>JAUMHM010000071.1:29149344-29170646 GCA_032362435.1 Melikaiella ostensackeni | reverse complement strand
CTATAGGGTTAAAAATTGAATTATTTTGTTAAAAAATTGATTATTTTGTTGAAAATTCAACTATTTTGTTAAAGTAATCTTTTTTCATGGAAAATTCAAATGTTTTGCTAGAAATTCGTCCTTTTGGGTGGAAAATTCATGTTTCTTGGTTGAAAATGAACTTTTTTGTTGAAAATTCAACTGTTTTTGGTTGTTATTTAATCTTTTTTGTTTGAGAATTTGACCTTTTTATTGAGAATACCTCTTTGCTGAAAATTCAACTACTCGTATTTGGTTAAAAATTGAACTAATTTGTGAAAAAAATTAATTTTTTGATGAAAACTTAACAGTTTTGTTAAAGTTACCTTTTCTGGTCGAAAATTCAAGTGTTTTTTTGAAAATTCGTCCTTTTGGATTAAAAATTCATCTTTCTTGGTTGAAAATGAACCTTTTTGTTGAAAATTTAACTGCCTTCGAAAAATGTCGTCTCGAAAATTTGCCTCAACATTACTTGTCCTAAAATTTATTCTAGTAATTGTGACCTCGGTATTCCAATTCAGTAATCAAATTTGATCTAAACTAAAATCTAAGCCGATAAAATAACAATAGCTATTTAAAATAAAAATTTCAAGTAGATAAGTGTTCTGATTGACATTATGGTTTCTTTTTGTATGATCATAGGTCACTTTTGGTCACTTTTTAGCTTTAAAATAGTCACATTTTCCAAATTGTGTACATATTCTGATTTTTTAATTTCAAGTAATAAAAGTCATGGAATTAGATGGACGGATGCTAAAGTATTTTAAATTGTATTATTCAAGTATTATTTAATGCTTTGAAGGGGAGTAGGGTCGATTACTTTAATAAATGCGAAACTAAATACTTGAATGGCTCTGTATTAAGAAAAATTATACCTGGAAAAACCTGGAATTGTCAGGGAATTTTTTCTCAGGATTTGAGGTGACACACTGAATGTAGTATTAGTTGAAAATTATTTGCAGTAGTTGTATTTATGTTTCTTTGAAAGTTTGAAGGACAGACAGGCTAATTAGAATTAGGGTTCTAAAGCCTTTTCCAAAAATTGAAAATTATGTTATCAGATTGGTTTTATTTTTCGGAATAAAAATTTTCCTTTTCGAGCCGCTCTATGTATGAATACTTTATAAATACTTTTTATTTTGAAAAAATAAGAGACATCTTTCAGTATTTAAAAAAAGACTATAGAACCCTAATTCTGATTCACGACCTCAAAGACTACTAAGACAATTGTCAGGGACTTGCGGAAATTTAAAAATTTATATTTCAACATTTTTTTTTGTAAATATCAAATTCAATCAAATCAAAATTTTAATTATTATAACTGTTTCCTTTCCAGGTATGGGATGAATTACAATGAATGTGCACGTTTCATCTCAACCATAAAATTGGAAGGAACACCTTTGAGTGCCGCTTGTGAACTCAATGATGATTTGAACTGCAATTTCATTTCTAAATACAGATCAATTGATGGCAGTTGTAATAATGTGGAAAATCCAAAATTAGGAAGCGCAATGACTGCTTACACAAGACTCCTCTTCCCAAACTACATAGACGGTAAGATTGCTTCCAATGATGAAAAATCACTCATAAGTTTGACTCATTTTGTGTCATCGGGTTCATAAACTCAATGAAAATCTCGATGAAATCAATTCCTCTTAAAAGCCTAGTTAAAAAATTTTCTTTTTAATTTCAACTGTCTCAAAATTGTATGCTCTTTTTTTAGATAGGGATTCTTTCAACGAGGTTTTGTACGGAAAAAATTTAGTTGCGAATTTAGGCAGGAAAGGAGAGACAAAGCAGTGCAGGATTTTTATACAAATTTTCTATAAAAATTCGGTACTGTATAGGAATTGTCTCGTGAATTGCAGATCACTTTATTGGTGCTTATTGATAGTTAAGTTAGGGATATGAACAGCGATAGAATTATAGACTCTTATAAATCTAGATTGATAATTTTCCCCTCTTTCTGAAACTGTTGACTTTCAAATCAAAAGTTTCTTGTCATTAATAGAGGCAATTATCTTTTTTTTTATTAAAATTAAAAAAATATTCAGTAAGCATCCCCGATTAGGTAGAAGCCTTACTTTCCCATCCCATAATTTTATTTCACGAGGACAGGACTCCTGCCATTTAAATTAGAGAATTTCTTTTAGAGCTTATATTAAATAATAAAAAATGGGTGAAAGGGTTTTTTTATCTATTGGAATTTCAGGCAAGTAAAAAAAATACATTTTAATAAATGAAAAATGCTTCGGTTTGGCATTTATGTCGCCGTGAAACCCGCAATTTTTGGTGTTTGTGAAAATTTTGTTGTCTTTCATTGTGAATTAATAATCGTACACTTATTTGCAGCCTCTAGACGTTCGGTGCTCTCACATAATTTCACATTTTCTCTTGAATCTTTGTTGTAGAATTAATAAAATAAATTATATTCTCTGGTTTCAGATATTTGGAAGTTAGAGTAAAGCTTTTTTTCAATTGTAATCTTTGTAATCTAATTTTCAGAAATACAATTTGTGTGTTAAATTTTTCAAGATAAAAATTGGTGTTTGAAATTTTTGTTTAAAATACAGTAAACTTTGAGCGTTGGTGGATAAACGTTCGTCGAATGTTTTAACAAAATATATTCTGTGATTTGCATTACAGTTGTTGTGCGATAAGGCACATAGAGCATAAAATGCCTGAGTGTAGCAGTGAATATAATACTGCCTACTATAGGGTGACCCCGGGAGATTCTATCCAGCAATAGAAGTGTATGTAACCTAATTCGGATATACCTATAATATTGTATTTTTATTAGTATCATATACTATAAATTATATATTATGAATTATTATATTATAAATTACATATTATATTACGTAAGGGTTTAGTCGACTTTCTTTAATGCGGTATACGGGCTTTTGTCGTTTCTTTACAAGAAAAACGAATTTGGAAGTTTCAAATTTTTTAATTAACAAATTAAATACTTCAGTTTTATTTTCGAAATTTTGGTTTGTCTATATAATTGATCAAAGTCCTTCCATTTTCGATTAGCTTGACCATAAATCTCAGCTGAGTAATTATAATAACATTCCATTCTTAAATATTTTTGACGTGAAAAGGAATTATTTTATGAAAGATTCAAAAATAATTCATTTGTGAAATTTTAGATAAAAAGTTTGATTTCAATTCACGTCAAGAATAATTTGGAATTGTGAAAGTAGACGTTTTTCTATTGCAGCGCGAGAGTTCTTCTCATAAGCGTTTTTTTATGGCACTGATTTGAACGCTTAAAAGACTAAATCTATATATTAAACCTGTTTTAAAATTTTCATTTATTACAGGGATCACAGTCCGTCCCCTTTTTCATCTGATCCAAAGAGATAAGTCTTCAACCAAAAAAATAAATTTTTAACAAAATGGTTCAACTTTCAACCAAGTAGTTGAATGTCAACAAAAAAGTTGTATCCTCGACCAAAACAGTATTATTTTAAACCAAGTAGTTGCATTTTCAAGCCAAAAAGATAAATTTTCAACCCAAAAGGATGACTCTTTAACAAAATAATGAAATTTTCAATAAAATAATTAAATTCGTACCCAGAGAAGATTAATTTCCAACCAAACAGTTGCATTTTTAACCATTAAAGATCAATTTTCTAATATAAAAGACGAGTTTTCAACAAAGGAGTTGAATTTTTAACCAGGATAGATTTTTTAATCAAGAAAGAAAGAAAAAAATTCAACTAAATTGTTGAATTTTCAACCAAAAAAATTTTGAATTTTCAACATAACAGTGGAATTTTCAACCAAAAAGATTATTTTTCTGATGAAAAAGAAGAACTTTCAACAAAACATATGAATTTTCAACTAAAGAGTTGAATTTTTCACTAAAAACGATCAATTTTCAACAACAAAAAGAAAACCGAAATTTTCAACAGAAAAGTTAAATTTTCTACCAAACAGATAAATCTTTAACCAAAAAAGTGAATTTCGAACAAAGTAGTTCAACTTTCAACGAAGCAGTTGAATTTCAAGAAAATAGTTGAATCCCCAACCAAAACAGAATTATTTTTAATCAAGTATGTAGTTGCATGTTGAACCCAAAAAGACAAATTTTCAACCAAGATGGATGACTTTTTAACAAAGTTGTTGATTTATCAACAAAATTATTTTGTTTTCAACCAAGTGCTTAAAGTTGTGACCAAAAAAGATAAAATCTGAATGAAAAATGTAATAGTTGATATTTCAACCAACTTAGACTTTAATTTTCAACCAAAAATATAAAATTAAACTTTTCAACCAAAAACACTTGGATTTTCTTATTGGATTCTATTCACTCAATTCGCATTTAGGTTTTTAACATTTTTGTTTACACTGTAAACGTTTTTTTAGTTAAGATTTAAAAATGTTTTTAACGTCTGAGAGCATTCAGCTGTTTAAAATACATTGGTAAAAAATTTAAAAATTCAAAGAAAGAAAATCAGAAAAAGTAGGTTTTTAAGATATTCATTTTTGTGTTTTTCAAATTATTTATTTCTAGCTTACATACTTAGAAAAATAAATTTAAACAAATTCATTGCACTTTTGTGCACTATTTACGAGATACCCATATGATATAAAAAGTTTTTAATAATAAATTAAATTCCTTTTAATCCCGTTTTTTCGAAAAAATTCTTCTTTTTTACCTAAAATTGAACTACTGAACCGCTGTGACCCCTGTAATTAATTTTAATTTAATTAAATTAAGTGAAAAACTTTATAGAATGACTTTTCAGTGTTCATTGCGTATAATCTAAGACAGACTTGTCCAGAGAGGAGAAATTCCCGGAATTTTCCTCGAAACTGCTCAAATCGCAGATGTGAGATATTCACCTCCACTCATCACTTCCAATTCTACGTAACAAAAGTAACCATCGCTCGAGCTCTCTCGAGTGAGCAGAGAGAAGTGGTGGTGGCAGTGTAGCATGTGGCTTTTGAGCAAATTTCTCCTCTCTGGACAGGCCTGATCTAAAATCATCGGGAACGAATAGGAGCGTTAGGAATAGTAGCTTAAAACTGAATAGGTCATTACAATTTCGATTCATTGCGCTACTTATTAGATTGCTCTCGCGCTGCATGCGATTATTATTCAAATCGGAGTATTAAAATTATATGATTTTGAATTTCGAAGGACATTTTGATTTTCACATTTTTTTTCGAACGTTGCAAAATTTGTACAAATAATGATGATAATTTTGTAAGTGGAGTGAATGAATTGAGTGTTTTTTTTTAATTAGTTGAAAGTTCTAACTTTTCTGCAACTGTAATAAAAATGTAAGAAAATTAAATTTAGGATGAATCAAAATTTATATTCTTTTTTAATGTATAATATTCAAATGTAACTACGAAATTTTTAGAAATCGAAGGAAAAGATTCTTTTTTAAAACTAAGAATCTAACGAGCAAATTTGGACAACACAGTCTTAAATGTCTCCACCCAAATTTAATCGTTAAATTCTTGGCTTTTTTAAAGAAAAAATTTTTTTTAATAATATTTTTTTATAAAAAATTCTTCTGGACAAAAACTGTTTTTAAAATTACAAATTTGTGTTGATTTTTTTTTTAAAGTACTCCGATTTGATTCTCAAATGTATTTTGACGAAATCTAATATTTTTTTTTTGTGTTCAGGCATTCAAGAGCCAAGGCATGAGAGACGAGGAAATAATGCACTTCCAAATCCGAGACTGGTTAGTACAACTTTGTCTAGTGCTACAGAACAACTAGACGCTTCGAGAACACTGGTTGTAATGCAGTGGAGTGAATTCATTTTGCACGATTTGGCATATACTCCAGTTCGCAAAATGGGTAAGATAATGCATTTTTTATTATATTTATTATTTATAAATAGAAAACCTCAGGCTCAAGATTTATAGTTACAGTCCAATTTGTCTTACAAGAAGAGGTCGCAAGACGCGGGACGACGATTCAAATGTGGCTTTACAGGATAAGTGTGGATTAGAATGCATTAGCTACTCGTACATATTTTTTCTTTTGATCCATTGGGCCTTAGTTTCCGAGATATCGAGGTTTGAATACTTACGTTTGGGCCCGCGAACGTCACTGCTCAGCCCGAAGCCCGGACTTGAGCCGAGCGCTCAAGGTCAAGTATTCAAACCTCGCTATCTCGGAAACTAATGCCCATTGGATCAAAAGAAAAAATACGTATCTAATGGATTTTGATGTACTTTCACCCTGCAAGGTTCCAGTAGGATCGGCGTCCCGCATCTCGCGACCTCACCTTGTTAGGAATTTATTATCTTGAGTTGGAATTTTTGGTTGAAACGTGATTCATTATTTATTATATTTATTATTTATTATATTCTATGGTTTAAAATTTGAAATTGATGAACATTTGAAACCGAGGGGTTAATTACTCGGATTTGTTGTACACTAGATTGCAAAATTGTGAGATTGTATGGGATTGCAAAAGATTGCATATAATATCCGACTGAAAAATATTGCATAAGATATCTAAAGATTCCATGGATTATCGGAAATTCATTATAGAAATTCATTGTGTAGAAAACGATTATAGGATAATCAGCATTGGAATGAATAATAGAAAAATATTGAAAGAATTAATGTAAAAAGTAGAGAAACTATAAAGGAACGATTTACTAATATAATCTCATGTGGAAGTACTATACACAAAAATAGCGATTCTGCACAAATAAGCTTTACACAGACAAAATCTGTGAATTCGCTTCTAGTCTTTAAAATCGCTTAAAATTTGATCGAAATCCATGAAAATCCTTTGGAGTCTCTTAAAATCCCTCGATACCTTTGTAAATATTTTTAAATCCATTGAAATCTTTGAAATCTGTTCAAATCCGTAGAAATTGCTTGAAATATTATAACCCCTTTTGTGTTCCTTTGGAATCTTTGAAGTAGTTAGAAATCTGTAGAAATTATTGTAAATCCCTTGAAAATAAAATGAATAAAATTTATTCCCTAAAGTTTTCTATAAATCCCTTGAAATTGGCAAAATCCTCTGAAATCTTTGAAATACCTGGAGGTCCCATAAAACCCTTCAAATCTTGTGAAATTCCTTCAAATACCTAACAATCCCTTGAAACTTTTGCTTGGGAAAATTTGCTTTAAAAATTGTTTGAATGTCTTGAAATTCATCGCAATCTTTTAAAACACTTAAAATCTTTAAAATCCTTTGAAATAAATTTTAATTTTTTCCCTGAAGTTCTCTAGAAAATCGTTAAAATCCCTTAAGATCCCTTGAAATCTTTGAAAATCATAAAAATTTACTGATATAAGTAGAAATAATTTGAAATCCCTTGAATATAAATTAAATTAAACTTATTCATTAAAGTTCTCACAAATTCATAAAAATCTTTGAAATTCATTGAAATAACTTGAAATTCCTTCGAATCTTTCATTTCTTCAATTTCCTTTCATTCTCTCAAATTCAGTTCTCTAGAAATCCCTCGAAAACTTTGGAAATCCTACAAAATTCTTTGAAATCTGATGCAATTTTTTAAATGTCTTGAAAATTCTTTGAAATCTTTTAAAATAACTTGAAAGCTTAAAAATCCTTTGAAAATTTTTTAATTCATTCATATTTCTTGAAACTTTTGGAATCTCTTGAAATAAAATTTAATTAATTTTTTTAAGTTCTATACAATGTCGTTAAAATATCTTAAAATTCCTTGAAATTTTTGGAAATCGTAAAAAACACAAATGTAAATCATTCAAAATGTCTTAAAAATGAATTAAATTAAACTTATTTATTCAAGTTCTCCAAAAAAACCTTTTAAATGACTATAAATATTTGAAATCCCTTGAAATCTTTGGATATTTCATAAAATACTTTAAATCTTAGGGAATTCTTTGGAGTACCTTAGAATCTAATGAAATCTTGGGAATCGTTAGGAAAATCGTCATTCTTCTTGTTTCTCTTATTCACCTGCTGATATAAAAAAAAGAAAACAATAACATAGCAAATTTGATTTTTTATCTTAGTTCTAAGTGCCAGGAGCTTCAATTTGAGCTTTCCCTGATGAAAATCAGACTAAACGAAAAGCTTCCAGCATAGGGGTCTATATAACCAAATTTTCCTCTTTTATCGTATTTTTGATATTTTTCACTCACATGTGTACAAAGAGAAAACTGTACATGAGAATTTTGTGTATTTTTGATCTCAATCCAATTGCCAAGAGTTTCAATTTGAGCCATCCTCGAAGAAAATCGAACTTAATGAAAAGCTTCCAACATAGGGGTCCAAATAACCAAATCGTCCTCATTACTCTTATTTTTCATATTTTTCACTCACTGATGTATAAAAAAAGAAAACTATAACATAGCAAATTCTATTTTTTATTTTCATCCTACATGCCAAGAGCTTCAATTCGAGCCATCCCCGAAGAAAATCGGACTAAGCGAAAAGCTTCCAGCATAGGGGTCCAAATAACCAAATTTTCCTCACTTGTCTTATTTTTCATATTTTTCACCTACTTATGTAAAAAAAGAAATATAAGAAAGCAAATTTTATTTTTGTTGTCATTTTACATGCCAAGAGCTTCAATTCGAGCCATCCTCGGAGGAAATCAGGCTAAAAGAAAGCTTCCAGCATAGGTGTCTTCTCACCTTTCAACTTCCCCAACCCTTCTCTTTCCCTCCAAATGATCGGTGGTTGAAAATTTGAAATTTAAATAGGAAGCAGATTTTTCCCAAGGTTCCCAGTATTTTTCTACGCTAATGAGTGGTTACTTCATGGGACGAATACGAAACGTAAAGGCCGTAGCTTGAGTAGTTTTTTTTGTAAGCGTGTTCAGGGATGAACAGATGCGTACAGGAGATTATAATGGTTTCTTACGAAACCGTAAAAATAGCTGAACTAATATTTTTAATTTCTTTTATCAGTGGCGAACGGACTGCCAATATCTTGCTGCCAAGATGATGGTAACTGGTTGACTCCACGATACATTCATCCTGATTGTGCTGCCATTCATGTGCCTGATCACGATCCAATTTACTCAGAAGAATCCGTCCGTTGTATGAGTTATGTCAGGTCACTTCCTGTCCTCAGAACAGACTGCAGTTTTGGCCCGGTTGAACAAGTAAGTTGAAAACAAATTTTTTTGCCCAGCCTGCACCAAAAGTAATTTTTTTCGTGCATATAAGGTGTGCGCAAAGTGGCTTTTTCCACCCGGAGATGAAGCGGGCGCAAAGCAGCTTTTTGCGCCCGCTTTTTTAGTCCCCGGGCGGAAAACGCTACTTTGCGCCCGCATCACTTGCCCTCAAAGACAAACTTTAGATGCAGGTTATAGGTAAATGTCGTGTGTATCATGGGCGATCAATTGACAATCCCCACTCGTTAGAATTGCCAACTTTACGCCCTTGATACACAATATACTATCACTACGCTAATAAAATAATACTTTTGAGCCCAGATAGAAATTATCAAAATGAATTGAATTTTAGTTAAAAAGTGAATAAGAGAATAGGTCAGCAAAATATTTTCTTCGCTTGCAGATGAATCAGGTGAGCCACTTTTTAGATGGCTCGACAGTTTACGGTTCAAGTTTGGAAAGATCTCGTGAACTTCGAACTTTTGAAGGAGGACAACTTCGAGTCGAAGTTCGCAATAATCGAGAATATTTGCCAACTGCAAACACTGAACCTGCATCTCTATGTCTTTCTTCAAGATGCTACACTTCTGGTAGATTTTTTTTGTTTACAGTAATTTTGTTCATTACATTCATTCATTACGTTCATTATATTTCATTGATTGATTGATTGATTAATTGATTCATTCATTACATTCATTATATTATATTAATTCATTAAATTAATGATATACTAGGGTGCGCAACAAAAAAATGAATGTTTGAATTTCGCAAACGCTACCCCCTATATTTCTTCATTTTGGTGAAGAAATACTGCTATAAATATACTTTTATTTCAAAAAAAATTGTTTAGAGGTTCCGCTAGGTTGTTTCAGGTCTGAAAATGAATTTTCTTAGTTTTCGATTTTTTTTTTAAATACAAATTTAAAACTAAAAAATCGTTAAACCCCCACAAAGTATTTGCAAAGTGAATGAAAAATAATTCCAGATAATTAAAAAAATTCAACCTAATTCAAGAAAATTCGGAAATAGGTATAAGACTTCAATTTGATAGATTCTATGAATTTTATACGATTCCTAGATGAATTCAAAATAATTCAGGATGAATTTACAATAATTCACGGGAATGCTACAAAATTGTCTAAATTTAAGAAACTAAATTCGAAGTAAATGAAAATTTTAATTCTTCTTTACGCCCAACATTCAAGTTTAATTTAATATAATTCAATTTAATTTGGATTAATTTGGTCGTTATATTGTTGGTTTTTTAATTTCCAAGAATTTCGTGTTAACATTTTTAAATTCCAAAAAAGTTCCATTGTTCTTAAATAAATGGGAGTGAGTAGAAATCTCATAAAATTCAAAAAAATTCAAGGTGAATTTAAAAGACTTCAGGGTGAATTGAAAAGAATTGAAAAAAAAGATCTATTGAATTCAGTGAATCTCACGGGAATTCTAAAAAATTTAGGGTGAATTCAAAAGTTTTCAAGACAATTAAAAAATAGGTATAGACCTGAATTCAATATTGATTAACCCTTGGGTTCTCTGTTTTAAGTAATTGAAAAAAAGTAATTAAAGTGATCTTTTCACAATCCGAAATTGTTCAAGCTTGTAAGTTTGATTGTTTTAAGGAAAAATAATTAGATTTAAATCTAATGATTTTTATTTTTGAATTCTTGGAAATTGAAAAGAAAAGAAGAATCCAACGATCAAATTTGGACAACACATTTCTGTTTGTGTTGTCCGAATTTGATCGTTGGATTCTTGGTTTATTAATTTCCAAGAATTTTGTAATTAAATTTGAATGTTGGCCGTTAAAATAGAATTAAGATTTTGGTTTCTGCTGAATTAAATTTCTTAAATTTTGATTGTAAATATTCTTTGAAATCGAATTATTTTTTATTAAAAAAACCAATTATTTCCAACGAAAAACACTAACATAACATAACAGAAAGTTGTTCAGAATTTATAAATCTTCTTCGAAATCTAATGATTCCTCTTTAAAATAACCGATTTCCTGTCAAAAACGTTAATATAATCTGGAACTGTTCAAAATTTGTCAATCTTGTTCGACCTCTAATGATTTTTTCAAATACCGATTTTTGGTGTAAAATAACGCTAACCTTACAGCAATGGGATATCCCGGAATATCCTATTGCCGTGAGGGTAACCCAATTTATAGTGTAAAACGCTAACGTAGTCGTTAGATTTGTTGAAAATTGGGAATCGTGATGATGATTGTTGTTTAAAAATGCTACTTTCTGGTGAAAAAACTAACAAAACCTAAGATTTTCCAAAATTTCAAGTCTTTTTCAAAACTTCATGATTTATTTATATTGAAATACATTTTTGAAATCACGAATTTCCAGTTAAAAGCACTAACATAAAACATGAATAATATTTTAAATAATTTATTAGATTGGATAGTATTAGTTTAGATAGTACAAATGCTTTTCAATTCGCATAAAGTTATCTATGATTTTATGGATGAAAAGGGATTATTTTTAAATTTAATTTTCAAATATCAAATTTAAGATATAAAACTTCAAGTAATGAAAAGCCAATCGGGTTTTCAAGAACCATGATTGCGAGATTTTCGAGACATATCGTTACACCACTTTTTTAAATAGGATTTTGATGTCAATATTGACGATTACTGGTCATTTTTTGCAACGGGAAAAACCGAGATAGATTTTTTCTCGCTTCCCCAAAAAATGACCAGAAATCGTTAATATTAACATCAAAATTCAATATAACATTACATTCATTCATTCATTTATACTTCTTTATACCGATTGATTGCCCATTTGTTAATTCTAATTCATGATTTCAAAATTAATAATTGACACGTAAACTCTTCAATTAACATTTTTACATTTTCAGGTGACGATCGTGTAAATGCCGGACCCCAATTGGCTGTGATGCACACAATTTGGCACAGAGAGCACAATCGCATTGCTAGGGAATTAGCTAAACTCAATCCATTGTGGACTGATGAATTATTGTATCAGGAAGCTAGGCGTATCGTGATTGCTGAAATTCAACATATTACCTTCAACGAATGGCTGCCAATTTTATTTGGCAAAACTTATTCCCGATTCAGAGCTTCAATTAGTCATAATCAGGACTATAATTCTGATGACGATCCTGCCGTCAGCAATGAAGCTGCCACAGCAGCTTTGCAGTTTTTGAAGTCATTGAAGCAAAGCAGTCTACAGTAATTACTCCTCTGTTTTGAATATTTATTTAGGATGTCTAGCGTCCTGGAAATCCTTGAAAACCTGGAAAAGCCCTTGAATATTTTTTACCTGGAAGAACCTGGAAAAGTCTTTGAATTTTGGTCATGCCCTACCGATACAAATTTACTGGAAATTCTTTAAATATTCTCAGGCCTAGTCATGTTTCTGAAATTTTCTCTAGAAATACATAGGTGGCACTTTTTCAAGATCCAAGTAGCCCTCATAAATTTTCTGAATGCTCATAAATTTGTTTTTGTGAACATAATCGAAATTTTCATAAATAGCAAGGAATTACAGAGGCTGCCTTGAAAGAGGAGGCCCCACTCGGCATCCAGGTAGAAAAGATTTCTTTGTTGTAAAGTTGCAGTGCAGTGCAATTGTGTAAATGTGTAAATGTTATATTTACGTATTTTTACATGAGAATTTGATAAAGAAACATTTCAATATATGAAAATTTTTTTGAAAAAAGTCGATTTTTTTGAATACATGTCGCCATTGGCAAATAATGTTTAGGTAAACTAATAGCCATCGACGAATGGTCTTTTAGTGAGGAATTCATAAGATTAAAAAATCCCTATCTGATCATCTCCTTGTTAGAAATATAAAAAAAATTATTTCCAGAGCCATAGAGATTTATAGTCCAATACAGGAAAGTAACTCCAATACAGTTCAGTGTAATAATAAAAAAAAGGTACCGGGAAAATTGATTTTTTTTTTTGTCCTGAAAAACCTGGAGAAGTCCTGGAATTCTTTGTTGAGAAACGCTAGACACCCTGATTTAGTTTTTTCATCATAAATCTTCAAATTTTTTTTAATTTTCTACATTTTTCCAGAATGCCGGATGATACCGGAAGTGTGAACCAAACACTCCGTCTGAGGGACTATTTCTACAAACCACACGCAATTGAATCGGATGACTTATTTGACAGAATTATAAGGGGCCTTACAACTCAATCTTCTCAAAAAATGGACTTAAATGTCATTTCTGACGTAAGTAAACCAATAACAGGCCTATATTAAATGTCATTTCTGACGTAAGTAAACCAATAACAGGCCTATATTCAGCTGTGGTCCCTAAAGTACCCTATTTTCAAGGTTTGGTCCGTATAGTACCCTGTGTTCGGTCGACAGTCTAAATTTCAAATTGAAAGCATTCAGAATTAAATCATTTCAGATTCAATTCTTTAAAAAATTGAAATAATTCAAAAAAATAATTTTGAACAATTGTTCTATTTTTATGCCTCAAAATTATATTGATGCATTTCTGCGGTTTTTGGCCTCAGGCATTAGGTGACTCTAATTTTAACACTTCATTCAGAGGAGTTCTGATGAGCAGATATGCGTTATGTCGACTTTCATGATAAAGAAAATTTTTCAAAACAAATGAAACCAAAAATATGTTCCAAAAATTTCGCTGCGATTTTTTTTAGTATATTCATGAGAATAGAGGGAATAGAGAGAAATAGAGAGAAGAATTGGTTTAAAACACCTCTCATGAATAGAAGAGGTGTCGGTTCAAATCCGGCTTGCAGTGCAATTTTTGGAACATATTTTTCGTTTAATTTGTTTTGAAAATTTTTCTTTATTATGAGTGTCGATGTGACAAATATCTGTTTATCAGAACTCCTTTGAATTAAGTGTTAAAATTAGTCACCTAATGTTTGAGGCCAAAAGCCGCAGAAATGCATGAAAATAATTTTGAATTTCGAATTCAAAAAATGCAATTATATAAAATTTTTTGGATTTCAATTCAAATAATTTCAGATAGTACAATTTCAAAGTTAAAGCCTTAATGTTTACACAATTTGAAATGTTAATATCAAAAGATTTAAATCGTTCAAAATGGTATCACTTCAAATTGAATCTTAATGTTTTAGCAATTTGAAACTTGATCCGGTCAAAAATTTATAATTTGAAGTTGAAAGCATTTGAAATTAAACAATTTTGAATTGGAAACGTTAAGAATTAAATAATTTTAAATTGAAATATTCAACCTTAATAAGAAAGTTAACATTAAAGACATTTAGATTATAGCAATTTCAAAGTGAGACTCTCATAAATGAAATTCTTGATAAAAAGTAGTGTAGGTTTTGGGATAAATCGAAAAATCACGTGTAAAATCAGAATAAATACATATATTTATGAATGGATTAATTTTGCGCTTTAGCAAAGTGTGTATGAAAAAGTGCTTATTTTCCTCATTCTTATTTTTTCATGGATCCCATTTTTTACAATATTTTTGAAGGTCAGAAAAGTCTTTTCAAATTTTGACAGATTTTTATATTTTGATCCATAAGAGATAATTTCGTGTTTGACGGACAACTATTTTTAACAAAAAATTTGAAACCCCCTTTAAAAATGACTAGAGAATATTTTCCGTTATTTGAGGCCTTTCTACGTATAGAAAACCATAGAGAAAAATTGTCAAGTGCTGAGAAACGCAAGTAAAATGGTAGCAGGTTTTCCAAACAGTTTTTGTTTTTAAAAAAATAGTTTACTTCGAAGAATCTTTTGAATACCTCAGAATGTTTTTCTGACAGAATACATTGGGAAAAACTGACATACCTAAGTAATCAAAACTGGAACAGCTCGTTCTTTTCATAGTTATTTTCATGTATTTGTAAATTATCTTTTCATACCTATGGCTTAAAAATCAGATTTGATTGCGCTTTGGCACATTTTTTCAAGGCAAAAAAGGAAGGACAAGTTCGTTAACCAGCCAGTTTTGACTAACGATTCTGGTTTTATACATCAAAAAACGCGCTTTTTCAAAATTAAAAAATTCAATTTTCGGGTCAAACAATGCGAGATAAAAAATGTTAATGGATAGAGTTGTTGGCTTCAAAGAGATCTACAAATTCTCGATTGACAATTTTCTGATAGAATGAGTAGTTTTTGTTGTTATCGTGAGAATTACTGTTCAAAAATCATAAATTTAATTTTCCCGCCAAAAATCGTGAGTTGCAAAAATGCATTACAGTAAAAAATTATTGGCCTTGAAAGAATCTAAAAATTTTCCTCTGACCACTTTCTATAGGTTTTGTACTTTTGGTTTTAATCGTGAAAATACTGTAAAAAGTCAAAAACTATTTTTTTTCCGCCAAAAACTTTCGAAATAATTATCGGATTGGTTTGCGCTTTGGCACACTTGTTTAAAGCACAAAAAGAAAGGGCGAGTTCGTTAACCAGCCATTTTTGATCAACGGTTCTGGTTTTATCCATCAAAAAACACTTTTTAAAAATTGAAAAATTCAATTTTCTGGCCAAACTATGCGAGATACGAAAAAAATGTTAAGGAACAGAATTGATGGCCTTACAAAGATCGACAAATTCTTAAATGATAATTTTTCATAGGATAAATAGTTTTCGTTTTGATCGTGCAAAATATTGTTAGGAAAATTGAATGGAAGTGGTCAAAAGTGGTCAATGGAAAATTTGTAGATTTGTTTGAGGCCAATAATTTTTTCTTGAAATATTTTTTCATATCACGTTTTTTGGCGGCAAAATTGAATGTATGATTTTTCAAAAGTATTTTTTTCTTTTTCGACTATTTGGAAAAAAACAAATTAGTATTTTAATTATATAATTTATTAAAAAGGTGCAGAAATTTATGCAGAAAGTCGAGCGCAAATATTATGATAAGAATGTATTCCTTAAGGCCGATAGAGCCTTATGTAAATAAATTTCCTTTTTCATTTGAAATCGAAAACAAATTTAGTAACACTGAGCGTGAAGCGCGACGACCAAATCGCGTGCCCTAGGCGCGCTCAAACTTGCGAGCGAAGCGCGCGATGATAATGTGCCGCAAAGCGGGCAGATTCTTTATTTTAAATAATATTTGTAACGATTAAAATAAAAACTATGCGTCCCATGAAAAAAATAGTTTCAAGCAAATTTGCTGGAAAATGAAATTTTTGATTTTTCAAAAAGCATTTTCGATGGATAGAACCAGAACCATAGGTCAAAAATGTCTGCTTAACGAACTCATCCTTTCTTTTTTGTCCCTAAAAACGCCAAAACACAATCCAATCTGATTAGTCTAACGTGGAGATTTAATGAAATCCGCGAAAGTCAATTTTCACATGAAAGCAATATCTTCTCATTTAGATGAGAACGTAAAAAATCAAGAAAAGTTCAAAGAATTAAAAAAAAACTACAGAAAATACAGAAAAATGACTATCTTCAACCGGGGTCATTATCGATGAAGGCTATTATTCTGTAAAACATTTTTTTCCTTACTGGGATTTTACTGTATGTCCTAAGAATATTGTTTATAAAATTTTCAGAAAGTCTTATTATAAAAAGAAATCATAAATTAATAGAGCTTAAACGTTGATCCATAATTATTCCGGTTGATGTTAAATATACTTATGAAAAATATACTGCCTTTAATAACTTCTTTATCGTACCTGATTTTTGTAAGAAAGGGTACTCTTTGAGTGAAAAAGTACCTTTTGTACCCTATTTCTTATCTTATAGGGACTGTGAGGCCTGCAATAAGAAACTGAATTCGTCATATTTACTCTTGGTTTATTTTTAACTCTGTGATTAATATACTTTTTATTACTATTCAGATGACTCATGCCTTATTTAAGACAAATGGCAACTTGGGTCTGGACGCTGTGAGTCTGGATATTCAACGAGGTCGTGACCATGGTATTCCAGGATATAATCATTATCGCAGATTTTGCGGATTTCCCGTTGCGAAAAAGTTTACCGACTTCTTGGACTACATTCCGAGCGAGGTTTGTAAAAAAATTTTAAATTATCATAAAAATATCTTTAAAAAGAGGGTTGCTACAAGATTTGGAAGACCCGAAAGACAGTCACTTGAAGTCATTTTAATTCTACTAAAGTCACTTAAAGTCTCCTAAAGTCAGTGACTTATTCTGAAATTTCTGAAGTCACTTGAATTCCCTTGAAATCTCCTGAAGCCTCTTGAAATATCTTAAATATCCTGAAATATCTGAAGCCACTTGAAGTCACTTTAATTCACAAGAATTCTTTTGAAGCCATTTGAATTCCCTTGAAAGCTCCTAGCGCCTTTTGAAATTTTTAATATCTCCTGAAATATCTGAAGTCACTTGAAGTCATTTGAAGTCTCTTGAAGTCACTTGAATTCTCCTGAAGTCTGTGAATTCTTCAGAAATTTCCGAAGTCATTTGAAGTCACTTTAATTCACAAGAATTCTTTTGAAGTCACTTGAATTCCCTTGAAATCTCCTGAAGCCTCTTGAAATATTAATTTCCTGAAATATCTGTAGTCACTTGAAGTCATTTAAAGTCACCTGATGTCATTTGAATTCTTCTGAAGTTAGTGAATTCTTCAGAGATTTCTGAAGTCTCTTGAATTCCTTTGAAATTTCCTGAAGCCTCTTGAAATATCTTAAACCTCCTAAAATATCTGAAGTCACTTGAAGTCATTTGAAGTCTCCTGAAGTGACTTGAACTTTCCTGAAGTTAGTGAATTCTTCAGAAATTTCTGATATCACTTGAAGTCACTTTAATTCACGAGAATTCTTTTGAAGGAATTTAAATTCCCTTAAAATCTTCTGAAGTCTCTTGAAATATCTTACATCTCCTGAAATTTCTTCAGTCACTTGAGTCATTTAAGTTCTACTGAAGTCACTCGAAATCTCCTGAAGTCAGTGAATTTTAGTGAAATTTTTGAAGTCACTTGAAGTCACATGAAATATCTGAAGTAATTTGAATTCACATGAAGTCACTTGAAGCCACTTGAATTCTCCTGAAGCCAATGAATCCTTCATAAATTTCTGAAGTTGAAGTCACTTGAATTCCGTTCAAATCTCCTGAAGTGTCGTAAAATATCCTGAACCTTTTGAAATATCTGAAGTCACTTGAAGTCATTTATGTTCTACTGAAGTCACTTGAAATCTCCTGAAGTCAGTAAATTATTATGAAGTTTCTGAAGGCACTTGAAGTGACTTGAAATATCTGAAGTCATTTAAATTCACATGAAGTCACTTGAAGCCATTTGAAGTCTGCTGAAGTCTTTTGAATTCTCCTGAAGTCAGTGAATTCTTCAGGAATTTCTGAAGTCATTTAAAGTTATTTGAGCTCACAAGAATTCTCTTGAAGTAACTCGAATTCCCTTTAAATTTCCTGAAGTCTCTTGAAATACCTTGAATCTCCCGAAATTTCTGAAGTCATTTGAAGTCGCTTGAAGTCTCTAAGTTACTTGAACTCTCCTGAAGTTAGTGAATTCTTCAGAAATTTCTGAAGTCACTTGAAGTCGCTTTAATTGACAAGAATTCTTTTGAAGTCACTTGAATTTCTTTGAAATCTTCTGAAGTCTCTTGAAATATCTTAAATTTCCTGAAATATCTGAAGTCACTCAAGTCATTTGAATTCTACTGAAGTCAGTTGAAATCTTCTGGTGTCAGTGAATTATTCTGAAATTTCTGAAGTAACTTGATGTCACTTGAATTCCCTTGAAATTTCCTGGAGTCTCTTGAAATATCTTAAATCATCTGAAATATCTCAAGTCAATTTATCGCGAGCTTGATGTCATTTGATTTCTACTGAAGTCACTTGAAATCGTCTGTAGTCAGTGAATTTTTGTGAAATTTCTGAAGTCAGTTGAAGTCACATAAGATATCTGAAGTCATTTGAATTCACATGAAGTCACTTGAAGTCATTCGAAGTCTCCTGAAGTCACTTGAAATCTCCTGACGTCAGTGAATTTTTGGTAAATTTTTGAAGTCACTTGAAGTCACGTGGAATATCTGAAGTCATTTGAATTCTCCTGAAGTTAGTGAATTCTTCAGAAATTTCTGAAGTCACTTGAAGTCACTCTAATTCACAAGAATTCTCTTGAAGTCACTTGAATTCCCTTGAAGTCACCTGAAGTCAGTTGATATGGAGTGAGAAGTTCTGTGCATGGATGTGAAAATTTAAATTTTTGGAAATTTTTTTAAAAATTTTCCACTGGACAGTAAATTGTGTTGAATTTTTCGTATGTACAGTTTTTGGCAGTGAATAATAATATAAAATAAAAAAATGAAGAATAAAATTAGTGTTTAAGTTAGAACTTCTTTCAAGAATGCAAAAAAAAAACAAGTTTCTTAGATTGTGTTAACTGCACATTTTTTTATACATTTAAACATTTTTTTTAAATATCTTCAATCTAAATCGAAGAATCATGCTATTCAATTTTTACCATACAAAATTTTTTTTTCGTGTTGTGCAAGATCTAAAAGTTGCTCAAAAATCACCAAACTTACAATTTGAAAACAAGGCAATTTTTTGCGGATAAAAAAAAACAGTGCAATGTTTCTTTTATTAAAGCTGAAGAAATTTTAAGCACGAAATGTTTAAATTTTTTTTCAAAAAAACTTGCACTTATCAGATTCCAAAAAATTGATTTCTTGCTTATTTAAAAAAAGTTACATGTAACTTGAAGACAAATATCGTTTTTAATTTATAATTTTATATTATTATTTACTGCTAAAAACATTGCCTACAAAAATGCAACAAATCGTTTTGGCTCATCAAAATATTTTAAAAAATTTTCCCAGATTAGAATTTTCAAATCGGTACACAGAACAGAAGATATTATCCGATCGAACTAAAACTTAGAGGGCTTACTACTGTAGTGCAAATACAACTTTCACCTACTTTTAGAATCCGCTACTCAAAAAAGTGTTTTTTTTTGGGCCAATTTGATAGACACTTCGTAAAATTAATTTCTCGTAAATTTAGTAAAATTTCCTGAAGTCAGTGAAATCTTCAAAAGCTTTCTGAAATCTTTTGAAATCTACAGAAGTCACTGAAGTCTCTTAAAGCATCCTCAGTCACTTGAAATCACTTGATTTCTTTCAGACTATTCAGAGTCACTTGAATTCTCCTGAAGTCACTTGAAGTCATTGAAATTCTCTTGAAATCTCCTGAAGTCAGTGAATTCTTCTAAAGTCTCTTGAAATATCTGAAGTCACCTGAAATCATATGAATTCATTTCAAGTTTTTTTTAATTCTCCTGAAGTCACTTGAATTCACGTGAGGTCTCTAGGATTCTCTTGAATCTCCTGAAATATCTGAAGTCATTTCAATTCACATGAAGTCTCTCGGGAAAAGTAATGAAATTTTGAAAAAATGACCGGATTCATTTTTTTACTTATAAGAATAATATGATTCTAATTCCAGAATTTTGAAAATTTTCGTAATAATATTAGTGAGAATTCTTTAGAATTTAATAATTATTGAAAAGTCCCTATACATTTTGCTTTGGTTAGTTGTACAAGAAATCCTTGGTTTCAGTCTGCGACCAGTAGAATGTGTCGAAATTAAATGCAATTGACTGGATTGAATAAAAAAGTAAATCTAGAATTTCGGACTTCTGCAGCAACCTTGAAAAAATATTTTTCGATCGACTATTTTTTTTTAGATGGTAAAGAAGCTCCGAAGTCTTTACAACAGTCCCAACGATGTCGATCTTGTAATTGGAGGAATGGCAGAAAGGTCAGCAGAAGATGGTATTTTGGGACCAACTTTCCGTTGTTTGATTTCTGAACAATTTGCGAGGACAAAACGAACTGATAGGTTCTTTTATGACTCTGCTAAACAGGTTTATCCATTCACGCCAGGTAAGAAACTTTTCCTTTAAATTAATTAAATAGGTAGTGATAAATCTAAATCAGTGATAGGAAGTAACTAGTTCCTTTTAACTAGTTACTTTTTTTGATAACGATAGTGGTAACGAATTACTTTTGTAAGTAAGTAGCGAATTGGTAACCAGCTACATTTTTTTCAGTAACAGTAAATATAAAAATCATTACTTTTTTAGTTACTTTCGAAATGTAGTTCACAAGACTTTTTTACAAGAATCAATCAGTTTTATTGCTTTTCTAATTATTTTTTCATTTTCACTATTCAAATTGTGGCGGCAGATAGCCATAGAGATTTATAGCCCAATATAGGAAAATTGA
>JAUMHM010000071.1:29138427-29149244 GCA_032362435.1 Melikaiella ostensackeni | reverse complement strand
AGAAAGAAATAATTAATTTTCAGCGCCAAAGAGATTTATAGCCCAAAATAGGAAAGCTGAAATTTTTCTTCCACGCTTAAATTAAAAATTTTCTAAAACATTCCTTGTCTTAGAAATATTATGAGGGTATGACTAACCCACGACTTTTATTAAAAAGCGTAACAACTATCATTCGAAAGTTATGAATAAAGTTTTGTAAAAATTAAATTCACTGAAAAAAGTCAAAGTCAAAAGTTAAAGTCACTAAAAAAAGTAAGGATAGTTACTTTTTATTTTGGGAAATGCAACTAAGAAAAAGTTACATTTTGAATCGGTAACGATAACGATAACTAGTTACTTTTTCGTGATGTAACGGTAACGATAATTACTTCCTTTTAAAAAGTAACTTACTCATCACTGATCGAAATGTAGATTCCGAAATTAATTTTCATAATCGTATTCGTGTTTTACAGATCAATTGGCTAATATTCGAAATGTTACATTGGCCAGAGTCTTTTGTGACAACGGAGACAACATTTTGCAGATGCAACGCAATGTTTTCCTTAAAACGCAATTTGGGTGAGTTAGAGAATTATTTGAATAAAATTATTACACAGGTAATGATTACTGTGATTTCAATTTGATGTCGCATAATTTGAAAAAAGTTTGAGATGTTCAATTTTAACTACAAAATTCTTAGAAATTAAAAAAAATCCTGCTTTGAAAAAAAAACATGAATCTAACGATAAAAGTTGGACAACACACTCTTAAATGTCTTCATTCAAATTAACAAAAATAAATATTTAAAAAAAGAGTAAAGAAAAAGAAGGCAACTTATAAATCCCCTTCCTTCTTTTTTCTCTCGCCTTTTTTATTTTTATTTTTTTCAAGTAACAATAAAAAAATAATTACAAAAAATCTACCTATGCTTCGGTGTTCATGCATTCAACACCAAAAATGTAAATTTCATATGTTCGCCACAACTTTCCTATGTCATGACACTAGTGAAATTCGAGGTACAAAATTCGAGAAATTCTTGAAATTAAAAAAAAAACTTGTCACTTCTCTTCTTCAAAAAGCCAGAAATAACTCTTCTAAGATTTATTCGAGGTGAATTTTCATATCAAATCTTTCAATGTCTTGTTTTCTGAATCTTTTTTTCTTGATTCATGGTTTAAAATTTTTTATCCAATTCCTGAGAATTTCGTAGTTAAATTTCAATACTGGATTTATTAATTCTAAATTTAATTTCTTAAATTTTATGTTTCATTTTTTTTGTACATTTTCAAATTAAAAATAATTAAATTCTAAACGCTTTGAATTTAAAAGTCGTCAATTTTTGAAGAAACATACTTATTAATTTTCTGTTTTAAGTTCTTAGTACTTCAATCATTTAAGTACACAATGATAATAAATATTGTAGAAAATATTTCAAGTGTACAATTTTCAAAGCTTTCTTTTGAGTCTGTCAAATTATTGAATTTTAAAATGATGAAATTGATTAATTCTTAGTTTTAAATGCTGAATACTGAAATTATTTAAAGTTTGTAGACCTGACATGGTTCTGTATGACTCTCAAACTCATAAAAGGTAGAGAGTATAAACTATAATAAATAATAATAATAAATAAAGTAAAAATTGTTTAATTTGGTGGATTTCAATTTTGAAATTATACAATGTTAAATATTTGCGATTTCCAGGTTGTTTGATTTATAAGGCTGTTAATTCAAAATTGTATAACTACAAACGTTTCCCATTGCAAATGCTACAAACTAAAAATAACATAACTTTCAATTTGATGTTCATCAATATTGAACGACTCAAATTTGAAATCATAAAATTTTGAATCTTGTGTAATTGTAAGGGCATGTATCAGAGTGCCACGTGACCAATTACATGGCATTATATTCGGTGAATTATATTGTGCTGAAATTATTGAAAATGGTTGAAAATATATAAGGGCACGTCTGTCGGGTCCATTTGAGTTCTTATTTTGTTTAAATAATGCAATTTTATTAATTCGATTTTAGCTAGGGCACTAAAACCCTGTTCTCAGTTACATTTCAATTTATAAATTAATAAAATTGCACTATTTAAACAAATTAAAAACTAAAATGGTCCATGCAGATATGCCCTTATATACTTTGAACACTTTCCCAAAATTTCAGCAAAATATTTATATTTTTTAAATCATAAAGCCGCCGAATATAAATCATGTAATTGGTCAGGTGACCATCTGGTACATGCCCTTAAAAGATTTAAACCTGAAACGCAACAATTTGAAATATTTTAATCTAAACCAAAATGTGCCTATCAAGACTTTTAATGTAAAATTTTATAATTTTTTCAAAATTATAATAAAATTTTCCGTAATTTTTAATGTTTGAATTTCAAATTATTCGTTGTGGGAAAGTTTTTAATTTGATATAAAATAATTGTACATTTACAATCTGGAAGTATTTTCGTACAAATTCGAAACTGTTCAATTTTTAAGAAAAGTAATTGAAAATTTCTATTGCTTTCAATGAATTGTTAAGAGATTCAGTTCAAAATTGTACATTTTTTAACCTTTAAAAATTGAAAACAAATCATTTTTAACGTTTCGGTACAAAATTTTCAATTTCAAGAATTTTCAATTGTGAATTATACAATTTAAAAATACTGTCCAAGTTTGAAGGATTTTAAATAAAAAATATTTGATATCGAATGCTTCCAACTTAGAAATTATTATAAAATTAGTCGCTTGTAATGTTTTATTTGATTAATAGTAACGTTTCTTAAATTTAGAATTATTGTTTCACTCTGAATGCGTTACTTTTCAATTTAATTTCGAATACTTCATGTTTAAAATCGTTTATTTTCAAGGGCCTGAACTTTACAACTTGAGTGACCTTAATTTTTAAGAGATTCAAGTTGAAATTGTACATTTTTTTAACCTTTTAAATTCGGAAACATACCATCTCTAATGTTACAATAAAAAATTTGAATTCCAAGAACTTTTAGTTTCATGTTCATCAATTTTGCACGACTTAAATTTGAAATTTAATTTGGAAACACTGTACAATTTTGAAGGATTTCAAATTGAAATTACTTGATATAGAATGCTTCCAATTTCGAAATGATTGTAAAATTAGTCGTTTTCAATGTTTTTTTATCATTATTTGAACGTTTTTAAATTATAATTATTGATTCACTGCAAATGCGTTACATGTCAATTAAATTTGAAATACTTCATATTTAAAATCGTATATTTTCAAGGGTTTGAGCTTTAAAGTTTGACTGAACTTAATTGTTGAGGGATTCAATTTAAAATTGTACATTTTTGAACCTTTTAAATTTGAAAACATACCATTTTTAACGCTTCAATAAAAAAATTCTATTCCAAGAACTTTTAATTTGATGTTTGAATGCTTCCAATTTATAAATTATTATAAAATTAGTCATTTTGAAGATTTTATTTAAAAAATGTTAACGTTTTCAAATTTAGAATGATTGTTTCTCCCTGAATGCGTTACTTTTTAATTCAGTTTCGAATACTTTACACTTAAAATCGTATATTTTCAAAGGTTTGAACCTTAGAATTGGAATGTCCGGGAAATTTTTGTAAAGTGGAGAAAAATGAGAAATAATTGGAAAATTTTCAATTCTTTTTGGAAAAATTTCACTTGTGTCAAATTGTTGTAAAAAGCAATAATTAAAATGTCAAGTTCGAAACGCCAATTCTCTCTCTCTGCCTATCTAAAAAAAAGTGGTGTAACTTTAAATTTGTTTACAACTATTAATGTAATTTTTGATCGTTATGGCTTCGAAATAATTAATTGCCATTGCAAATACAGATCTTAAATTATCCACTTTTACAAGAGAATAAAACTTAATTTTATTATTTAAAAACATTATTCATCGCCGTTAATTACTTATTGCCAAGGGATTAATCATTCGAACTTTGAGTGTACACCAGATACTAAGGTTTAAAAAATTTATGAAGAATTCACAAAATTAAAAAGATTTCAGATGTTATCTTTGGGTTTTTCAAAAGTTTTTCAAAATTTTAACGTTTTTCAAAGGATTTCAAGGAATTTAGAAAGATTTTAAGCGATTTCAAATCGCTTTTAGAGACTGTAAAGAATCGTAAAATATTTCGAAGACTTTCATAGATTATCTATGAATTTTAATCGATTTAAGAAGATTGTAAGGGATTTTAAGAGATTTAATGCGCTTTAAATGGGTTTGAAAGTATTTCAGGGCCTAACACAAAACTTTTAAAGGTTTCAATTGATTTCAAAGAATTTTTAGGAATTGCAAAGTATTCTAAAGGAATTTAGGAGTTTTCAAAGTATTTCAAAATATTTCAAGAGATTTAACAACACTTTCAAAAGGATCGCTAGTAACTTTAAAACATTTGAAGGGATTTCACAGATTTCTCAAGAATTTTAAAGGGTTCAAGAATATTTCAAGGTATTCCCAAGAATATTTTAAGATGTCATTTCCTATGAAAGAATTTCACAGGATTTTCATGGATTTCAACTAAATTTACAAAAATTCTAAAGGTTTCAAGTGGTTTCAAAAGATTTCAAGTGGGTTTAAAAGATTTATGGAGACCCCCAAGTATTTTAAAATATTTTAAGAAATTCCGGAGGGTTTCTAGGGTTTTCAAAATATCTTGAAAGATTTTAATGGTACTTGAAGGATTTCAAGTAATTTCAACAGGCTTAAAAAATTATGAGGCATTTCAAATGATTTCAAAAAAATGTATGAGATTTTTCCCGGGTTTTCAAAATTTTCCATTTGATTATGACAGATTAAAAAAATTTTTAAAGTTTTTTATAGTATTTGAAATCGTTTTAAGGAATTTTATGGAGATTCATAGAAATGTATATGATTTCATGAGCTTTCAGAAGATATCAAGGCATTTTAGGAAATTTTTAGAGATTTTAAAGGTTTTCAAAGATTTCAAGAGTGATCAAACCTTATTTACTTCCTAAGGCATAAGTATTTAAAGATAAAAAAAAATCTATTTGTATGGTTTTTATAGGGTTGGTGGCCAGTAAACCATTAGTATTCATTATCTGACATATTGCCATATTTAAAGTATGAGAACTTATCAGTAAAGAGCTTAATTAATTCAAAATACGTATTTTTGACTTATTTAGCCCTTTTCAACACAACACAACTTCGTGTTTAAAATATGAAAAAATTTCCTGAATGCCTCGAAAATAATCGTGCGCATAGCGCGCGCGTTTGTTGACTAGTGATATGAAAATAGTAGAACAAAATCGTTTAGAAAGAAGTTGTTATCGATTCTTTTCTCTCTTTTCTTAATTTACAATCTATCTATTTTTATTTTCAGAAACGAATTGACGTCCTGCAATGATTTTGAAGCCATACCAAGTGTGGACCTCTTTGCCTGGGCTGAGAAGGCAAAGGCATATCGCTGAAAATGTTCCTAATTGGCTGGTCACTTTTTTACCGAATCTGAAATCCGAACTGCAGTTCGCATTCGAATCCGACTTGAAGAGGAGAAATCAGGAACAGGTAGTTCGGCACAAAATGCACCAAAGTGGTGCAAAAGTCGAAACCAAGAGTACAACACCTTCACTGGAAGCAATGACGGTTAAAGAATACGTGACTAGTCGATTAGAAAATAAGACGATTTCCAGCTTCGTAAAAAAACTTCGTAAAGGAGTTTCGTCTCTTTAATGTTCTCGCGATTAAGATTGTGTATGCTAAACGATTTCTAATCGTCATTTATGATTACAATTACGCGGGGGCCATAGATATAGGTTCATAGAAAGCGGAGAAATGTAAGATTTTAATGCCAAATGTGGAATTCATAGACTTTTTCCTGCTCACTCTGTTAAAGCTTTACAAAAATATTTTTATCAAAATATTTCGTGGCAAAAAAAGTCTGTAATTTGTGCCGAGTGAGGCACAAGTTTTCATCACAAAATTGCCGAAGTGATTTGTTTTTATTAATATCATATGTATTGATGAAAATATACTCATTTTCTTCATACTTCTCGATTCGCCAGAATTAGAAATATATTACCTTTATACAATGGTAAAATAATTTCTTCAGGTGATGAAATGCTTTAAAAATATAATTATACGAAGTGTGGCTATTAAATAACCGGACTGAGTTTTTTGCCGCTTGCTTGGGGCCTCGGCAACAATAAGCAAGGTTGTACGACCCTCAGTACGACAGTCAGCTTTGTTCGAAGTTGATGGTCTACCTGAGCTCCGCTGGAATTATGTTGAGTTTGAAAGTAGAACAGCGCGTCAAAGTGAAGTTTCTTGTGAAACTTGGAAAATCCGCTACAGAAGCGTATTATTTGTTGAAGGATGGTGATGGTTATAGTGATGAGTTTTCGATTGGTTTAAAAAATCGAATACACATCGAAAACCGACGGTAACATCGAAAAAGCGAGTAAAATTATTCGAGCAAATCGATGCCTGAGCATTCGAGCAATTGCTGATTTAGCGAATATCGATACAGAAACTGTTAGACGAATATTAAATGAAAATTTACACGCGAAAGAAAAAAAAGACCTGAAATGTGGAAGAACGGCTCGTGGATTCTTCACCAGGTCAACGCGCCAGCGCACAAGGTCCTGCCTGTCCAGAGATTTTTGGTGAAGAACAAGATTCCCGTATTGAAGTACCCACCGTACTCACTTGACCTAGCTTCATGTAATTTTTTTGTTCCCGAAGGTCAAGTCTGAGCTAAAAGGAACCAGATTCGAGTCGGTGGATGCTGTGAAGAAAAAAGCAGCGCGACTCATGAAATACCTCTCAGAAAAGGACCTGCAACATTACTTCAAACAATGGAAGATTTGTATGGAACGGTGTAGGGATCTGGAAGGGGACTAAACTGAAGAGGATAACATCTACCATATATTGAATAATTTGGTAAATAAAAATTGTTAGAGCATCAGTGCGGTTATTTAATAGCCCCATCTCGTTCACTACCGTCGGAAATTATCTACACGGTTAGTGTAAGCGGTAGTAAAAATCAGTTATGGAAATAATTTGAAATTTATAGGACCTAATCTTTGAAATCTTATTTTCAATTCAAGCCAATAAAACTTGAAATATCTTTACGGGTTCCCAGGATATGACCAAAAATGTCCAAGCGTGTCTGCATCGACTTTCAGTCATCAATCACCGCTGTCGGCCGGACCGAATGAAACCCGACGCAGACATGCTTGGACATTTTTAGTCATATCTTGGGAACCCGTAAAGATATTTCAAGTTTTATTGGCTTCAATTAAAAATAAGATTTTAAGTATTAGGTCCTATGAATTTCAAATGTTTGCCACAGCTTCTACAGTTGAATTCGAGGTACAAAATTTGAGAAATTCTCGAATTAAAAAAAAAACTTCTTACGTGATATATCCGCTTCAAAAAGCCAGAAATAACTCTTCTAAGATTCATTCGACGTGGATTTTCATAACCTTTCTAATTATTAAAAAAAAAATGTGTAGCTTTATTTCCGACCGAGTTATCAGTTATTCTTAGTGCCACTCGCGCTAGCCGTGTAGATAATTTCCGACGGTAGTGTACGTAAACGCTCTATTAGAATGAAAGTGCTTCACGATTGAACTGATTTTCACCTTCGTTTGAATTCATATATTTCAAAGTAGAAATTATTTTTCCTAATTGATACTACAGGGAGTACCTTTAAAAATATATTAGGTAAGGTAAATGTTAATACTGAGTAAGTACATCGAACGCGACTGATTAGATTTAGGATTATCATGAATTGTTTTGTACTTTGTAACGGTACTTAAGACGTGCAACTTGCGATCAAGATTTATCGTAACGTTGTTTTTTAATACAGGGAATCAAAACAGTTGCACTATTTACTGAATAAAGAACTCGGAAAATACCGCTAATGCCTTGCTTGCTTTCATTTCAATGATACATAATGACCTTTCCTTTCCCTTTACGGTTAAGGCCGAGATTTCAATGTTCGGACTCTCTGAGAACCACCTTATTATTTTTATTGTGAGATTATGAGATACCCAGCGGAATATCAAGATGAGATAGCTTTAAGTGTAACCTTGACTGCTGGAATAATAGCAGTTGCAAAATTGCTTTTAAATTTGTCTATTACGATTTAAAGTAATGCCTGCTATTTTAGAATTAAACAGTTTAAATACAGCTTCGAATTTCAAAAGTCGAGATTAGATTGTAATCTAATCTTGGCTTTGAATTTTAATGCAGAGATTATTTTAAATTGTTGTTTACATGATAACATTTTCTTCCCTCTGATTGGAGTCGTTGATAGTGAATGAAAAGAGGGCAAATTATACCTCCTGCCAAACAATTTTCCAAAATACGAGACCTTAGGACAGAAAGAATTTGATATAACATGAAAAAATCTGTAATTTTTGGTGCGAAATATTTTTTAACTACTTTCATATTTCTTCTTAACTGCACTAGCTTCGATTTTTTAATTTTTTGTTTTTTATGCATATATTAGGATGGTTTCAAAATCGCAAAGTTTGAAAAATGCAATGTGCTTTTATAACTTCTTGTTCCTTTATGAAAAAAAGAAAATCCTTTGAAAAAATTCAATCCAGCAATCGGATGAAATCTTGTACTCCCGCATCGAGATCAAATATTGAACTCTAAATAGCTTCGTTACAAAAAAAATTTCAGGACAATATAACCTAATTTTCATGGTGAATTAGATGGTGGTATGTACTTTTATAAAAAAAAAATGTTGGACACATTTTTGTACATAATTTACTTTTTCTTCTAATAATTAAGACTTCTAGTTTACCTAGACTTCTAGATATTCTCTTGGTACATGGTACCAGTGAATTAATATCGAAAAGATCTAGAAGTCTAGGTAAACTAAAAGTCTTAATTATTAGAAGAAAAAGTAAATTATGTAAAAAAATGTTTAAATTTTTTTCTTTATAAAAGTATACATCACCATTACATTTACAATTTAAAATTAGGTTAGTATTGTCCTAAACATTTTTTTGTAACCACGAAAACAACGAATATATTTAGAGCTCAATCTGCGGGAGTGCAAGATTTCAGCCGATTTGATTAAATTTTTTTATGGATTTTCTTTTTTTCAAAATGGAACAAGAATTTCCAAGAGCACATTGTATCTTTTAAAATTTGATATTTTGGAAACATTGGCCTAAGTTAACAATTATTATTGTTATAAATTTTTTAATCAATTGATGATGAATTATATATTTTTTTCATAGCTGGAGGGGACAACTGAAAAATCCTGAAAAATAAAATTCCCGAAAAAGAAAATATTCGAAATAGAAAATTCTTGAAATAAGAAAATTGCCAACAATTCATAATTCCCAAATTGACAAATTCCCGAATAATGAAATGCCCGATAGTTTTTGATATTACCGAATTTAAAAAATCCCAATAATAGATAATTCCAGAAATAAAATTGCCCACATTACAAAATATTCGACTCTAAAATTGTCGACACTAGGAAATTCCCGAATTATAAAATTTCCGAATCTAAACAGTTGACGAATTGTTAAGTAATAAAATACAAAATAACAATAAGTATAAAACTTTCATCTGATGGTGAACATATTTTTTATTTTATTTATTATTTATTATTGTATTTTATTTATATATTATTAACACAATTTTTTAACTGTTTAGATTCGGGAATTTTCTAATTGAGGAATTTCAAATTGTCGACAATTTTATAATTTCGGAAATTTGCTATTTTGAATATTTTCTCTTTCGGAAATTTCACAGTGTCGGTAATTTTATTTTTCGGGATTTTCAGTCATGAATTTTCATTGTTAATAACAATGTCTATGAACAAATGTTCCATTCGGCCGTTTTTATCTAGAAGAAAATGATTTTTTCTTTAATTATTGATAGTATGGTCTCAAGTGTGAAGACAAACTAACAAAATGGATCACTGAGATAGCTAACATCACTAACATACGACAGTTATGAACAATTATATTAATAATTTCTATTAAAAAAATTCTCTCGATCGACCATTTATTGGTGAAAAAAAAATTCTTTAAATATTGTTTGTCTTAGCTCAATTTCGATGATAAAGTAACAAAATTATTTGAAAATCAGTAAATATGATTGTTATAAACAATTTTATAAACAAAAACTCATATTCATCATTTTCACAATTTCATAAAAAAATCTCTCAATTGACCATTTGTAGTAAAAAAATATAATTCTTATTTAAATGTTGTTTGTCTTAGCTCAATTTTGAAATTAACTAACAAAATTGATTAAAAATGAATAAATATGACTGTTATAAACAATTAGCTAGTAAAAATTTTTTTCTTGAAATATTGTATCTCTTAGCTCAGTTTTGATAATTAACTAACAAAATTGATCAAAATTAATGAATATGACTGTTATAAACAATATTTTGAACAAAAACTCATATCTATTATTTCCACATGAAAAAAGCCATTTTTTCATTGTAACTGTCCTACAAGAAGTTAATAGCGATATTTGAAAGAGAAAATGAGTGATTGAATAATTTTTTTCATAATAAGTAATAACAATTTGTCTGAGTAAATGCTTCACTGAAAGCTTGTTTTCTTGCTCGCAATGATAAAGATGAGTTTTTGTTTATAACATTTTTTATAAAAGTCATACCTTAATTGTTTTTTTATTTTGTTAGTTAATTACCACAATCAAGCTGATTCCTTGAATATTTAAAGAAAAAAAGTTTTTTCTGCGAAAAAATGGCATTTTTTTATATAGATTTTTATTAATAACAAAAATTATTCCTTTTTTCAAAAGATCGAAATAAAATCCATTCTACTATGAAACCTTGTGTGCACCAAAACACGCCAAAAATCTCA
>JAUMHM010000071.1:29122473-29138327 GCA_032362435.1 Melikaiella ostensackeni | reverse complement strand
ATACTTTCTCTTGTCATTTATAAACTTGGTTCAAACTGTATACCCGTTCAGTCGCCCCTGTCTTCAATTACCGGTTTTATCACTCCCTGGATACCTCTTTACAGGTATTGTGTTCAAATTGAATCAATTATTATTCTATTGACAAAATCAGGAAGGCCCGTGGCTTAAAAACCTTTTATCATACAAATGTTAACTATTAATTAAAACATAAAACCAATTCGATAAAAATGAAAAGCGATTAATTAGAAATTTTTAATTTAAAAATAAGATTAGCCTTAGAATTTATTTGGTGAAATGCTCACTGCATAAAATGAATGAATTAAGGAACAAATAAACCGTCAAGAAATAAATTGAGTGTGCTATGGAAAAGTGTTATTCATGTCGATTTCATTGACTTTTATCAAGTGATTCGCATTGAGTGAAACATGTGCGCTACACACGTGGTAATCTGGATTCTTTCACATCAGGCCGTCTATGGATGTGTACGTGTTTAAAAGGAATGAATGTACGCGATTCAGGTAGAAGTTGAAGGATTTTTTCAAGACCCTGAGTTAACTAATTTAAATCTAGAATTGCAATTCTGATTGCTTTTAGTAAGCTTAAAAGATTTTAATCAAGAAAAAACATATTTATGAATTATTTTCTAAACAAAAATGAGCATTATCAAAACGATAGGATCTCGAATCCGATGTCAGAACTTGTTAAATGCTATTACGAAACCGATCTTAATTTTGAAAAATATTACAATTACGAAAGAAAATCACCTTCTCGTCTGAACTTTCTTGTCCAAAAAATGAAGCTGAAATGTTGAAAAATTATTAGAGCAAGGTAATGGTCCTAGTTTTGAGTCATAGGCAATCAACTCCTAAAGGTGAAAGTAATATGTGTAGCTCCTGACATTTACCGTTTAAACTGTATTATTTATGCAAATTTTAATATTTCTTCACAAAATGTGTTTTAATTATCAGTTTTAGTATGCTTTATTCACAAAAACATATAAATTCTTAATTAGGAAAAAAAGTTGTGTTATTTGTACCTTTTTTTATAAGATTCACGTGTGTAGCCGAGGAAAAAAATATGCATAATTGTTATCATTTTTTCATGAAATTGACGTGTTAAAAATTTCCAAAATAATTTTTTCCGAATGAAGTAAACATAAATAAGTTTGACCAGCTCCTGCGCAAGAGCAGTATTTTTGCGCGTCTGTATTGACGCAATATTAAGCGGAAAAAAGGATTGAAAAGATGATCATTATAAGCTTTTGCTGACAGTTTCCAAGTTTCGCTTGCGGGAAGTTATACTCAGCACTTTTTTTCGAGGAAATAAAATTGTAAACGCGTTCAACAATAACTATGATATATTACTATTAACATGATATAACAATGAAAAAAAAGAAATAACATGAATTTATTATTTTACTTTTTAATTATTACTGTACCAGCAAAAATAGAGCGCTACGCGTGCTTATAACATGTTTCTTATTTTAATTGCCTAATTATCAAATTGAAATACATGCCTTGATTTAAAGTTACTATAAAGTATAACTAAAAAGAGTCATAAATTATAATGAATATTCAAATAGACACATCGACTTTCCTAGAATTTTATTTCAATTTTAATCGGTAATTTGTTTAATTTTGAATGTTTATCGTTTAAAATGATGTTATTTCGAACGTTTTTTTTGGAATATGTAGTTCAAACTGAATCTTCACTATGGTGTAATTTAGAACGTTTTTTTTTTTGGAATAGTTCAATTTTGAAGATCTGAAATCCAAAATTATTCAATGTTAAAGACGTAAAATTGGAATTTATTCAATTTTATAGATTTGCGATTTAATTCATCAATCTTAATGATTTTCAATCCATAATTTATTAACCTGAAATGCTTACACTTTTAAATGATGTAATTTTGAATGCCTTTTTTGCAGTAGTTGAATTTTGAAGATTGAAAATTGGAAATTATTCAATTCTGAAGATGTGAATTTAAAATTTATTTAATTTCATAGATGTGAAATTTAGAACTGCAATATTTAATGCGTAAAATAGAAATTTATTTAGCTTTGCAAATTGAGAAATAGAAAATTCGTCAATTTGCATGATTTCCAATGGAATATTAATTAATTTGGAATGCTTATAGTTTAAAATAATGTAATTTTAAATGAATTTTTCAAATAGATCAGTTTTGAGGTTTGAAATTGAAAATTATTGAATTTTGAAGATTCAAAATTGAAATTTATTCAATCTTATAGATTTGCAATTGAAAATTTTTCAATTTTTAATATTTACAATTGGAGACTCATTACCATGAAATGTTGATAGTTTGAAATGATGCAGTTTTTAGTGCTTTTCTTGAAATACTTCAATTTTGAAGATTTAAAATTGAAAATTTATCAATTGGAAGATTTACAAAGGAAAGTTCTTCAATTCTAAATATTTCAAATTGAAGACTTTTCACTATTTAATGTGTAAAATAAAAAAAGATGCAATTTGGAATGTTTTTAAATGAAGCACTTCAATTTTGAAAATTAAAAATTTAAACTTTTTCAATTTTATTGACTTGCAATTGAAAATAATTTAATATTGAAGATTCAAAATTCAAATTTATTCAATTTTATAGAATTCAAATTGGAAAATCTCTAACTTTTAAGATTTACAAAAAAAAAAATCATTAATTTATAGTGCTTATAGTTTGAAATAGTGTAATTTTGAATTCTTTTTGGAATGTTTAAATTTTGAAGATTTTAAATTGAAAATTATTTAATTTTGAAGTTTTAAAATTGAAATTTATTCAAATCTATAGATTTCTAGTATAAAATTCATCAATTTTTATGATTTTCAATTGGAGCTTCATTAATTTGGAATGCTCAGAGTTTGAAATTATGTAATTTTGAATTCTTTTTTTGGAATAATTCAATTATGAAGATTTAAAATGGAAAATTCTTCAATTTTAAATATTTGCAATTAAAGACTTTTCAATATTTTCAATATTTAATGTTCTAAATAGAACATAATGCCATTTTAAATGTTTTTTTTTGGTATAGTTCAATCTTGAATCTTTGAAATCGAAAATCATTCAATTTTGAAGATTTGAATTTATAATTAAATCAATTTTATAGATTTGCAATTTAAAATTTGAAATTTTCTGAATTTTTACAGTTCACAATTAAAGGTAAATCAATTTGAAATGTTCATAGTTTGAATTGATGCAAATTGGAATGATTTTTTTGAATAGTTCAAATCAAAAGATTCATAATGGAAAATTCTTCAATTTTAAATATTTGCAATTGAATGCTTTTCAATATTCGATGTTTCGAATAGAAAATAATGCAATTAAAATTTTTTTTAGTATAGTTCAATTTTAAATATTTAAAATTTTTAATTATTCAATGTCGAAGACTTGAAATTAAAATTTGATTAATTTTGTAGATTTGCAATTTGAAAATTTTAAATTTTCAGGGTTCACAATTAAAGATACATTAATTTGGAATGTTTACAGTTCGCATTGATGGAATTTGGAATGCTTTTTTCGAATAGTTCAATTTAAAAGATTTAAAATGAAAAATTCTTCAATTCTGAATATTTTCAATTGAAGATTCTTTATTATTTAATGTGTTGTATAGGAAATAATGCAATTTCAAATGTTTCTTTTCTTCATATAGTTGAATTTTGAATATTTAAAATTGAAAATTATTCAATTTCGAAGATTTAAAATTGATCTTTATTCAATTTCATAGATTTTCAATATAAAATTCATCAATTTCTATGATCTTTCAGTTGAAGATTCATTAATTTGAAATGTTTAGAGTTTGAAATGATGTATTTCAAATGCTTTTTTGGAATAGTTCAATTTTGAAGATTTAAGAAGAAAAATTCTTCAATTTTCAATATTTTCAATGAAAGACTATTCAATATTTTAAGTGTTGAATGAAAAATAATGCAATTTTAGATGTTTTTCTTGGTATAGTTCAATTTCGAATACTCAAAATTGAAAATTATTCAATTTGAATTTTTGAATTTGAATTTGAATTTTTTATTCAATTTGAAATTCAAATTTATTCAATTTTATAGATTTTCAATATAAAATTGATAATTTTTATGATTTTTAATTGAAGATTCATTATTTGGAATGTTTAGAGTTTGAAATGATGTAGTTTTAAATACTTTTTATTGAATAGTTCAATTTTGAAGATTCACAAAGGAAAATTCTTCAATTTTGAATATTTTTCGATGGAAGACTATTCAATATTTAATGTGATAAATAGAAAATAATGCAATTTTAAATGTTTTTTTCATATAGTTCAATTTTGAATATTGAAAATTGAAAATTATTCAATTTCGAAGATTAAAAATTGAAATTTAATCAATTTAACAGATTTTCAATTCAAAATATTTGAATTTTTAGAAATCACAATTGAAGATTTGTTAATTTGGAATGTTTATACTTAGCATTGATGTAATTTTGAATGTTTTTTTTTGGAATAGTCCAATTTTGAAGTTGTAAAATTGAAGTTTATTCATGAGACTGTCACAATGACATGATAGAAAAATTCGCGTGACAAAAAACACGCGAAAAGTAAGCGAAAACATAGGGACTTCAGTGTAGACGAAGTGAATAAATGAATTTGAAGATAATTATTATTGATTGTTTTTATGAGATTTTATGTTAGAACCTAAGAGTCTCTTTTTAAGGAAAATGTTCATACTTCTCAGATAGTTAATTTACTTCAATAATTTACCTTCTGACTTAAGTTTTTCCCGAACAGGTTTGGTCGTATGTTTTTCAGACTGAGTTATTGAGCAAGTTAAGAGCGCACTTCAAATAAATTTCCGCGAGATTTTAAAAGAGTAGAAAGTAATCTACTTTATGCCCTGCAAATAGATACGTATCGAAAATAATTATCTTCCGACAGCTGCAATTATCCTGTCATCAAGTCATCGACCATACATGCAGAATTAGCTTGAGCGAAAAAGCTAGAATGCCTTTGTTTATAATTTAATTGAGTGCGCTCCTATATTCTCTAAATCTGAAACAGTGAATTATCACTATTTGGTAGTGAAATTTCACTAATTGAATTACTAAGAAGTTGGTCGCTACGAATTCCTGAAAAACTACTAATTTACTTAGTGAAACTATTCCACCAAATAAATTAGTAAAATTTCACTAAGAAAATAGAGGTCTCGAATGTTAAATATCTACTATTTAATAGTGGAAAATCACTGACAAAATGGTTGAAAGTCACTTGAAAATAATTATTTTTATTAATAACAGAAAAGGATTTATTAATTGGAAATAGATTTACAAATTTATAAGTTTATTCATTTATTAAATTACAAAAGTGATGTAAAATGAAAGTTTTACAGGTCCATCTCATCTAATCTATCATGTAATCATTCATCTCATCCCACGCTCCAATTTCATGACATGAATTTCATGACATAGATTTCATGGTATGAATTTTCTGAAGGCTCATAAACTTATTTTCATAAACATAATCGAAATTTTCAAGAATAGCAAAGAATTACAAAGGCTGCCTTGAAAGAGGAGGTCCCACTCGGCACCCAGGTAGAAAGGATTCTTCTGTAGTAAAGTTTCAGTGCAGTGGCCAGATGTAAGAGCTTCCAAAGTAAAATTTTTTTTTTTTCAATTTCTCAATTCGAAAGTTACAAAATTTTTGCAAAGAAAAATAACTATATTTACTTTTTTAGTAACTTTTATATTTTCGATATATATGTATATCCAAATTCAATTTTCACACAACTTCATTCATATCTGTCGAGCGGCAGATTTCATACCTTTTATTGAAATTCGTGAGTTAGTCATGACCATCATAATATTTCTACAACATTACAAGATCAATTTACAATCAAAAATGAAATAGTTAAATTTTCAAATGAAAAAATTAATTTTCTACGATACAAAATGAATTCTTAACGAAAAATGTAATAGTTGATATTTTACAAAAAAAAGTTTTAATTTTCAATCAAAAACAGTTGAATTCAAGCAAAATACGAATTTTTAACAGAAGCGTTGAATTTTCAATCACGAGAGAAACAAAAAGTCAACCAGATTGTTAAAATTTCCTGCCGAATAGGCGAATTTTCTACAAAATAGTTAAGTTTTGAAATAAAAAGACGAGTTTTCAATAAAACAATTGAATTTTTAAACGGATAGAATACTTTTCTATCAAAATTGTTGAACTTCGAAAAAAAAAATTAAATTTTCAAAAGGAATGTAAAATTCTTTACCAAAAAAGATGAATTATCCATAACTTTCAACTAAAGAGATGAATTTTCAACTGAAAAATATTTATTTTCAACTAAGAAGATTAATTTTCTACACAAAAAGATAAATTCTAAATCCAATAGTTGAATTTTCCACTAAAAAGCTGAATTTTAAACCAAAAAAAAAGAATTTTCAACAAAATAAATTAATTTTCAACCATAAAAGACCAAATAACCAAATAGTAATGAATAAAGAAAATATAAATAGATGAAATGATAAAATATATAGTGAAAAAATAATAAATAATTGAATTTTTTACCAAAATAGTGAAATATTTAGCCTAACAAGACCTAATAAAACAGTTGAATTTTCAAACGAATAGAAGTATTTTTCATAAAAATTGTATAATTTTGAACAAAATAATTGGATTTTCAAACAATGAATGAATTTCCCAATTAAAGAAGACCAAACAAATGAATAAATAAAATATTGATAGACGAAATAATAAAATAAAAAATGCAAAAATGATTATCAATCCAAACAAATAACCAAACAATTAATCGAATTTTCTACCAAAATCGTTAATTATTTAACACAAAAAGACGAATGTTTAACAAAACAGTTGAATTTTCAACCGAATCGAATTATTTTCTGTCAAACTTTTGAATTTTGAACAAAGTAATTGAATTTTCAACTAAAAGACACCAAAAAACAAATAACGAAATAATAATGAGTAAATAAAATATGAATAAATGAATTAACAAAATAAATAATGAAAAAATAATAAATTAACAAATAAGCCAACAAATAATTGAATTTTTAACAAAAATAATCAAATATTTAACCCAAAAAGACAAGTTTTGCAACAAAACAGTTGAATTTTCAAACGGATAAAATTATTTTTCATCGAAATTGTAGAATTTTGAACAAAATAGTTAACTTTTTAAACAAATAAGAAATTCTCCAACTAGAAAAGACCAAACAAACAAAGAACTAAATAATAATGAATAACTAAAATATAAATAAACGAAATAATAAAAAAATAATGAATAAACAAATAACCAAACAAGTAATTGAATTTTTAACCAAAATAGTTTGTTATTTAACCCAAAAAGGTGAATTCTTAACAAAACAATTGATTTTTGAACAAAATAATTGAATTTTCAATTAAAAAACATCGAAAAACAAATAACCAAATAATAATGAGTGAATAAAATACGAATAAATGAATTAATAAAATAAATAATGGAAAAGTCATATATAAACAATTAACACAACAAGTATTTGAATTTTCAAACAAATAGTATTATTTTATATCGAAATTGTAGAATCTTGAACAAACAGTTGAATTTTCAAACGAACAGAAGTATTTTCCATTAAAATTGTTGAATTTTGAACGAAATAATTAAATTTTCAAACGAATAATCAAAAATAATAAACAAACAAATATACAAACAATCAATCGAATTTTCTACCAAAATCGTTAATTATTTAACACAAAAAGACGAGTTTTTGAAAAATCAGTGGAATTTTGAACAAAGTAATGAAATTTTCAACTAAAAAACACCAAGAAATAAGTAACCAAATAATAATGGGTAAAAAAAAGTATGAATAAATAAAATTATAAAATAAAGAAGGAAAAATAATAAATAAACAAATAACCAAAGAAATAATTGAATTTTCTACCAAAGTAATTAAATATTTAACCCAAAAAGACGAATTTTCAACAAAACAGTTGAATTTTCAAACGAATAGAATTATTTTCCATAAAAATTGTTGAATTTTAAACAAAATAATTAAACGTTCAAACAAATAATAAAATTTTAAACCAAAAAAGATGAATTCTCAACCAATAATAGTTGGATTCTCAACCATAGAGATGAATTTTCAACTAAACTGATGAATCCTAAATAATTTGAATAGTGAAAATAAAAAAAAAGTTGAAAAAGCAATCAAATTTATGAATTTTCATAAAAAAGGATTTCTGAACTACATTTCGAAAGTAACTAAAAAAGTAGCGATTTTTATCATTACTGTTACTGAAAAAAATGTGACTACTTACCTATTCGTTACTTATTTACCATGATTTCACCAATTATAGGGAATAAAATCCACTAATCGGAAATAGTGAAACTATGACTACTTTCACAGTAAAAGTCCACTAATTTAATAGTGAATATCTAAAAAATCACTTTTTCAGCAGGAATTATATAATCACTAATTGAATTAGTGAAATTTTAACTATTTCAGATTAAAAGAGTTTGTTTATAATCTAATTATGCGCGTTCTTATGCGAAATGGTTAATAAGCTCAAGGATGTAAACGCACTTTCATCTTGCCTTAAGAGTTTTCGACTTTAATACTTTTATTCGTCGAGTCTTTCGTAATGAATTTTGTCACTTTCCTGTAGATGAATAATTCATTTGCATTTTTATGAATCACGGCTAGGAGAAAAATTTTGCGGTTTCAAAAAGAAATCATGTGTGGGGATAACCAGTGACGATGTTAAGAAGAAGGATATGTTTCTTGAAGATCGAAATAAAATCTATTATTTTTTATGGATTTTTTGTGTACTGAAAAAGATCACCCAGAAAGTTTACAATTCAAAAATAGACTTTGAGACTACCTGTCTTTTCGGCTCATGAGAGACAGATATACAATAAATGTACATAACAAAAAGAAAAAATAGGGAGAAAAAAGAAAGAGCCAACCAAACCAACCTCACACTCTTTTTACTGAGGACGAACATGTTTCGAAGCCAATTCATACTTCCTCATCAGGAGTAATCTATAAGAAAACAAAAGATATAAACTTGATAAATTGTTAGATCAGAAAAACATTATTACCTGAAAATAAAAACAGATATGATTGAAAGTATTTCCAGTTTTGGTACATATTTCATTCATTAATTGAAAATTGAAATGTTGGCATATGCGAAAAATTCAGAATAAATCCCAAATTCAGATTATTTTGTTCTTTAATTGGGAATTAATTCACACAAATTCCAAATTAGGACACAAAACTAAAGTCATTGTATCCAATTAATGATTCCATCCCAAATTCTGTTGTATCTAGCAAGATCTCTTTTCAAATCAACAGGTTTGTTACCTTCTCTCTTTATGAATAGCATTCCCATGAACTCTCTCTATTTTTTTTCCTATCATGATACAAAATTTTAACAATATCCCAATTAAAGTCATGCCCATGTGTAAGCCTATGTTTTGTGAGGACCGAGTAATATCTTGCACTTCTATGAAAGTTATTCTTATGTTCATCTCTTCGTGTTCTAAATGATCTCTTTGTTTGCCTTATGTAAACAGTATCACATCGTCTACATTTAAATTTGTAAATTACATATTCACGGAGGAAAATGAAGGTTCAAAATCTATTTTTTGGGTACCCGATATGAAGTAGTGAGTGTGAGGAAATAAGACTGAATGTTATAAGTTTAGCAATTCATTTTCATGATAGAATTCTGGGACTGAGTTTCAGACTTGCCATACCTTCGCGTTATCTAGTTCATGACCGTTTGCTAATTTTATTACAAAAGGTACTGTATGCTCAGTTCCAAATATAAAATGTACAGTACTCGTCCCGAAAAAATCAACGTGAAAATGAATTGCTAGACTTCCAGTACTCAGTGAAAGATTTTGGATTTGCATTTTTCTCCGTGTTTTTTTTCCAGTTTCTCATACTTGTCTTTATCCAATGTAACAATCAAGTTGCTTTTGAATGAAACTCTATATATCGTATGTAACCCCAATTTTCCTAACATTGGTTTCAAAATACTTGAGATTATAACGTTACTTTTAATATCGAAATAATTCTCGGTTCCAGAACTAATATATTTTCTTTCCATAAATTTAAACTTACTATTTATCTAGAGTGATAAACAAACGCCAGGTCTTTCTTAGACCAACATAATTCTATTTTAGATTCAAAAGAAATTTATAAACAAAATGGAAATTAGTTTGAATTCTTGGTGAACCGTAAAAAAATTGACACTAGCTCAGCCTCTAATTCTAGATAATCGTAGAAGGGGTGATTCTTTTATATTCTAATTCACTTACGTTAAATTAATAAGTCCTAGAATTATATTTAAGAAACTTTTATTTTCAACTTGGAGGTTGTTTTATTCGATACAATATTTAAATAAAACAATTTACAGGGAAGAGTTGGGGGGACAAAACAAAGGACTTCACAAAATGCCGGATAAAATAACAAAATACTAAAGTAACAAATTCAATTTGGGACCTTTTGTCCGGATTTCCAAGATCTACCGAAATAGGGTTTAGATTTAATTAAATCGTGGTTCATAAAACAACAATTCTAACACAGGGGTCTCAATAATTAATTAACCTAAGATAAAATTTTAAATGATATAATAGGAGGGTCTAAACAAACTCAGGGGAACAGAAGTGGTTCAAATACAATAAAATTCTTGAACAAAGAAAGTTTAAATTCAGGAAAGGGTCTCAAAAATATGGGAAAAAACAAGGAAAACTCAAACACAAGGAACTATTCTGAGAAAGCTTGAATAAATCACTAAAATCGAGGATACAAATGTCAGTAAAATTAATCCAATCAAGGAAATTTTCCAATATTTTGTATGCCCAAACCAAAATCAAAAGGAATTAATTTACACAACAATTTATAAAAGGGGCCATACAAAATCCAGAAAATTATTCTTTCTGAATTCAGAAAAAAGAACTTTATCCTAAGAAATCTTCCTCAGGGACTAGACAAATTCCAGGAATCGATTTCAGGATCAAAATCACACTCAATAACATACAATAAAATTCACTTTTTAGAGAGTCAGTTAAAACAAGGTGCAGCTCCGGAAGTTGCTCGACGAAAGGTGAAGAATCTCAAAACGTTGTTATCTTCTTTAGCAACAAGATGCACCCTAATTGGTTGGTAAATAATGCGTTGATTGAGGTTGCTAAGGATCTTGAAAAATGTGAAGACTGGTCAGGAAGGTAACTATAGATAGTTTGCAGGGGTGCCGTGTCCAAACAAAAAAAATCTCTTCTGAACCCGGTGATATTAAAAATCTACCAATTCGATCCAATAGATAGTGAATAATTGTCCCAGCCATCCTCTCCGAAATATTTGGTAACCAAGCCGGCTGCTAGGACTTTAGTGAAACATCCAAATTAAAGTCACTAGCACGGGGAACGTTCACCGCGATAAATCGGGCCTGAACTAAGGAGGCCTCACTCGCATTGCCGAGGATCAACAATTAACCTTCTCAAAATATGAAATCTTGAATTCCACTCCAAGGTAGATAAGTTATTGGGCATCACACGAAGTAAACGGCAAAATCCCAATAGCATTTCAAAATCTCTAATAAGTTTTGAGGTACGACCAGAAGGACGGGAGTAGGTTCACACAGCGGTAGAAGTGGCGGGAATTTCAAATATGTTGAGTTACTCCAATTCACAATAGGCGTCCCCAATTGCTTCTTGAAGTCTCTCTTTGGATTTGGAATGGTTAAGGATTCTTCAGGGCGGTTAAGGATTCATTAGGATGATCAAGGATTCTTCAGGATGGTTGAAACTCAGCAAATACTTACAATAAAACGAAAGAAAAACAGGCAAAATCAATTCTTAACATTGGGGGACTAAACTAAATAAACCCAGATCTTGGAAAACCGTGCAGCTTCTGGATTCTGATAATCTTTAATTTTGAATTTTCTACAATCAAATTTATCAAACTATTGATTTTCTGAAAATAACTAGTTTGTGACTTGCCATAAAAATGCAACGTCACAAGATTTTTCCAAATAAGGTAGGACAACCGTATTAAATCTATCGTAATCCTGAACGTTGTTTTTGTTCTGATTATTACCTTTACTCTTAGTTGGAACAATTCTGTTATGCATATGATTGTTAATAAAAGTAATTGGATAATGGTTAAGAAAAAGTGCCTGTTTGCATAATAATTGGAGACAAGACTGAGCCTATCGGAGTTCCAAATTTTTGTTTATGGAAAGTACCATTGAATTAAGAATAAACAGAATTGAAAACATATTCAGTAGCATCAAGAAATTGTTTTTTCGCAATCTTAGTGTGAAGTTTGATAAAATCCCTTCTATTTTCAGTAGCAAGTTTAACTCTTTCATATGAAATGTTAGGAAACATGGCTATTACATCAAAGGAGACAAAAATGTGATTTGTTGGTATTTTAACATTTTCGATTGATTTTAGAAAGGCGGCACTGTTTTTGATTGATCTTGCTGAAAGGGTAACGGATTCTTTGATAATAATTTTACTGAGAAGTTTTTCTAATTTTCTCGTGGGTGAACCTATTGTGGAAATAACCGGTCGTGAAGAAAATTCTGCTTTTTGAGCTTTCACTAGACCATAGGGAAGAGATGGATTCGTTTGAATTTTGTGAATGTCGCACCTTTCGATATTGTTTCCCAAACATTTTTGAAGTCTCAATCTCTCTAGAATTTCAAATGTACCTTTTTGAATCATTTTTGTAGGATCATTTGGAATAACTGCAAAACTTTCTTTTTCATACAAAATATGCATAATTTTTTGATTATGAACATCTTTTAATATTGCAACTGTGATACTGCCTTTATCAGCCTCAGTAATCAATCATTCAGGATAACGTCTTGAAAAAAGTTTTGTTTCAAATAATCCTTTGCTTAATTCTTTTTATAATAAGGTTTGTGGAGCAAAGAAGAATATGAATTTTAATGGTGTAATACTTGCTAGGAATTAATGGGTTTTAATTTCTTTATTTTGTTGGAGTGTAATTGGCTTGCAATTATTGATGGTAATTTCTTCGTGAGAGGGGCGATTCAGAAATAATTACGTTTCATTTTTTGTGTATCGAATTAATACTATTCGTATTTATAATGAGTGATAATCAATGGGAATATGACTTCTGCAATCAAGATAGATTTTTGTAATTACTTATAGTCTGAAATTAATTTGCAATCACTTGCAATCAGAGAGTTTTAAATCGTAATTTAACATAGTTTTGTAAGATCTCCTTCTTTGTTTATTTATACTCTCTCCAAATACGGGTTTAAGAGTCTTTAAAAAAACCATGACATATTTGGATAGATCCAATCCTTATAGACTGCCTCACCGAACATAGTTTTGTAAGATTTCTAAGTTGAACTTTTCTTGAAATCTTTTTAGTTCAATTCGAAATTTTTATAGATTTAGAATACACAGTTTTATGATTTGAACTCCTCTCTTATTTAAAATTGTTTATTTACAAATGCTCCATATAGCTTAAATTATTCATTATTTTAAATTAACTTTTTTCATTTTCATTTTTCCATTTTCAAATATACCATTTTGTTACCACTTTATACCTGATTTAAAAGTTTTTATCATAGAAGCTTTGAATTTGTTTAATTAAACCATTTTTAAGACCCAAAACTGTTTAACTTTAAAGGTTTGTAATTGAAAATAAATCAATTATAATAACAGAGTGTCTACCCGACGGATGATTTTAAATTACCTGTCATTTCCCAGTTTATTCCCGGTCGATTTTTCATTTTTTCAAGTCAATTAATCATTTCATTATTTACAAACTGATAAAAGCGCAATGTTCAATTTCAAGACATCTTATATCCCAAAAGGAGTCAAAAATTATATTTTTGATGAAAAAAAAAATAATGAACATACACTACCACCACTTAATACGTGAACACCCACAATTTTTAGTATTCAAAATTTGTTAATTATGGATTGTCAACTTCATTAATTCTGAGTTAAATTTTTTTCCTAAATAGGTTGAAATATATCTAAATTCTGAATAAAATGGAGGCAGGATGAAGTAGTTTTGAAATTTTTAAAGAATCTATAGCAAAAAGTGTTCAAACTGTAATGTTCCTTAAATTTTTAAACAACATCCAAAAAAATAAACATTTTACGATGTTCTTGTTCTCATTTACAACGTTAATTTCTGTACAATCGCAGGAACGTGGCAGAATAATTTTATTGTAAAAAAATCTTCTTCCATGGTGCGAGCAGTTTAAGTTGGAACAACAAACAAAAATTTAAATATTTTTTTCTGATGAAAAACGAATGTTTTCAAACATATAAATTAACTTATCAAGTATTTTCCATAAAAATGCTTTAAAATATACATTTCTTCGATTTTTATTATTATTCTCCTACAAATGAGATAATTCCAAATTTTCCCAACTTTTTTATTTCGCCTTCAACTTCTTGCATATAACAAAAAAATTGAATAATTACGTTGATAAGCTGCTGCGATTCTTTAAAAATTAACCTCTAAAGTGAACCCAAAACTATTGAAAAATGTTTAAAATTTCAGATTTTATTTGAATTTTAAGAAAACCTTAAACATTACAAGTTTCTACACACTTTAATGTCAATTATTGAAATTGGCCTGTCTAAAAAGCTAATTGCAGAACGATAAAATATGCAAAGTTTAACTAGGGAAGATTAGATAAAATTTTGAAAGGCGAAATTTTCATAATTGTAGAATGTCTTTATGTTTTACAGTAGCAAATGGATTCGATACAAGATAAATATTGTACGTCTTTCTACTCTTTTTTTCATAATAACTATTATTTATTTGCTACTTTTATTGTTCATTTAATTTATAGTTGAAAATAATGAGCTGTAATTTTAACGCTTATCAGTGACTCAACGTTTTTCTCGTTAATATAGACCTTAGAACATTTTTTTTATCAATCGACCGTTGCAATCCAAGCGTATCAAATGAAAGCGTCTAACGAAAAACTGACCTCGGCTTTGCTCAAATTATACTCCTGTCCTGATTTAAAAAGTGGGTATCTACATTTTTCATCGAAAATGAGTTTTTTATATCGTTCGATTCGTCGTGAAAAGACAAATTTAACTATGCAAAAATTAATTGAAAATTGTAAAGAATGATTTAGATATTAAGGTCACGTTTTCTATATCTACAGCGATTTTTGAAAAATCCTGATGAAAAAAGTGGGTGTCTACAAGTGTATTTCCACATCTACACTCTTTCCAGGATTTCAGCCTGAGTCAAGGCTGAAAGCCTGGTTAAAAAGGACGTATCCACGCAGACACTTTTTTTTTTAAAGAAGGATTCTAGTTAATTCGAGACCTACAATCCTTTTAAAGAAAATTGTAAGTACATACCCACGTTTTTCATCAGGATTGGAGCCTTTTTTGATTCTACATTCCTCCCGGAACGTCGTATCTACATGATGAGAATTTTTTTTATTAGGTAGTATATTTGATTCTTATGATTTACGCATATGAAAATTTTGTTTATTTATTACAAAAGTATTTTGTAAGTAGATCATGTTAAAGACTCTTTAAATAAGTTCTAAACATTTCAAAAATATTGTGACAGTTGAAAAATTTGTTATTGTCCAAAATATTATAATTTTAGCAATTTTCTGATAAGTTTTAATCAGTTTTGTAAGGAACACAAAATTTAACATGAAATTCATCGAGAAATTCTCTAATAGAAAAAAATTTACGAAATCGTTAATACATATCGATTAAGATATATAGATATGGAATCCGTAAAAATTTTCATTCGAATGTTCGAACCCGTTAAAAATTTAATTTATCTTTTGTAGGATACGCATTTCAGAAAAGTGTTTGGATTCTGGAATTTTTAATTTTGAAAA
>JAUMHM010000071.1:29103582-29122373 GCA_032362435.1 Melikaiella ostensackeni | reverse complement strand
AAAAAGAAGAATTGAAATCGGCCGAACGAGAGCGCCACACGGTGACGAGTCCTAAAACTTTTTGATCAATGTGGTATGCGGTCCTGAGTGTTTACTCACTCATCGCGTTGAATCTCGTTGAAACTAGATTCTAATAGTCTCCGCAACCTGGCCGACTAGGCCCGAGGCTGGCCAGGTTATGCGAGATGAGTGTATTTAATTTTTTTTTTACAGTATACCAAGCTACTTTCCAACAAGTTTCCAACCAACAAATTACCAACCAACTACACCATCACCAGCATCGATAATTCAATGCGGTGACTCGTTCCCAAATCAGTGCCAAGCATCGAGATATCGAAGTTACGATGGGTCTTGCAACAATCAATATCAACCCACCTGGGGGATGGCGAATACCAGATATGGTCGTCTTCTTCCTGCAGACTATGCTGATGGTAAAATATGAAAAATACATTGACTAAACGAAATTCGAAAGAAAATTTACTGTGTAGGGTAATGACCCCAATAGTGGGCCACCTATCTAAAGTGGTTGACCCTTTGTAAGATAATTTTACTTATTATTTAATAATTACTTATAATAACTGTTTATTTGGAAAATCATGTTGTTTAAGGATGTCAACTATTATTGAACAATTATTTTTAATAATTATTTACTCGAATACTTATTCTGCATTAAGTGGCCCATTATTGCGGTCATTACCGTGACATACAACATGAAAAAAAAGGCGTAAGTAGCCATGAATTTTCATTTTTATTTTCAGTTATGCTACGACGAAGTCATGACCGTCTACATGTACATTGAAACCTGAGTGTTCGAATAAATTAAAAAAAAAAAAACGCGAAAAATCATGTTTCAATGAATGCTTGAACTATGTATATCTAATGAAAGAGTTTTTAAAGGTAAAATAATAACTATAATGATAAAAAAAAATTCCTGATAAAGCGAATCCAAAGCTGTTTCTCCTTTCTTTGACCCTTGTTCAATTTTCAAAAATTGTTGCAGCGAATATATTCGGACTTACGTTCAATACTTCAAATCAAAAGCAATAAAATATGTTAAAAACACATTTATTTAGGACGGTTACTCAACGTTTCGACCACACCGCGAGTCTTTATCAAGAGTCAAATAAAATTTGAGTCAAATTTACATATTTTTGCTTTTTGGAAACTACTGAAAAGAAGTTTAAGTATTTTTACTTTAAGGACACTGGAACCTCTATTTAAATACGGTTTCGGGTGTGGCCTACGATGACCGTGAAGTTCTTCCAAGAATTTCTATACCGTAAACAGTCAAGGCCGCATGAACCATTTCCAGTAGAAATACATAATATTGATGAACTCTTTTTTATACAAATGTAGATTTTTGTTATCATAAAGGATGGAGCTTTTCTAAAAATGAAGCGTAATCAATGAAAAGAGAATTTTCCGCGTGTATTTAAACATGAATGCGAAATATGTACGCAAGTGTTCGACCTGCTCGGTTTGTGGCTACGTAACTGCTCAACTTTGCTGCACTCAAAGCCGCTCTTTCTCGACGCCTTGGACCTCCTCATCACCGAATGCAGTTGGCGGAAATGCTATGAACGGCTTAAACATAGGAACTTTGTATAGAGGTTCTAGTGTATTTTGACTTATACTTCTTTTAAGTGATTTCCAACAAACAAAAATATGTAAATTTGACTTAGATTTTATTTGACTCTTAAGAAAAAAGAACTTCCAGATCCGTAGAGGTTAGGGTGGTCCTTAGTTTTTTAATTCATTTTCCCCCACTAGCAGGATTTGTTCGTATGCCTGGAGAAAGAAAGTGCTTAAAATTTGAGCCAAATCCGGATGCTTAAAATATCTTCATGGTCAAAAACTCATAATTTTGGCAAGTCACAAAATGGCGGCCATCTAAATGGGCCGAAAAGGCTATTTCTTAGAGTTAGAAACCAAGGGTGGCCAAAAATTGTGGAAGAATTCAATAATTTATTTTCAAGCGAATGCAAAATCTCAGAATCCAAAGTTTTGAAAAAATATAAAATGGCGGCTAATTCAACACTCAAAAAGTACTTTTTTTCCACAGTTTTCAACATAATACTTTAAAACTTAGGAAAAACAAAATATTTGGCTCCAGAAATTACTTGATAAATTTGGAAACACAAAACGCAAAAAAATAGCGGCCAATTTGAAATTAAAAAGAGCGTATTTTTACATTTTTTAACGAAATACTTTGAAGCTTTATAAAAACAAATACTTTGGCTTTAGAAACTATTTCATAATTTCAATTTTGAATTGGACGCCATTTTTTTTTAATTCTAGATTTTAAAAATTATGAAGTAATTTCTGAAGCCAAAAAGTTTGTTTTCCCGTAGTTTGAAAGTATTAATTTGGAAACTGTGGAAAAAAAGGTATTTTTTGAGTTTTAAATTAGCCGCCATTCTGTATTTTGTAAAACCATAGATTCTGAGATTTCGAATTCGCTTGAGAATGAATTATTAAATTTTCACACAATTTTTAGTCACACTTTGTTAATAACTCTAAGAAATAGAATTTTTGGGTCCATTTTGATGTTCTCAATTTCGTTCGATCCAAATCAGTTAAAAATTAATCTGACTCAATCCTCTTCAATCCGAAAATCCAATCCGATTCAAACCCAATCTTCAGTACGAATCAACCTAAACCAAATTTTTCATCCGAATAAATCCGAACTCGGTCTGACCTAAGTCGATTTTCAATCCGGATGAATCCGATTCCGCCTGAACTCGGATTCATTCTGATTGAAAATTCAGTATACCAATCTGATTTCGGATTGATTCGGGTTCATTCGGATTGAAAATTTGGTTCAGATTTGTTTGGATTGAATCGGATTGGATTTTCGGATTGAAGAGGATTGAGTCGGATTAATTTTTAACCAATTTGGTTCAAACGAAGTGGAGAACTTTTTTCGGATTGGTTCGGATTAATTCGAATCGATTTGGATACAGATTTTGGAATAATTCGGAATGATTCGAAATGAATTCCTATCTGAAACTTTCGCCAGGGGACCACCCTTAAGAGATTTATAGTATAACCCTATATAGGAAAATTTCAATTTTTTTTCTGCCCTGAAATTCAAAATTTTTAAAACATTCCGTTTTGGTCGTCGAAAGTTGTGAATCTTACAAAATTGTAAGTCGGTAGTAGGTAAATTTATAGACACACTTTTAGGAACAAAAGAAAAATTGATTTCCAGAGTTCAATATTCATTTTTTTTTGTTGAAAATTAATTTTTTCAACTGGAAATTCAACAATTTCAGTTGAAGATTCATCATTTTAGTTAAAAATTAATCACTTTGGTTGGAAAGACTAATATTATACTTTTGGGAGAGAATTCATCGTTCTGGTCAAAAATTTTATTATTTGGTTGAAAATTTAATTATTTTGTTGAAAATTCAACAACTGTACTATGAAAACATTCTTTTCGCTCGAAAATTCAAGTTTGTTTTTGAAAACTCGTTTTCTGGGTTGAAAATTGATGACAGCGGATTGAATATTCAACTGTTTTGTAAAAGACTCTAGATTTTGGGTTGAAAATTCAACAATTTAGTTGAATCTTTTTTCCTCTCTCTTGACTGGAAAATCCTTCGAGGTTGAAAATTCAACTCTTGTCTTGCAACTTCGTCTTTTTAGTATGAAAATTCAAATCCTTTGGTGAAAATTTCAACTTTTTTGGTTAAAAATGCAACTGTCTGGTTGAAAATGAATCTATTTTTGTTAAAAATTCAACTGCTTGGTTAAAAGTTGAACTTCTTTCTTAAAAATTCGTTTTATTGGTTGGTGATTCATTTATGGTTGAAAATTTAAATATTTTTTTTTTTAATTCGTTACTTTTTGTTGAAAATTAAGTCTTCTAATCGAAAATCTAACTATTCCATTTTTGGTTGAAAATTGATCTTGTTTCGTTGAACATTCAACAATTTGGTTGAAGGTTCATCTCTTTCGTTAAAAGTTTAACTCATTTGTTAAAAACACTGTTTTCAGCTAAAAATTAATTTTTTTAACCGAAATTTTGAGCATTCCAATTTTAATTGAAAGCTTATCATTTTAATTGTTTCATGGTTCAAAATTCAGATTTTTTATGAACATTCGTCTTTTTGGTTTGAAAACTCATCTCTTTTGGTGGAAATTTCATCTTTTTTGGATAAAAATGCAACTGTTTGGTCGAAAATTCATCTGTTTTGATTTAGGATGCAATTATATAGTTGGAAAATCATATTTTTTAGTTGAATTCAACTGTTTTTAATTTAAAATTGAACTATTTTCTTGAAAATTCATTTTTAAAACTGAAAAATTAAGTATTCCATTCTTTATTAAAAATTTTTTTTAGTTGAAAATCCAACTATTTTGATGAGAATATATGTACGTTTTTTTTAATTCGTCTTTTTTGGTAGATAATTAATCTTCTTGGCTGACAATTGAAAATTCAATTACTCTGATGTAAATTAATTTTTGTGTTTGAAAATTCATCTCTTTGATTGAAAATTTAACTATTTGGTTCAAAATCGTCTTTTTTGGTTGAACCCAACCGTTTTTCATTTTAAATTTGAATCTTTTCTGATTGAAATATCAATTATTTCATTTTTGGTTCAGAATTCATCTTTTTTAGTCGAAAATTCATGTGTTTTGTTTCAAATTCGTCATTTCTGGTAGAAAATTAATCTGCTTGGTTAAAAATTAATCTGTTTTGGTTGAGGATCAATTTGGTGTGGTATCCACTACTTGATTAAAAGTTGAATTCATTTGTTAAAACCTTCAATCTTTTGGTTGAAAATTCATCATTTTAGTTGAAAATTCATCTCTTTAATTGAACATTTAAAAAATGTTTCGTTCGTTAGAGGTTCAACATTTTAGTTGAAACATCATCTTTGTTGAAAATTTAACTATTTTGTTGAAAATTCGTTTTCTTCAGTTGAAAGTTGATTTTATAAACATCAAATTTAACTTCTATAGTTGAAGTTTTGTCATTGTAGTTGAAAATTCATCTCTTTGGTTGAAAATTAATCTTTTTAAGTTGAAAAATTATTGATGTTTGGAAAAGTTAACATTTTCTAAAACATTTTCTGTGAAAAAATTAATTTTCAGGGCTAGGTTCAGACAACTTAAGAAATTCTCGATGAAGAGCCTCGCCTAACTGTTCCGACAACAAAGCCAAACCTTCATCATCTCCTAAACTTCTAACACATTGTTCTGTATGTTCAATAATTACATGTACTTTAAGTGTCATAGAAAGGATTGTTGCCTTGAATAGTTTCTTAAGATTTTGTAAACTTTCAGAAATTTCATCGAAAGAGCAATTTCTTTTTATTGAAAAAGCAATTTCTTTTTATCGAAAAACACATTTCAACAATTTTGTTCATTTCCTTTAAGGCTGACGCAAATGGCATAACTTCCAAAGAAGAGAAATTTTGAGGAACATTTTTGTCTAATAAGCCATAAGAATTTCTTAAAAGTTTTTGGCAAGAATTTCCCGCGAACAGTTCTTGATAATTCTTTGATACTGAATTAAGCTTTTGCGGCCACCTATGTGCTTCAGTTTTATCTAGAAGAGGAACTAAGCAATCCCAAAAAACATGGTTTACAAACCCTTGTAATAGGTGTAACTCTGGTAGAACATATTTTTGAATAACTTTTGAAAGTAGAACTCCAGTAGAACAAATTTTTGAATGAGATTTAAAAATTATCAAAAAATGCATTCTACCAGAGTTACAACTTTTACACGAGTTTGTAAACCATGTTTTTTGGGACGGTTTAGTTCTTCTTCTAGATAAAACTGAAGCACATAGGTGGCCGCAAAAGCTTAATTGAGTATCAAAGAATTGTTCTAAAGAAATGCCTGCCAACAATTTTTAAGAAATCCTGATGGCTTATTAGACAAAGATGTTCTTCAAAATTTCTCTCCTTTGGAAGTTATGCCATTCGTGTCAGCCTTAGGGTAAATGAACAAAATTGTTGAAATGTGTTCTTCGATGAAAAGAAATTGCTCTTTAAATGAAAGTTCCAAAATCATACAAAATCTTAAGAAAATATTCAAGGCAACAACCCTTTCTATAAGACTTAAAGTACATGAATAAAAAAGTGTCAAATAATCTTACAGAACAGTGACAGCATACATTTTTCTGTAATGTTTACAAATCCTGTGAGATTTGCAGAATTTTCTGCATGTTTTACTGAAAATTTCTGTAAGATTTCTAGAAAATATCCGTAAATCTGTAAGCTACTAGAAATTCCGTAAAGATTACAGAAAATTCTGTAAGCTTTATAGAAAAGCTATGCTCTCACTATTTTAACGTAGGACCTCCGTAACATTAACAGATTTTCTACTGTGTGTACATGTAGTTATTTAACATTTAGAAAAATGTTTTAGAAATTTAGGAGATGATGAAGGCTTATGGCTGTAATCGAAACAGTTCGGTGTGGCTCTTCATCGAGAATTTTCTAAGTTTTGGGAAAAATGTAATATCAATCTTTTCACGAATAACAGACAGTGCCAAATTGAATTATTTAAAGCAGTTGTAGAATTTTCTTCCACGCACATGTAAAAATGAAATGAAGGTTTACTTTTATACCTTTCTTGCTCAAAATAATATTTTTTTTGCTTCAATACCAAATATACTCTAAAAACAATATCTTCCTGTTAATTTATTTACAGATTACCCTGCATTTTCAAAAAATTAGTAACCCGCAAATATAACAGTTTTTGTTAAATCAAATATTTTTAAAAAAGGATCAGCTACGATTTTAATTTTCATGGTTTTTAGTTAGCAGATCTATGACAAACAATACCTCGTAATCCGTTTTCTTTGAAATTTTTGTTCAACCGATTTTTCATTCAGGGACACCGTGTGTGATCGTGACTAGTTGAGTTCAGCGTGACTAGGTTGGAAAGGCTATAAAAGTGTAGAGCCGGTTCTGTACGATTTAGAATGTGATTTCTACGTTAATGGGTTCAAAAATGTTTTCTTACGTCACTGCCAAAACGCGAAAATCGATATTAGAAAGTAATGATGGAAAGTTCACATCGAAATGCACCATAACTCAACCACCCGGAAAAACTCCTCTTTACATGTTTTTATCGACATGGAATAATGATATTTTAAATGTACTTATCGTAAAATATTATCCCTACACTTAAAGATGCTGTTATGGGAAATTCAGAACTGATAATTGGAGTATTAAAAAATGGTTCCGAGAAAAATGATAAAATAGTTCGTTAGATTTAATTGAGGAAGTTATTATTAAGTAGGGTGAATAGTTTCCGTATCATGTGTCGTAATTTATGGATTAAGGAGATCAGAGAGATAATATATTTTTCTTGTAATTACACAGGCATTCATGCTCCCAGAGCAGCAGGAAGTGGAAATGCCTTGCCACCATCAAGAACTCTCAGTTTTGTTCTCAGCCCTGACATTGAAATTCTTGATAGGAAATGGACACTTGCTGCTATGCAATATGGACAAATTATCACTCATGATATGGCTATGATTGACGGAAGTACACAATCGAGTAAGTTTTTTTTTCAGATAATTATAATTTGTGTTTTTGCTAATGAAAAGTTTCAAACTTTTAACGTTTTCACTAATAGAAATTGAACATTTGCCTTGAAAAATTGAGAGTTTCACCATGAAAAATTTCTGAAAGTCTTGAAAGTTGACATATGATGGATCGCCGGGCAAAAGGGCGTAAGTGCCCAATTTCGGAAATTGGTTTCACTGGCTTATAGTAATTGTTTTGACCTAACTCATATCCCTGTAATAGATTATGGTCCAGTTTGATTTTGAAGTGGGTCAAAATACATGTTTAATAATTGAAAAAAAAGTTATTAATTCTTTTTGCCGTTTTTTTTAACGAATCAATACAGCTAGATCATAGCTCGAAAGTATTTTCTTGTTTTTTTTTATTAATTAAAAGATAAAAAAGTGCTACAACTCTTTGTGTGTCAATATTTTTGTTTTAAGGGACGCGCCGTATCTTTGACAAGGGTATTCCTTGGAAGTGGTTGCTTCTTTCAGAATGTTCATTTCGCAATTCAATGGAGCTAAGTAATAGCTCGAAAGTATTTTTTTTTATTGAAAAAATAACAAAAGTTATGCAACTCTTTCTCAGTGAAAATCGGCGTTTTTTGAGATGCACTATTCCTTTAACAAAAGATTTCTCGGAGACGGTTGCTTTTTTTAGGGTGTTACTTTCATGGTTCGATAGAGCCAAGTAATAGCTTGAAAGTATTTTTTTGTTTGAAAAAAAAAAATCGCTAATGTTAGCAAGTTTTTTCTGTCTTCTGTAAAATTCGCGTTTTGGTACTTACGTCCTTTTGCCCAGTGATCGTTCAAATGTTTAATTGAAATCGTTCAAGATCAAAAAATTCATAACTGAGTTTTTAAAATTGCATGATTTCAAATTAGTAGCCTGAAATTTTACATAGCTGGCCTTTATTTTTGAACTATTTCCATTCAAAGTTTTCAAATTTCAACAGCCTAAAAATATTTAAAGCTACAAAATTAAATAAATAATGCTAATTTGGTAGGGTTCAATATCCAAAAACTTTAAATGTTGAAAGCTAAATAGCTAAATACTTCTATTTATAGATTTAAGAAAAGTAAATAATTTAATTGTAAGAATTCAAAATGAAATTATAGTTTGTAATTTGAGAAGCGAAATTATTTATTCAGAAACGTAATCCTTTTGAAATGAATTATTTAAATTGGTAACTCTCAAAATTAAGCACTTTTCAACTACAATCATTCGGAAATCACACAGTTGAAATTAAAAAATCACCAAATTCGAGCCTTTACACAATTAAGATTTTTTTCAGATAATAATTATAATTTGTGTTTTTAACATTAGAAACTTTCACACTTTTCAGTTTCATGTAACTAGAAATTGAAAAAGTTTACGATTGCAGGATTTCAAATTGAAAGCAACGTTTCACAAAGCCCTTGAAATTGGCAAATTTTAAATTGCAAAAGTTTAAAATTGGAAAATTCCCAATTAGTTTTTAAAATTGTATAATACTCAATTGAAATTATTTAAATTTTCCAATTTCGATTGCCGACTTGTACTTTTTATAATTGAATCGATTCTTATCGAGATAATCGAAATTGAATGATAAGTTCTCAAAATCTTAAACAATCACAAAAAATATTTATTATCTAACTTTCAATTTGAAAAACTTATTCGAAAACTGTAAATTTTGAGCGGATAGAATATAATTTTTTCTCATTTTTAGATTGAAAAAACTAAGAAAATTAATTGCAAGCATTCAGAATTAAATAATAGTTTATAATCTGAAAAAGTCAATACTATGTGTTCAATATAGATAATTTTCAAATGGAATCGTGACAGTTCTGACAAAATCAAAATTTCAAACTTAGTAATAAAGTTCCAAATGGAATCCTTAAATTTTTTTGAAAGCACACAAAACTGTGATTTCAAAAAACGTTCAGTATTAAAGACAAATTGAAATTGAGAACATTTGAATAAGTGTATTCCAAGGTCTTTGAAAGTAAAATATTACATTTAATACATTTAAAATTCAATATTTCAAACAATGAGGAAATAAATAAAATAAAAATGACTGATCTTGAAAATTATTAAATCTCAGGTGATGAAAATGGTGAAATCATTACCTGAATTGGAACATAGGCAATATAACAAATTAAAAATGCGAATTAAAAAATATGAAAAATCACCATATTTAATCCGTAATGAATAGAACCATAATAAGTTTCTGGACCTTGATTTAAATAATTAAACAATATAATTATCAAGTGAAAGTACTTGAATGATTTAAAGAATTTCAATTTGAAGTATTCGCTTTTCGAAATTTCCAATTTTAAGCAGCCGCATTAGGACATATTTCAATTCGAATGGAAATTAAAAAAATAAAATGAAAACTATCAATAGTTTTAAATGTTCCAAATGGGAATGTGAAAAAGTATAGATTTCAATTGCGTGCTGTTCAAATTACACTCAAAGGGACCATTGTGGAACAAATTGAATGAAAAAGAAACAATTTTCGCTTTTTAAAGAGTTTTTGTTTTGAAGTCTACTACCTGATTAAGGCCTTGGCAGAGATAACGATAGATCAATAAATATAATTTTAATAAAAACCATGTTCATAGTATGGCAACAGATACATGCCATAAAACAAATTAAGTAATATAACAAACAATTTCAACACATGCTTCCAGTTTGAACAAAAATTCCAGCAAAACAGATTTTTGTTGATTTAATTTTATGTCTGTCGAGGCTTCAATTGTTGATGATTTTCCCTGAAATTTTCAAAATATCAGCAGTCCTCAACACGAGAATTATGAGAGGAAATACGATTAAAATTTGAAAATGTTTGATTTTAACTGAATCTTCCCAATCCTTAAATTTTAGAGCGGTTTTTAAAAGTTTAAAATACTTCAAGTATCATTTTAAGAATTGAATATATTTTATGTTGATATATTTGTAGGGGTAAATACAGCATCCATTATTTAAAATCTTTGAAATTGATATGCTTTTCACTGCAGACCTAAAAAAGGAAAAAATTAGGGTTGAAGTTGAAACCTTGCGGTAAATACTTTTTTTTTCTTTTTTCCCTCAGTCGCCCTAATTTCTTCGTTTTCGGCAGAAACTTTTTAATTATTATCCCATCTTCGTAAAATATTGTCTGCTATACAATTAAATTGATTATGTGAAGTTTTTCTGAATGCACATGGCTAGCTTGAACCAATTTTGACTGAAAAGTGCTTGCCCATCTCAGTTTTTTTTCTAAATATGGTTTGGGTATGCCTCCCGAGTATTTTAAACCATAAATGGAAAAAATCGTAGGATCCCTTTCATGTAGTCTCAATTTTTTTTTTATGTGGTTCTTGAGTATATTTTCGTTAAAATCACTGGAAATTGAATTTTTAGTGGTAAAAACCCTTCAGTTTGGCGTCATGTAACTAACATTCAGAAGGTTTAAAAGTCTTTTAAAACAGGTGAAAAAGGTCAGTTTTTTAAATTGCTTTTTTGCATTGCATCGCACCCCTAAATAGACAAAACAAGAACTAAAATGCACAACATTTCTTGTAAAACTGAAGAAATGTTTTATCCTGAATCGTTTAGGAGATATGACTTCAAGAAGTCATTTTTCATTTAAAAATTGGCCTAAAAAAAGCTTGGATTTTAGTTTTTGTGAAATATCTCATTTACTGTACGTTTTAAATAGAAAATTCACCTATAATACTTACAGCAGACTAAATTTGACTGAGATCTAAAGAAAACAATGTTTAAGTTCTGATAGGTCTAAAGTTATTGTGTTCCGATAAACACCTTGTTATTTCAATTTTATTAGACGTTGAGTTTCATCGAAATAACTTGTTTCTGTTGGAATTCTGTCTGCAAAAATGCGCTCATAAGAATAAAAATTTACATACATATTTCAAGAAAATATTGAATGTCCTACCTTTAATATTTTCGCGAAATATTGCCATGAAAAGCGAGCCCTCACAAGAATTTATAAAATATTGGCTAAAAAGTGGTTTTAAATTTGTTTTTTACAAATAATGAATTGTATTTAAAAGCTTCGTAAGTTATATTTTGTACTTTTGTAGGAAAGTGTATGTATTTTTTTTCTTATAAGCACATTTTTTATGTAGAATTCAACAGAAAAAAGTTATTCCCGAAGAAACTTAATGTCTTTCTCCAATCATTTGGAATTTCACCGTTCTCAGCACACATATTCATCAATTCGCTCAGCCACACAAACAAATATCCGCCACCGCTCTTAAGCATTTCAGCGGTAATACCATCCACACCAGCAGCCTTACCATTCTTTAGATTTTCAATTACAGATATAATGTCGCATACAGTCTTTCACTTTGTCCGCGTCTCATACCATTTCACCATCGGGATTCTTAATTCCGACTAACTCAGTGCTAGTACTTCCTTCCCTAATCTTCTTAACCCGTTTAAAAAACAATTTCTTATTTCCCTCAAAACCATTTTGAATTTCTGATCATCTTCCGCTTTGATTTTATCCTTGCCTTCTTTGACTGCTATCTTTGCTTTTCTGTTTTTATCACTATAATCATTTTCTAGCCAAGTCCTGTCCTCATTCCTAATTATTTTTTTATTATTATTATACCATTGGGCCAAATGGAGGAGAAGGGATAGGTTATAGATCAATCCAGAAGTCATGGCATCTTGTGCAATCAAACGACACATTCGTCTCACAACATCGCTCCGACACGGGTCACTGATGAATCTTTCTAGCAATCACCCCAGGTAAAGAGCTTTACAAAGACATTATACTGCTGCAGAACCACGCTCCTTTCAAACCAGTACCACAGCAACGTTTGGTAGAACCCCTAAGTCGGTGTTTTACCTGCAGTTAGAATCAGTACTTCGCCAGTACTAAGCCAGTACCGAGCCAATCTTCACATAACTTCTAAGTCGGATCTAAGCCAGCACTTGGACTCAGTACTGGTGCAGTACCGCACCTTTATCAAACCAGTTCAAATTCTCAGTATTCGCATTCTTCCTCGTTCACATCTGATGCGGTACTATGCCATTTGCCATGTCTGGCGCAAGTCCGATTTTTCCACTTGGGTAACAGCCACGCGGGTTTCATCATTTCACCAAGCATCTCCAGTCTTTCTTCCTACAGCCGCAGTACCACACACTTCAGATGCACTTTTGAATATGCTTTCCTGTAGTATTATCCATGCATCCTCTACATTTTTATTGCTCAATTCTGTCTTCCAGTCGTCTCTATGGTGACCTTAATATTTATTCAGCTTCTCACGATATACCATTTGTACTTCTGGTTTCATTTCTTCTGGCTCCATTTATGACTTGACATACTCAAGAGGCATCCCCAAAACATATTCGGGAGAAAACTGCGGGATGGGCAAACACTTTATAGTCAAAATTGGTTTAAGCTAGCCGTGTGCAATTTCTTCGCCAATGGTTCACTGTTCGAAATGGATGTGTCCGACAGTGACACTAAAACATACCTATAAAAATAATAACTTATTGACATTTTTGATGCCATTTTATGATACTCACATTTTCGCTCTATTATAAATTTTTATCAAATCTTCCAATAGCTGCACATCCAACACAATGTTGCACACCTGAAGGGCAGCTGATTCCCGAGGCTTTGGATAGTCCATTATGCTATCCAATTATCGTACCGGATGATGATCCTGTCTATGGAAGGAGCAGAATGAGGTGTTTGAACTTCGTCCGTAGTAATACTGACCTCGACCGTGGCTGCTCCTCAACTTACGAGCCTGCAGAACAGGTTTGTTGCTCCTCGGATTGAGGAATGATTATATCCATTCATTTCTTGATTGCATCATTTAAAATCACGCGGAAAATAAAATCGACCAGCTCAATGAAACAATCTTTAATTAATTCTGAGGAGCGTAATTGACATTAAAGTTATATCTTATATAATTCCTCATTATTTATGACTGCAGTCTTTAATATCTATAATTAATACCATAAATTCATAATTAATTTCTATCCACGCATTTATTTAACTAGCCAGCTGAGTATTATACAACTATTTTTCATTGATTCATATTTGGTATACTATTTATTGCCGATAACATTTTTTCTGTTTTTATTGACTGGATAGTTGTAATTAAATACTTAATAGGAAAGTAGACTATGTGACGCGAATCTCATTAATTTTAAGTGGGTGAATGAGAAGTAATGAAGCAAAGACGTTTTTGCGCTAATCAGGGAATTTTTAGAATTCTTGGGAGAAAATATCTCTATTATATAAGATTTTTATTTCAAGTTTTTTCTCTCTTTTGAGTTAGTGAAAGTATGTTCCATTTTAAAAAAAATTTGTTATACATTTCATCGGGGGCGGACTGCGATTTAACAACGGCCCGATAAAAGTCCTGCAGATCGGCCCTAAAAGCGGTTCTATGGAATTTTTCTTTATACATCAAAAAATTTCAAAAGAACTGAAAGATTTCCAGGAATCTCGAAGGATTTTAATTATTTCAAAGATTTTTTTTTTTTGATTGCGTAGAATTTAAAAGGTTTTAGGTATTTTTAATAATTCCAAGAAACTTCAGATAATGCGAAAGATTTCAAAGGATTTTTATGAGAATTCAAGGGATTTTTGAAGGATTTCACAATAGGTATGAAAAATTGCTAAACATTTCAAAATGTTTCTGAACACTTCAAATAATTTCACGAGTATTAAAGGATTTCATAGGATTTCGAGAATTCTTTGCGGTTTCAAAGAATTTTCTTGAATGTCTGAAGATTTGGAAGAATTTCATAGAATTTATAATATTTCAGGGCATATTAGAAGGTTCTAAGGGATTTCAGAAGATTTCCAAATATTTCAAAGAATTTTTAAGGAATTTGAATGTTTTTCAAGGGATTTTATCAAATCCGAGGATTTCAATAATTTTAAGGGATTTAAAGGCACACATTGTATTTTAAAGAATTTCCTGGGATCTCAAAGGATTTTATAGGGCTTTTAATATTTCAAGGGATTTCAAGAAATTTCACGAAATCTCATCAGATTTTATGTACTTACACAGGATTTCAGAATAATTTAATGGATTTCGAAGAATTTGCTTACAATAATTGGAGGATTTCAAAAGATTTCAAAATATTTTGAGCTATTTCCAAAGATTTTAGAGAATTTGAAATATTCTGTACTTTTTTGTAAGAAATACTTTTGTACTTTCTATACTTTCATGTACTTTCACGAGATTTCATAATAATTTAATGGCTTTTAAAGGCCTCTAAAAATTATCTATCATCATAATTCAATGGATTTCGAAGAATTTATTCACTAGAATTTGAGGATTTCAACGGATTTTGAGAGATTCGAAAATATTTTAAGGTATTTCCAAAGATTTTAGAGAATTTGAAAAATTCTGTACTTTTTTGTAAAAAATACTTTTGTACTTTTTATACTTTCATGTACTCTCACGGGATTTCATAATAATTTACTGGCTTTTAAAGGCCTCTAAAAATTATCTTTCATCATAATTTAATGGATTTCGAAGAATTTATTCACTGGAATTGGAGGATTTCAAAGGATTTTGAGAGATTCAAAAATATTAAAAGGTATTTTCAGAGACTTTAGAGAATTAAAAATATTTTGGATATTTTAGAAGACACTGAGAGACCTTATAGAAATTCTAAGTATTTAGAAGGATTTTAAAGAAATTTTGACGGATTTCAAGAGATTTCATCAAATTTCTGAGGATTTCGAGAATTTTAAGGGATTTGAAAGGCACTCAATAACGTAGCATAATGCATTCCTCAGGATTCCTAAGGATTTCTATTATTTATGTTGGGATATTTTGAAAGATTTCAAAGAATTTTCGAAAGATCTCAAGAATTTCAATTGATTTCAAGGGATTCTAAAATTTTAGGGCATTTAGAAGATTCAAAGGAAAGTTCAAGAGTTTTAAAATATGTCAGGGGATTTCGAAAGATTTTGAAGTATTTGAAATATGTTAAGGCGTTTAAAAAGATCCTATAAGACATCAAAAATGGGAAGGAATTTCCAAGGATTGTGATGATTTATAGGCATTAAAAAAAATGTATACAGTTTTAAAGGATTCCGAAAGATTGTTAAGGATTTTGTAGGACCTAGAAGGTTTTAGGGTATTTTAAAAGATTCCAAGACATTTCAAAGGGAATTTTACGGAATCAATAAAATTTCTGAGGATTTCAATAATTTTAAAGTATTTTGAAGGCACTCAGTAACGTATTTTAATAAATATCTCAGGATCTCCAAGGATTTCATATAACTTTAAATATTTTAAGGGATTTCAAGAAATTTCACGAAATATTATCGGATTTCATGTATTTTCACGGAATTTCATAATAATTTGATGGATTTCGAAGAATTTATTCACAAGAATTGGAGGGTTTCAAAGGATTTCAAGAGATTTGAAAATATTTGAAGTCATCTCCAAAGATTTTAGAGAATTAAAAATATTTTGGAATATTTAAGAAGACTCTAAAGGATCTCATAGGATTTCCAAATATTGAAAAGAATTTTAAAGAAATTTTGACGTGTTTCAAGAGATTTTATCAAATTTTTATAATAATAATAAAATTAATATTTTGAAAGATTTTCAGAAATATTCGGTAGATTTCAAGAATTTGACGGCATTTCAAGGGATTCTAAGATTTTAGGGCATTTTGAAAGATTCAAAGGAATGTTCAAGGATTTTAAAAAATTTCAAGAGATTTCAAAAGATTTTGAAGTATTTGAAATATTTTAAGGTATTTCAAAAGATCCTAAGAGATATAGAAAATGTGAAGGAATTTTCAAGGATTGTGATGATTTTCAGGCATTAAAATCTTTTTTATACGGTTTTAAAGAATTCCGAAAGATTTTTAAGGATTTTATAGGACCTATAAGGTTTTACGATATTTTAAAAGATTCTGAGAAATTTGGAATGGAATTTCACGGAATTAATAAAACCTTCGAGAATTTTAATGATTTAAAAGTATTTTAAAGGCACTCAATAACGTATTTCAATGAATTTTCCAGGATCTCAAAGCATTTCATAGACTTCAAATATTTTAGAGGATTTCAAGCAGTATCAACAGATTTTATGTAATTTCACGAGATTTAATAATATTTTAATCGATTTCAAAGATTTAAAAATATTTCAAGGTATTTTCAAAAATTGTCAAGAATCGTAAATATTTAAGGACATTTTGAAAGGATTTAAGGCATTCTCATTGGATTACAAGTAGTGATTTGCAGAATGTCTTCGGATCGGGTCGGGTTCGCAACCCGGCCCAAAAACTCGAACAGACCCGGAAGTTCAATTTTCAAAATTCCCGCGATTTGTGGAAATTTTCGGTAATTTATTGTGAGTTATCATAAATTACGGCCAAAGTTACCGGAAATTTTTAAATTGTGCTTTCGGGCTGGTTCGAGTTTTCTGGCCAGTTTGGCTTTTCGCGTCGGGTTGCAAACCCGAAACCCGACCCGCCGATTTCGAATTTTTACAGATCTTACACACACCTGATTTAAAGGGATATCAGGAGTTTTTGAAGATTCCAAAGAATTTTCAAGAGCCTTAAAAATTTCAGAGATTTCAAATGATTTCAAATATTTTAAGATATTTTAAAAGATTCTAAGAGATATAAAAAGTGTCGAGGAATTTCTAATGATTTTAATAATTTTTAGGTATTTGAATAAACTTCATACAGTATTAAAGAATTTCGGAAGATTTCGAAGGGTTTTATAGGATCTGCAAGGTTTTAGGATATTTTACAAGCTTCCAAGAGATTTTAACGGATCTAATCGAATTTCCGATGACTTTAATGTTCATAAATGATTTTGAAAGCTTTTAAAAGAGATTTTGAAAAAGTATTTTAATAAACTTTCCAGGATTTCTGGAAATATCATCAGATTTCATAGAATTTCACGGATTTTTTAAGGAGTGTCTTCCGGCCCATCGGATTTAGTCCCGCGCCCAGTTCGCTCCTACCATTCATTAATTAATTAGCTCTCAATTTCGAAGCATCTAAAATAATTCATTTTGATTTCAGTTGACGGTTGTAACACATTTCCTCGACTGTTCAATTGTTTATGGATCAAGCAATGAAATTGCAGCTGGATTGCGTGCAGGAGTAGGTGGTAGATTAATTGTCGAAGTGCGTGGAAATCGAGAATGGCTTCCCTCTTCTCAAAACAGGACCAACGACTGTGACCAATCTGCCCAAGTATGCTACAGAGCTGGTAAGAATTTATAATTAGTTCACAAAAATCAATAAAAAAAGAAGCCCCATCGAAAGACTCGTTCAATGTGCAATCCCTTTTTATATATTTTTTTTGTCAAAATCGATTATAACATAATACATTTTCGATAAGGAATAAACGCATTGCTCGAGGAAAAAGAGGTAACACATGTCGCATAAAAAGACAATTTTTCCTTCCGTTGAACAAATGTTTGCCCAGCGTCAATAAGAAATAATTTGTGAAAAAGATAAGACGCAAGACTTTTTATGAAGGGAATTATTAGAGCAATTTCTACATTGTCTAATGTTTACTCTACTCAAGATCATTTTCTCGAATAATAATTTATCTTGATTTAAATTTTTTCCTGTGACCGACCAATTGAGCTGCCGGATTGAATGAGGGCACATAAAACTATTTCTCTGGGAGTGGGGAGACCCCTGGTCAAAAACATTATCGAATTTTAATTTTTGAAGGCTGTATCCAGATCTGAAATTTCATTGCGCATTTTTTTCCTTCAGACAAAAAGTTATAGCTTTTTTAGTTTTTTAATTAAAGCCAAAAAACTAACTTTTTTGGAAAAATCGATTTTAATTTATTTTTCACTTCAACTCGTGCTCTGTCAGTCAGTTTTTGGAATTTTGAAATAAAATTTACAGAAAGTGTGCTTTGAAATATCCTTGGACTGATAGAGGAAGAGAAATATAAAAATTTATGCAGGAAATTTTTTTATTAATTTTTTGCTGACGCTCGGCGCATATCGGACTCATCTAACTTCAAGCGTCTGGCGCGCCGACTGAAGCGAGAGTCTAAGCTATAATTCTCAATACGGTTCACCGGCTCCAAAGATAAAAACTAATTAAGTAATCAGGTAATATCAAAGTATTATGAATAAAAACATAAATAAAATTGCAAAATGTAAAGTAATTTATCAATTTCATATTATGTACAATAGATCGGTTCTATTTTTAAGACAAACTACACGGAGAAACCCAAACACCAATGGTTGGTGTTTGCTGGAAGAAAAATCGCGAAACACCACTGAACGCTG
>JAUMHM010000071.1:29052667-29064721 GCA_032362435.1 Melikaiella ostensackeni | reverse complement strand
ATTATAAAAAATGTTTCGAGGATTGGATCAAGCGCTGGCATAAGTGCCTTGCAGTCGATGGGGAGTACTTTGAAGGGAACAATATCGATTATGATGAATAAACTTGTATTTTTGACTTCAAAAATAAAGTCCTAAAACTTTTGATCAAGGTGGTATACATGGTCCGGCACTCAGGCCAGCATTAATTTTTATTTAAGGGTATCTATGAAGACTTTTTGAGGTTATGTCGAAAACATGACATAATGGGGTGAAATGAACTTCGGATTCGGTTTCAGCGACCCAAGAAACATATAATATACATGGTCCGGCATTCAAGCCAGCATTAATTTTCATTTTAGGGTGTCTGTGGACACTTTTTAAGGTTATGTCGAAAACCTGACGTGATGGGGTGAAATGAACTTCGGATTCGATTTCAGCAACCCAAAAAACATATAATAAACATGGTCTGGCACTCAGGCCAGCATTAATTTCCATTTTAGGGTGTTTGTGAAAACTTCTTAAGGTTATATCGAAAACCTGACCTGATGGGGTAAAATGAACTTCGGATTCGGTTTCAGCGACCCAAAAAATATATAATCAACATGGTCTCACCCCCAGGTCAAAAAATATTTTTATTTTTGTGTGGCTGTGTAATTGGTCGTCCCGCAATGGTTACTGGGACAACCCATCATTGTATAACATCTTCAAAGCGTTCCAGGTTTAAAAAATGAATCTTCCTCGAGGAAGTTGACATTTAAATAAGAATTAGTGGCACCCCAAAGGTTACTGGAACTACCCATCATTCTACAATGTTTTCCGTATGCACCAGTTGTACAAAATACATTTTTCTCGAGGAATTTAAGTTCTAAATGAAGATTAGCCGCATCCCACCCATTTTTCTCATGACTTATCATTGTACATCTTCCGAGTGCACCAGATATACAAAATACATCTTCCTTGAGGAAGTTAAGTTCCAAATAGCAATTGGTTGCACTCCAGTGATTACTATAAGAACCCCCCATCAAACAACATCTTCCAAGTGCCTCAGATATAAAAATACATCTTCTTTGAGGAAGTTGACTTTCAAGTAGGAATTGGTCACACCCCAACGGTTACTGGGACTACCCATCATTCTACAACATTTTCCGTGTGCACCAGTTGTACAAAATACATCTTCCTCGAGGAAGTTAAGTTCTAAATGAAGATTAGCCGCACCCCACCCATTTTTCTCATGACTTGTCATTGTAAATTTTCCAAGTGCACCAGGTATACAAAATACATCTTTCTCGAGAAATTTGGGTTCTAAATGAAGATTAGCTGCACTCCACCCATTTTTCTCATGACTTATCATTGTACATCTTCCGAGTGCACCAGGTGTACAAAATACATCTTCCTCGAGGAAATTAAGTTCTAAATAGCAATTGGTCGCACTGCAGTGATTACTATAATAAACCCTCATTGCACAACATCTTCCAAGTGCATCAGATGTAAAAATACATTTTCTTTGAGGAAGTTGACTTTTGAATAGGAATTGGTCACACCCGAACGATTACTGGGACGACCCGTCATTGTATAAGATTTTCCGCGTGCACCAGGTTTACAAAATACATCTTTGTCGAGGAAGTTAAGTTCTGAATGAAGATTGGCCGCACTCCATCCATTTTTCTCATGACTTACAGGTATCATTGTACATCTTCCGAGTGCACCAGGTCTACAAAATACATCTTCCAAGTGCATAACATGTAAAAATACATCTTCGTTGAGGAAGTTGACTTTTAAATATAAATTGGTCGCACCCCAACGATTACAGGAAGGACCTGTCATTTTATATCTTCCGAGTGCACCGGGTGTACAAAATACACCTTCTTCGAGGAAGTTGAGTTCTAATCAGGGATTGGTCACACCCCAACAGTTACTGGGACGACTCGTCATTTTACGATATCTTCCGAGAAAGATTTACTTTTTACACGTAGTGAACTTGGAAGATGTTGCACAATGACAGGTCGTCCCAATAACCGTTGCGGTGCAGCCAATTATTATTCAGAACTTAACTTCATCGAGGAAGATGCATTTTGTACACTTAGTGCACTCGAAAAATGTACAATGACAAGTCTTGAGAAAAATGGGTGGGGTGCGGTTAATTTTCGTTTAGAACTTAACTTCCTCTTTTACATCTGATGCACTTGGAAGATGTTGTACAATGGGAGGTTATTATAGTAACCATTGAGGTGCGACCAGTTGTTATTTATAACTTAACTTCCTCGAGGAAGATGTATTTTGTACAACTGGTAGAGCACGGAAAATGTTGTAGAATGACGGATAGTCTTAGTAACCATTGGGGTGTGACCAATTCCTACTTAGAAGTCAACTTCCTCAAAGAAGATGTATTTTTACACCTGATGCACTTGGAAGATGTTGTACAATGGGAAGTTATTATAGTAACCATTGAGATGCGACAAGCTGTTATTTAGAACTTAACTTCCTCGAGAAAGATGTATTTTGTACAACTGGTAGAGCACGGAAAATGTTGTAAAATGACGGGTCGTCCCAGAAGCCGCATGGGTGGGACCAATTCCTATACAATGACGGGTTCTCTCAGTAACCATTGGGGAACGATGAATTATCATTTAGAGCTCAACTTCCATGAGGAAGATGTATTTTGTACAACTGGTAGAGCACGAAAAATGTTGTACATTGACAGGTCGTCCGAGTAACCATCGAGGAGCTACAAATTATTATTTACAAGTCAACTTTCTCAAGGAAAATGCACTTTTACACCTAGTGCAAACAGAATATGTTGGGACGACGGTCGTGACCTCCGGGAATCGACCGGGGGCAGAGGCAAGGATAGTATATCGTTTTCTCAGAATTTTCCAGGTTCATTACAGGCTGGAATTTACAGCCAGAAAGTTAGTACAATTATCATGGAAAGTCAGCGGAATTTCCAGCTGGAATTCCCGTAACACTTTACGTCAATTGGATCAATAGATTTCGCTGTAGTCTTGCGCGAAGATGAAAGAATAATTTTCATAGAATCCTCAACGTTTTTTTTTCAATTATAAACGTATCATACATTTTTATAAACCAGCACTAGAAAATGACGCAATGCATGTCCAGTTAAAATTTTGTGTCAATCGTTTTGATTGGTTTGTTTATAGCAATTGAAAGAGGAAAGAGAGAAGAAGAAGAAAAAGAGTATGCCAGAATATTGAGACGGTAGAATGGAAACAATATTCCATAGATTTGCTAGGAGGGGTAGAGAAGAAAGTTAGAAAGGAGGGAAAAGAGACGAGAAAGAGTACATAATAAGGTAGGAAATAATCAAGGTGTCAGGAATAATGGAAAATGAAAAGGCTCCTGGTTTAGATGAAATTCCCAAAGAAGTCTGGAAATATGGGGGCAATAAACTAAATGACTGGGCATGGATAATGTGCAATATGGTATAGAGAGGAGAAGGGTGGCCAGAGTTATGGAAGGAAGTAATAGTGGTACCAGTAGTGAAAAAAGGTAAAGGCGAGGAGCTTAAAGATTAAAGAGGAGTGTCGCTAATGCCAACAATGTATATGTTATGTGTAACTGTTATATTGGAGAGGTTTAAGAAATAAGTAAGGAAAAAAAGATAACGCTACTAAATCAGACAGGATTGAGGAAAGGAATGGGGGTCATGGACAATATATATGTTCTGAATTATTTGTTAAATGAAAAGATTAAGAGGAAGAAAGGGAAAATTATAGCAATGTTCGTGATTTTAAAGACGTGTTCTGACTCATTGAACCGAGACGAGATAGAAAAAGTTATGGTGAGAGAGAGGATAAGAGAGAGTTTAATAAAGAGAGTTTCAGAAATTTTTCGCGAGACAAAAAGCAGGGTAAGGGTAGTAGAACAAGCGAGTAGAACAAGGATGGGGAGGAGCTAGGAAGGGAAAAGAAAAGATATATACACTGGCATACGCGGATGGTACAGTGGTGATGACAGAGGATGAAGTGGGGATGGCGAGCTTAATTACAGGCTTGGTTTGAAGAAAAATAGAATGAACTGGGAGATAGAAGGGAGTAAAATTAGAAGAAGCGAAGGAGTTTGAATATTTGAGATATATCTTGCAAACAAATGGAGATCATAGAGCTCATATAAGAGAAAGAATAAAAAAAGTGACAGGAGTAATAAAACAGATATGGGGAATAGGAAAGAGAAGGTTCAAAAAAGATTGCAGTAGAAAAATGTGCTTGTTTAATACGCTAGTATAGCTAGTATTAGGATATGGAGCACACAGGGATCAATTAAGTACTAGAGAAGGAAAAAGGACATGGAAATTTAAAGAAAAGCTTATGGGGGGGAAAGAAAGGGGAGTTAGCGAAAAAGTATTTGAGGGAGGTAGGAGAAAGCAGAGGGAGGGCAACAGAATTAACGAAATGGGAAGAAGAAAGAAGGTAGTTCTTTACGGATAGAGATACAGGAGATGAAACTGGAGTAAACTATATAGAATTGAAGAAAATAGATGGGGGACGACAATTATTAAAATGGTGGGGGATATTTGAGGAGTCAAAATATAATAAATGGTATGAGATGACAAAAAAGGGAAGAGTGCCTAAGTATTTAGGAAGGGAATGGGAGAGAGAAGATGGACAAGAACATTAATATTTATATTTAGAAAAGAGATCAGGAAAGGGATGTATTGGAATAAGAAGGAGAACAGAAAGTGCAGAGTATGTGAATGGGAAGAGGAAACATGAAAGCATATATGGGAAGGATGCATGAGAGGAAGCGGAGATAAAGGAAGCTGGCAAGAGAATGTGGTAAAGATTTTAAGGGAGGAAGGATAGGGTGAGAAGTAAATGAAGAAATTGGAGGGAGCTAAAGTAGCGAATGAGAAAGAATAAAAGAGTGATTGTGAAAATGGCAAGGTTGAGGTCGAAGAAAAGGTGAAAGAAAAAAAACGGAAGTCGCTCAGTCGCTTATTAACGTAAAAATTTGTGAATTATATGATAGTATAAGTAGATTAGGTTCCGTATGCACTCTCGCTCGCTCTCTCGTTTTTGTTCGCTCGTTCACTCATTCGCCCGTACGTCAATATCATAAGAAATAGAAATAAGGATTTCGATATAAAAATTTATATTAAATAATTGTAAATAGCAAGGATAAGATAATATAAAATAGTATATAGTGGTAAATTGTAAGACATGGGGGCCATATAAGCCCTAAGGGGTCACATTATGAAAGAAGAGTTAACATTTTACAGTTTTGACTTTATTAAGCTCAAATTTTGAGAATGAATTGGTATTTTTTACTTTTTTTTGCTTGAAAATTTGAGATGACCCTAATTTTGTAAGCTTATGAATTTCAAAAACTTTACTTTGGGATTTAAAAACTTCTCTTCACTTGACAAATTTTAATGGTTACCACTTGTAAAAGAATAAAATAGAATGATTTTTAAGGACCGCTTTTGTGCTAAGATTTTTATTGAATTTCCTTAACCAGGTATAAAAAATTGGTCATCTTACCTTGAAAGTAGGGTATCAGTTTGCACATGGCGTTTCCAAAAACGAAATTCTTCAGCATCTGGCCGAGAAGTGTGAATGGCATGCAAAAGACCCCAAGCAGAAGGTCCGACACTGCCTGAAACATTGGTACATGGAAATCACCTTGAATTTTCTTCCTTTTCACCATCTTTATCTTTCTTTTCTTGTCTGAACGCTACATCCCTGGAATATCAAATATTCAGAACGTGAATAGTGAATACTATCAAGCAAAAAGTGAATTACTGCAGAAACGAAAAAGGAGGTCGAACGTTTCTCATTTGCGTATTTGTATCGTAAGATATTTCCTGCAATTTCAAGGAAACTCCAGGAATTGTTTTCCTGTCGGTTATTTCAAAGACAAAGCGAATTTCATTAACGAAGAAAACTTGGAAACTTAATTAATTTGAGGAAAATTAATCCGCTCATTAGCTCGCTGTCATTACAATCAGTTAAAATTGCTATTCTTCTTTATTTTGTTTATACTCGTACTCTCTCCCTATGACGGGTTGAAGAGTCATTACAGAACCATTACATGTTTTATTATCGACCATTCTTATATACTACTTCACCAATTATTTTTTACATATTGGCTTAACCACTTTTCTTACACCCAGGCGCTTTAGACCTTGCCCTGAGCTTTCGTTTCCTCTTACCACTACCAATCTGAAAATTGCACCTCTATTCCGCAAAAATACTTCATTATTCTCCTTCTTTAAGAGTCATTTTTTGGCTTTTCCCTACCATGTGCTACCACCTCTCTGTCAACTCTTCCAGCTTCTTCATCCATTCCTCACCCTGACTATTCCCATTCAAAATCTACTTTATTCTCACTTCCCTGCTCTCCCTTCATCAAATGTACACCTCTCTGAACATGCAACCATGATTCCTGCTCATATCTACATACTCTACGCAGACTCTCCACTCATTCATCCAATACCTACATGCTCTTGCGCCCTCTCCCATTCTAAATCTCACCAGTCCTTCTTGCACTTCTTTCTAATCTTTTTCAGGTATTCTGGCTCCCCCTCACTCTTAACCTTCTTATAACCGCTGTTTTACCTCAGTTCGAGATTTCTTCCTATCTTTCCTCTCCTTGCCCTGCCATCATCTCTTCCTCTTTCTCTACGATACTCTCTCCTTACTTGCATCCCACATTCAAACCTACTTTCGTATCTCTCTTTCACCCATTTCGAACGCCCCACGTTACTCCTTCTCTCTTTATCCCGCCCAAAGTTCCTAATGACTTCTTAAAATTGCCCATCTATCTTTCCACCTTCTTCCTAATCACTTCCGCGTAAATTGTATAGCCCACTGACATGATTGTGATACCTCTATATTCATCTATCCTGTTTTCCTCTCCTTTCTTAATCAACGGCATTACACGCCCTGTCTTCCATTCCTGCGACCACACTTCGCCTCTCCAAATCTCATTGCATATCTTTTATATATTTTCTATTATCCCTCCTCCACCATATTTCAGTGCTTCATTCTTCAAGTCATCCTCACCTGTTTCTTTGCATCTTTTCAGCTTCGCAATTGCCTCACTCTCCTGTTCTCTACTTCTTCTAAACTACTTTCCTACTAGGTTTCCGCTGTCTTTTTCTCTTGCTAATCCCTTCCTTCCTCCACCCTTTACCTTATTTTTCTCTCCCTTTTGCTCTCCCCATTCCCTCCCTTCCTTTCCGCTTTCTCGATCTCTTTCAAGTACCTTTCCTTCTCTCCCTGTCTTTTTTTCACTCAACATTCTCTTATGCTCTCCTTTTTTCCTATTGAGTTCCCATTTCCCCTTTTCTCCATTTTCTTACATTCTCTTTCATCCTGTATTTACTTTCTCCGCGTTCATCCTCCCACCAAACACTCCTACCTCTCTCTCTATCTTTCTTCGGCCTCACCTCCTCCCTTACCTCATCAATTACACTTTTAAGTTTTTCTAGCAGTGTGTCTACTCCTTTCTCTTCCCTACTCGCCACCTTCTCGTTTTCCATTTTTTCTTTCCCTTTCTTTTTTTTCCCCATCTTGAAACATTGAATCAAGGGGTCCTCTAAAAATTCCTGAAATCTGTGAGATTTCATTTCATTTATTTCCCAAAGTTCTATAGAAATCCGTTGGGATGTCTTGAAATCTTTTAAATATCTTCGATATCCTGGATACCTTTTCAAAATCCTTGGGAATTTTCTGAAATCTCACGAAATTCTTTCAAAGCCCTTAAAAATGTTTTAATCGCATTAAATTCATTAGAATCTTTTAAAATACCCTTGACTCTTGAAAATCCCTTGAAATGTATCAAATCTCTTAAATTTGTTTTATTCTTAGTAATCCCACAAAAGTCTAGTAAAATTCTGTAAAACATTTTTGAATTTGTAATATCCATCAAAATCCCTTAAAAAATTATGAAATCTTCAAAATCCTCTGAAATTCCATAAAATTCAATAAAGCCCTTTGAAATCCCATGAAATACTTGATATTTTCTAAAAATCTCTGAAATCTTTTAGAATACCCTGAAAGCTTCCAAATCCCTTGATATCTGTTACAATCTACCATCTATCTTCGATCTAACCCTCCAATTCCGTTGAAGTCCTCTGAAATCCGCAGAAAACTCTCCAATTTTTTTAATCCCCTTAAGTCTATAAACATTCCTTATAACCTTACGGAATCTAAAACACAATGCTTGTAAAATCAAAAAAAGCAAGAATCTAGCGATCAAATTTTGACGACACTCTCTTCAACGCCTCCATTCAAATTAAAAACTCCAAAAAGGAGGAAAGAGAAAAAAGCAACTCCTGAATCCCTTTCTTTCTTTTTCCCCCTTTTTCTAATTTTTTTAAATCACAAAAAAAAAATTTTAATGCACCAACGTTTCGGTTCTAACTGGAAGATTTTTCGTAAATGTTTATTGATTGTAATTTTCGAAAAATAAAAAAGGACCAGGAAAAAAGGGAGGAGATTTGGAGGTTGCTTCCTTTTTCTTTCCCCGTTTTATTTTTTCTTAATTAATTTTTTTAATTGGAGGCATTTGAGAGAGTGATGTCCAAACTCAATCTTTAAATTCTTGTTTTTTCTTATTTTCCAAAAATTTCGTAGTTTAAATTGAATGTTGGAATTTATATAGAGAAATTAGAATTTTGATTTATTCTGAATTTAATTTTTTAATTTTTTTTCTGATGGAATTTTTTGATTTCTTTTGAAATCCTATGAGTTCCTCATATATTGTAAAATTCCTTGATATCCCTTGAAATTTTGTAAAACCGTAAACACTCATTGAATTCTTCGAAGTCTCGCGAAATCATTTTAAATTTCGTCAAAAATGTTTAAGTCTTTGAAATTCTCCGAGACCCCATAAAATCTCATGAATACCGATGAAATCCCTTGAAACTCCTAATGGTCCATACAAATGCCTGAAAATACTTTGAAATATCGTTGATTGTCTTGACATTTGTAATACATTTCGAAATTCCTACAAAAATTTTAAAAACCTTGAGATCTTCAGAAATCAGATGAATCTTCTTGACAACTCTCAAAATCCCTTCAAATTATTTAAATTCTCTGAAATCCCTTGCAATCTTTCAAAAATACTTTAAAAGCTGTGACACCCTATAAGGTCCTTTTAAAATCTTGAAAATCCCTCAAAATTCCTAGAAGTCCCTTAAAATTTCATTCCATTTCATTTACTCCCTAGGATCCCTTAAAATCCTTGGATACCCTTCGAAAATCCTCTGAAATTTCTTTAATCTCTTGAAATTTCTTGGAATCTTATAAAATATCCGAAAATATATTATAAGTCTGTGAAATCTATTGAAAAATTTTAAACCTTTAAAGTTCTTGAAGATCCTATAACATCGCACAGGTCTAGAAAAATACCTACAAATGCCTTGAAATACTTTGAAATCCCGTTAGGAATATTGGAATTTGTGATACTCTTAAAATTTCCTAAACAATTTTTAAAGCTTCCAAATCTTCTGAAGTTCAAACGATTCTCCTTAAAATCTCTTGAATTACTTCAAATCTTTAAAATTATCTCAAATCTCTTGGAATTTTTTTAATACTCTCAAATCTTTGGAAAACTAATGAAACCTTTCAAAATTTTCGAAATCTCTTAAAATTTTTTGGAAATTTTTAAAATCTTTTGAAATCTTTTGAAACTGCGATTTATGAGATGGCGAATATATCATTTTTAAACACCGAAGAAATTTGAAAAATTGGTTAACGGCAAAGTGAAAAAATAGTTTCATTAACGAGCAGTTTTGAGAAAATAGTAGCATTAGTGTCATTTTTCAAAAAATGGTAGCAAAATATGCGCATAGTTGAGAATAAGTGTCAGCAAATGTCAACAATGTCATAACCCCGAGAACCGCATTTTTTTAAAATTGTATCTTTGCCATCTTCTTTCAATCTCATTACTAACTTTATTTCGTTCGAGTTTCTTTTTTTCCTTCTACTGAATTTTCAGACACTACCTTTATTGAAAAGGAGTTAGTTTAAATCTTCCACCTAGTCTCATTTCCAGTCTGTGGTCTATAAAAACACCTTTTCGGGTTTGAATTCCCGATTATCTGGCACAAGACATCGCAAGGAAATGAAAGAAAAAGTTTTTCGCTAACCGTAACAAATGGGACGAAAAACCCTAATAAAAAAAATCTTCGATAGATTAACCACACAGAAAAGAAGAATGCTCTCCATAACTGAACCTTTTTTTTGGTCGACCAGAACAAATATTTTTTTCTAGAAAATTAATCTTTCTCGTAAGTTTTGCTTTGATAGAGCCTCGATTATTGATTTTCACAAAGCTTCAATCCCTACTTTTGAAATAGGGAGAAGAAATCAGGATAATATATCTCACCCATAATAATAATCTATAAACTTTTAGACTTGAACGTAAATGTCACTATATGTATGTATAGTGAGAGGAATTTGGCTTAATTGTATAATAATAATAATAATATCTGACATTCAAAAAAAAAGTTTTTTTATTGCCTAATTCCGTCTTCTAGTCTTCTTTATGATATCCTAAATATTTATTCAGCTTTTCATGATATACCAGTTGTACTTCTGGTTTCTGCAAATTGTCTATTCTAATTCGCACCTGCTTCAACTTATTATTGATCCTTCTTCTCCTCCATTCTCAACCTAGGTTCATTTTTGAAACTGAGAAGTAGTGATCCGTTCTGAATTTAGAAGCCCTCAAAACCCTAGTAACCCTTACAAACCCTCTTAGTCTCTCATCTTCTAAAACAAAGTCAATCATACTACGGCTTTCGCCTCGGTACCAAGTATCCATGTGGATGACTTTATGTCTGAACCAAGTATTTGCGATAAACAAGCCTTTTTCTTAGCATGAGCTTATAAATTTATCCCTGTTACCTTCCCTTTTTGGGTCTCTGATATGACCCAGTACCCTGTCAATAACTTCACGTTGAACACCAACCAAGCCATTCATATCTTCGAGTAAAATGATTCTTTCGCCACGATCGCAAGTACCTATTATACCATTCAACATTTCAGAAAGTACCTTTACATCCTTACTGCCACCATCAGCCATAAAAAGGCATTCTAATTCTCACTTTTATTCTAGCCCATAATAATCTAGGAGATACACATTCATACTTTTTGACATGTTGTTTTGCTCTCTCATTCATAATCAGACCGACTCCTGGGGTACCATATGATTCTTTATCTACTCCTGACCAAAGTTCGAGTCCGTTCTCTATGTTTCTTACCTGTTTCACGATCATTCTGTGCCCAAAAAAAATTGCGTAGGTCCTTTTTGTGAAAACTGAATTTTTTATTTTTTTAAAGAGGGTAATCAACATATTTTCATGAAAATAAGTTAAAAATGGAATTTTATTGGCTTAGCCATTTAGTCTAGCCTCCAAAAGAGTGCTGTCGGAGCTGAATATTTTATGAGAAATGAAACCCTTCAATATTCTTGAAAAATGGTGAATAAAGTGGGAAAAAATTAGTTTTTTGAAAATTGCTTCTTTCCAGTCCATCCCCAGTCCCTAGTACCTGTACAAGATGTTGCCAGTAAATTAATTAAAGAATACTCAATTTTGAAAATGACCCTTATTATGAAATTTTTTTAAACATCAATTTTTAAAATAAAATTTCTCGTTTACCAAAATAACTCATTTCCTGAGCTTTGCAGGTGAAAGTAGTCACCAAATAAATTATAGAGCACTCAATTTTCAGCAAATCTAAAAAAAATAATGCTCCAGCTCTAATAGCGCTGAAATTATGGTCTTCTGAAAATGACCCTTTCTATGGAATTTTGTCATACCTGTTTTTTTTTTAAATTAAGTCTTCATTTGCTTCAACAACAGGTAAAAAATATGATGCTAGAGCATTATTTTTTTATATTTGTTCAAAATTGAGTCCTTTTTAATTTATTTAGTGGCAATTTTCACCTGCAATGATCAGGAAATGAATCATTTTAAAAACGTGAAATTTTATTCAAAAAGTTGGTGTTTAACTAAATTTCATAAAAAAGGGTAATTTTAGGAAGGCCATAATTTCGGTGCTATTAGAGCTAGAGCAATTTTTTTTTTAAAATAAAAAAAAAATT
>JAUMHM010000071.1:29018380-29028756 GCA_032362435.1 Melikaiella ostensackeni | reverse complement strand
AAATTTATACGAAAACCTTTTCCCTATTAATAAAGTACTTTTAGGGAAAGCACGAACAGTATGTGCACAAATTTACAAAAACTTTAGGATTTGGCACGCTTAATTAAAAATTTTAATCCTATATGCAAATATGTATCAATTTAAAGAGTTGCCAGATTTTGAAAAAATTTCATCAAAAATCGAGAAAGTTTTCTTTATTGTAAAAATCAAAACATCTGCCATTTACTTATTTTTGAATTTATCGCTTCAAAAGAGTTTAGGACTATCTAATTCTTTGAGTTTAACCAATTCTTGACGTTGGAAAAGATTGAGTTGAAAACTGTACGAGGTTTTTTTGTTTCCAAAATTAAAACATCCGGCATCTAATTATTTTCGAACTTATCAATTGAGACAAAGTCAGAGAATATCTAATTTTTCGAGTATAACAAATTTATAAAGTTTTAAAAGATTTAGTTGAAAATTGTACAAATTTCCTTTGTTTCGAAACTCAAAACATCCGCCATTTTATTATTTTCAAACTTATGAATTGCGAAAAAGTTTTAATATATCTAATTCTCCGAGTTCAACTAATTTCCAAGGATTGAAAAGATTAGTAGAAGATTTTGAAAGTTTTTTTTGTTTCAAATCCGCCATTTTATTACTTTCGTAAATAACGTTTCAAAAAAAGTTCAAGACTATATAATTCTTTGAGAATAATCAATTTCGAAAGCTTGAAAAGGTTTAGCTGAAAATTGTACAAGTTTTCTTGGTTTCATAAATTAAAACATTCGTAATCTCATTATTTACGAACTTATCAATTCAGACAAAGTTAAAAAATATCTAATTCTTCGAGTATATATAATTTCTGAAAATTAAAAAGATTCAGTTGAAAATTGTACAAGCTCTCTTTGTTCCGAAAATAAAAACATCCAGCATTCTATTATTTTCAAACTTATCAATTCATAAAAAGTTTCGATATATCTAATTCTTCGATTTTAACTAATTTCTAATGTTTGGAATGATTTAGTTGAAAATTGTAAAAGTTTTCTCTATTTCAAAAATCTAATAATCCACCATTTTATTATTTTCAAAGTTATCAATTTAGAAAGAGTTTTAGTATATCTAATTTTTCGAGTTTCACTAATTTTCAAAGTTTGGAAAGATTTAGTTGAAAATTGTAAAAATTTTCTTTGCTTCTAAAATCTTAACATTCGCCATTGTATTGTTTTCAAATTTATCAATTCAGAAAACGTTTTAGAATGTCTAATTCCTTGAGTTTAATTAATTTCCAAAGTTTGGAAAAATTAAGTTGAAAGTTATATAAGTTTTCTTTGTTTCAAAAACCTAAACATCCACAATTTTATTATTTCTAAACTTATCGATGCAGGAAAAAATTTAGAGTATCTGATTCTTAGAGTTTAACAAATTCCTAAAGTTTTAAATATTTAGACGAAAATTGTAAAAGTTTTCTTTGTTTCGAAAATTAACACATCCACCATTTCATAATTTTCGAACCTATCGATTCAGGGAAAGTTAGTAGAATATCTAATTATTCAATTATAACAAATTTCCAAAGTTTGGAAAGATTCAATCGAAAAATGTGAATATCACCTATGTAACAAGAATTAAAGCATCCACCATTTTATTATTTTCGAGCTTACCGATTCAGAGAAAGTTTGTAGAATATCTAATTATTCCAGTTTAACAAATTCCTAAAGTTTGAAAAGATTCAATCGAAAATTGTTCAAGTTTTCTTTGTTTCGAAAGTTGAAATATCTGTTATTTCATTATTTTCGAACTTAACTATAACTCTCATAATTTTCTTTTTATCGAAAAAAGTCATTAGAATAAATGATAAATGTTCGACTTACTGAGTGCAATGAACAACCGTAGATATAATTTTTAAATAAAAAAATTAATTGTCTCAAAAATTTTAAAAATTCTCCAACATTTTGAATTCCTATCGAAATTGGCTGGCTAACGAACTTAACTTCCACTTTTCGACACTTGAAGAGTGTGCCATAGGCCAATCCAATAGATCAATTCTCTCAAAAGTCATCGCGCTCACAGACATACCTGCATACAGGTACATACATACATACATACATACATACATGCATACATACATACATACATGCAGACAGACAGACAGACAGACACATTCGTAAAAACCTGTTTTTCGAGTAGAGGGTCTTAGACATTTGACAAAAACGGAGGGGGGGGGGAAGTGAAATTTTACAAAAATCTAATACGAGTACCTTCTAGAACCACGACCATCTACTTCGTCGCGTTTGACAAATTTCTAGAGTTTGAAAAGATTGAGTTGAAAATTGTAAAAGTTTTCTTTGCTTCGAAAATTGAAACATCCACCATTTCATTATTTTCAAACTTATTGATTCAGAGAATGTTGGTGGAATATCGAATTATTCACTTCAACAAATTCCCAAAGTTTGAAAAGATTCACTCGAAAATTGTAAAAGTTTTCTTTGTTTCGGAAATAAAAATATGTGCCATTTTATTATTTTCGAACTCAACGATTAAAAAAAAACTGAGTCCATCTACTTCGTCGCGTTTGACAAATTCCCAGAGTTTGAAAAGATTCAGTTGAGAATTGTAAAAGTTTTCTTAGTTTGGAAAATTAAAATTATCACTATCTAATCACGTTTAAGGTTTTGAGTTTGGGGAAAGAGCGCCAAAATTCAATATTCTATATAATTTGATTTTAAAATGTTGAAATTTGATGTATCTGTTTGCATTCAGAGTTCGATCAGAGTGGGAAGAAAGTATCCTATCCGCAAGAAATATCCTGGTGGTTCCATCAGAGGATTATCAGATCGATGTGAGGCGATGAGTGATAAATGAACGTCCATTTTCAACACACACAACCGATCCGAACATGGCCGTCGTACAAATAGCTGGGCACTGCAGTAGTGCAGCAGATCGGCTTTTATCCAGGGTCACTTGATAGAAGCACGAAATCTCAACCGTAAGGCGACTAATATTTTTTGAAAATAACGCGTGCTTGCATTGAAGATAATAATATAGACCAGATTTTTAAATCCAAATGAAAACGTCCGCCTTGACTTTCTTCAACCTGCAGAATCTCCTTGAAAATTTATAGTGGTGAAAATTTACGAAATGGGGTCAATTTTTATTTTCGAGACAAAGAAGACTCCTGCAGTTTTAAACGAAATTATTTAAGAGTTTGGGAAAGTGTCACTCTCGATGGTATATAGGCCATTGATTCATTTCACAAACCATAACCTAAAAATTTACACAATAGCGACTATTTAAATTTTCTAAACAAAGAAAACTTTTGCGATTTTCAACATAATCCTTTGCAACTTGATAAGAGGTGTAATAATACAGTTTTATATATTATAGATCTTCTCTGGAAGTCTCAGATTGAAATAAGATAAAATGTCGGCTACTTAAATTTTCGAAACAAAGAAAACTTTATCATTCTTTAACGAAATCTTGTGAAACTTTTATAAAATCATAATTTCGCTTCTCCTCAGTAGATCGCATTGTAAATAAAAGAAAGTTACTATGTTTTTGTATAACAATAGCTCAATTTGGGATAATTTATCAAAAATCTTTGCAGTGGTTTAGTTTTCAGCTCATTCTTCAGTGGTGTTTTTGGCTCTTAGGCTGAAGAGTAAAAATCTGTTTACACTCTGAGGGGTCATCTTAAGGGGTTACTAATAAAGAAAAATGATTCCAATGATATTATAACTTAGAAGAAAATCCAGCGGAAATTCGATCTGTTAGGCCAAAAGTGAATTTTCCCTAGAAGAAAATGTATAATTTATTGCACTATAAGTTTTTTAATAAAGTTAAAAAATGTAACTTGAAGCGCTTCAAATCCCCGAGATTTCAAGTAAGTTTTACTTACACATTAAAATAGATAAATTATTTATCCAAATAGATGAATTCACCAAAAAAACACGAATTTTAAAAAAAATAGTTGACTCTTCAACCAAAAAAAGATTAATTTTCAACTAAAAAGTTGCATTTTTAACCAAATACCTAAAATTTCAACCAAAAGATATAATTTCAAAACTAAAAAGACGAATTCGATAATTACGAACAAAATACAAAAATTTTCAACCTGATAGTTAAATTTTCAATTTGGGAAGATTAATTTTCAACCAAAAATAAAATAGTTGAATTTTCACTTTAAAAAAATTAATTTTCAACCATAAACAATGAATTTTACATCGACTGGTTAAATTTTTAACGTAAAACCTGAATCTTTCAATCAGTAACACGAATTTTCAACAAAAAAATTAAGTTTTCATCAAAATAGTTGAAATTTCTACTAAAAAAGATTAATTGAAACCCAAAAAAAAACTTTCTATCCAATAGTTAAATTTTCAACCAAAAAAATGAATTTTTGACAAAATAATTCCATTTTCTAACAAAGCAGGTGAATTTTCAACGAAATACATAAATTTTCAACTTAGTAATTGAATTCTCAACTAAAAAGTATCAATTTTCAACCAAAAATGGGATAGATACATTTTCAGTTCAAGGAATTATTTCCAACCAAAATAAAAACAAACTTTCTCCAAAATAGTTTACTTTTCAGCCAAAGAGATGAATTTCCATCTTAAATGATGAATCTTCAACCAACAAAATTGGTTTTCAACAAAGTATTTCCACTCTCAACCAAATAGTTGAATTTTCAACCAAAATAAATAAATCCTCAACAAATAATGTAGTAGTTGATATTCCAACCAAAAAATATTTTAATTTTAAATCTAAAATAATTTAAGTCAACCAAAAAGACGAATTTCCAACAATATATTTAAATCTTCAACAGAAACATATTAATTTTAAAAAAAATATGACTTTTCAACAAAATAATGAAATTTTCAACCGTCAAGGTAGAACTTTTAACCAAGAAGATTAATTTTCTACAAAAATAGACGAATTTTCAACCAAATGGTTGAAATTTTAACTAAAAAGATCAAGTTTCTACAAAAAGACGAATTTTCGACGAAATACATGCACTTCAAACAAAATATTCAAATTTTCAATTAAAAAAGATACATTTTCAACAAATGAAAAAAATGAATTTTCAACAAAATAGTTGAATTTTCAACCAAGGAAATGAACTTTTAACTAAAATGATGAATCTTCGAACAAAAAAAATTAATTTTTAATAAAGTAGTTTAACTTTTAAACAAATATTTGAATTTTCAAGCGAAAAAAATTAATTTCAAATGAAAAACTTAATAGTTAACTGACAAATTAATTTACAACCAAGCAAATGCGTTTTCAACCAAAAAGATTAATTTTCTACCAAAAAAATGAATTTAAAATGAGAAACGTAATAGTTGATATTTCAACTAAATACGATTTTAATTTTGAATAAAAAAAGGTAAATTCAACCAAGAAAGACAAATTTTAAAAAAAAGTTGAATCCTCAACGGAAACAGATCAATTTTTACAAAACATTTGTATTTTTATCTAAAAAGGATGAAGTTTCAAACTATTTTTTTATTTTTTGGTAGAACATCAATCTTCTTATAGAAAATTCATTTTTTTTGTTAATAATTCAACTCTTTGGTTGAAAGTTGAACTATTTTTTAGAAATTCATTTCTTTAAAGATTCACCTCTTTGGTTGAAAATTTATCCTTTAAAAGTTGAACATTCATGTAATTTGTTGGAAATTCATCTATTTTGTTGAGGATTTAACTATTTAATTTTTTTTATATTCTTTCATTGAAAAGTAATTTTTTAAATTGGAAATTAAACTTTTCCATTTTTGTTTGAAACTTATGTTTCAAGTTGAAAATCCGAACATTCGATTAAAAGTTTATGTATTTTTTTGGAAATTCGTCTTTTGGCAGAAAATTAATCTTCTCGGTTGAACGTTCAACCATGTGGTTAAAAATTCAACTTTCTTGTTGAAAGCTTATTTATTTTTTGACAGTTCCAATATTTTGTTGAAGACTTCTCCTTTGGTAAGAAATTTGACCGTTTTGTTGAAAATTCGTCCTTTTGGATTGAAAATTCATCTTTTGTGATGAAAAAGGCATCTTCCTTAGTTGAAAATGAACTTTTTTGTTGAAAATTCCACTTTACTGGTTATAAATTCAAGTCTTCTAAAAAATTCGTCTTTTTGGCTCCAAAATTTAACTATTTGGTTGTTAATGCAACTGTTTGCCTAAAATTTTATTTTTTACATTCTCATCATATGAGAAGGTATCGGTTTTATATGAAAAATCACTTTCCCAATTTTCATCAAATCTCCACGTTTTGAGACTCCCTGAGTGAGAAAAATCTGTTTTTACCCCGATGTTTGTCTGTCTGTCGTCTGTTTGTAAACGCGATAACTTTCGAAAGAATTATCGAATTAGATTGCGCTTCGGCGTACTTTTTGAGGCATAAAAAGAAAGGACGAATTCGTGAACCAGCCATTTTATACAATCGGTTCTTTTTATCCAGGAAAAACGCTTTTTAAAATATAAAAAATTCAATTTTCTAGCCAAACTATGCGAGATGCGACAAAAATGTAGAAGAATCAAATTGTTGGTCTTAAAAAGATATAAAAATTTTTGTTTATTATTTTTTGATAGAATGAGTAGTTTTCGCTTTAATCGTGAAAAATACTGTCAAAGACGAAAAATTCAATTTTCCTGCCCAACAACGTGATATATCAAAAAATATTACATAGAAAAATTATTGTCCTCAAAAAGATCGACAAGTTTTTTATCGACCATTTTTCCATTCAATGAATAGTTTTCGTTTTAATCGTAAAAAATACTGTTAAAAAATCTAAAACTAATTTTTCCCGCTAAAAACTTTCGAATATTTATCCGATTGGATTGCGCTTTGGCGCACTTTTTTAAAGCATAAAAAGAAAGGACGAATTCGTGAATCAGCTATTTTAGACCATCGGTTCTGGTTTTATCCATGAAAAACGCTTTTTAAAATATCAAAAATTCAATTTTCCAGTCAAACTATGCAAGATGCGACAAAAATCTTAATGAACAAAATTGTTGGCCTTAAAAAGATCTAAAAATTCTTAATACTTATTTTTTGATAGGATAAGTAGTTTTCGTTTTAATCGTGAAAAATACTGTCAAAAACAAAAAAATCAATTTTCCCGCCAAACAACGTAAGATATAAAAAAATATGACGGAGAAAAATATTGGCCTCAAAAAGATTTACAAATTTTTCATTCACAATTTTTTTATTGGAAAAACGTGAGATATAAAAAAATATTACAATAAAAAATTATTGGCCTTAAAAAGATCTAAAAATTTTCCATCGACGTCTTATTGAAAGAGAGAGAAGTTTTCTTCTTAATCGTGAAAAATACTATTAGGAAAATTGCATGGAAGTGGTCAAAAGTGGTCAATACAAAATTGGTCGATCTTTTTAAGGCTCATCATTTTTCTTTGAAATATGTTTTTATATCTCACTTTTTTGGCGGGATAATGGAATTTATGATTTTTTTAAAGTATGTTTTCCCTTTTTAAATATTTGAAAAAATAAATTATTCTTATTATTCAATTTATTAGACCGGTACATAAATGTATGCAGATAATCTAGCGCGAATATTTTGATGAGAATGTATTCTTTAAGCAGTAATGGGTAAGTTACTTTTTAAAAAGAACTATTTTTTTTTTAGTAGTTATCGTTACCGTTATATCACTATAAAAGTAACTACTTATCGTTATCCTCACCGATTCAAAATGTAACTTTTTCTTAGTTGCATTTCCTCAAGAAAGTAACTATCGTTACTTTTTTAGTTACTTTTGTATTTTAGAAATATATATCCAACTTTAATTTTTACAAAACTTCATTCATAACTTTCGAGTGATAGTTGTTGTACTTGTTAATGAAAGTCGTAAGTTAGTCCTGACCCACATAATATTTCTAAAACAAGGAATGTTTTAGAAAATTTGGAATGAAAAAAGAAATATCCAACCAGCCAAATAGTTGAATCTTCAACTAAACAATATAACTTTTTAACCAAAAATGGAATGGTGAAATTTTCATTTAAAAAAATGAATGTTTAACCAAAAAAAAATTTTTACAAAATCGTTAATTTATCAATGAAAGAGATGAATTTTCAGCTAAAATGATGAATCTTCAACAACAACAAAAATATTTTTAACAAAGTAGTTCCACTTTCAACCAAAAAAGATGAATTATCAATGAAAAAGGTAATAGTTGAAATTTCAACCAAAAAAGATTTTCATTTTGAATGGAATACAGTTGAACTCAACCAAAAAGACGAATTTTCAACAAAATAGGTCTATTTGAGACCAAAGAGATAAATTTTCAACCAAGAAGATAATTTTCTACCAAAAATACGAATTTTTAACAAAATACATGAATTTTTTTCAATTGAAAAAAAATAGTTTTGAACGAAAAAAGATGAATTCCTAACGAAAAATGTAATAGTTGATATTTCAACCGAAAAATATTTGTATTTTAAATCAGAAGCAATTACATTTAACCAGAAAACAACTTTTCAACAAAATAGTTAAATTTGCAGTCAAGACAGAAAAAAATCAACTAGATTGTTGAAGTTTCAAACCGAAAAGGCGAATTTTCAACAAAAAAGTTGATTTTCAACCAAATGATGAAATTTCTATTTAAAAAGATGAATCCTCAATGAAAAACGTAATAGATGAAATTTCAATCAAAAAAGACGAATTTTCAGCAAAATTGTTTAATTTGAAACAAATAGATGCATTTCTAACAAATTTCAAGAATCTCCAGCTACAAAAGATCAATTTTTAACAAAATAGTGCAATTTGAAACCAAAGAGATGTATTTTCAACCAAGAAGATCAATTTTCTACCAGAAAAGACGAATTTCAAACAAAATATATGAATGTTTGACTAAAAAAGATCAATTTTCAAACAAAAATGTCATAGTTAAATTTCCAATTAAAAAAATTAATTTTCAACCAAAGAAGATGAATCCTCAACTAAACGTTTAATAGTTCATATATTTCAACCAAAAAAATAATTAATTTTGAATCAAAAACAGTTTAATTCAACCAAAAAAAACTAATTTTCAACGAAACAGTTGAATTTTTAACCGAATGAAATGATTTTCTTTTAAAGTCGTTCAGTTTCGAATAGAATAATTGAATTTTCAACCAAATAATAGAATTTTCAACCATAAAAGATGAATTTTCAACTAAAATAATAAGGAAATTAACTGGAATAGTTAAATTCGCGGTTGAAAAAATTCATCAACAACCAAAGAGAAATGAATATTTCACTCTGAAATTATTTTTTCATTTCTTTCTAAGTGTTTTTATAGATTTTAGAAAATTCTGAATCCCAGGGTGGGAGGAAAATTTTAATTTTTCTGTATTGGACTATAAATCTATATATCTATTTGCTGCCACAATTCGAATAGTGAAAATGAAAAAATAGTTGGAAAAGCAATAAAATTGATTGATTTTCGTAAAAAAGTCTTGTGAACTACATTGCGAAAGTAACTAAAAAAGCAACGATTTTTACAATTACTGTTACCGAAAAAAAATGTAACTAGTTATCAATTCGTTACTTACTTACAAAAGTAATTTCATTACCACTACCGTTACCAAAAAAAGGAACTAGTTATTTTCCATCACTGTGTTCAAGATCGATAGAGCCTTTTTTTTATTATAACATTAGGCCAAATCCTTTTCGGGATAAGCGTAACTATTTCGGTTCTAGCCTCGTTATACTACCGAGTATTAAGGAATTTATATGGTAAGGGTAAGTAAGGGATGTGTGTCCATTCATAACGTCAGTCCCACCAAACTTCGGTCATGCGGAGGAAAGTACGAAGACAAAGTCATAACCAAAGGAGGTATGATCGGTTTGTGTTTTACACTGAGGAGGGCACCAGTCTCCTGCAGTTTGGCCTTGAGTTGGGAAAAGACCATTTACTGCTCCAAAAATATGATAAGAATTTTCAACCGTGAATAAACACTTAACAAGCTTAGAAGCTTTCCAAAATTTATATCATTTAAAATTGTTTAATTTTTTTTAAACTTTCCTCAAACTTTAAACATTTTTTAAAACTTCGGTCATGCTGAGGAAAATATGAAAACCAAGCCAGAACCAAAGGAGTTATGATCGGTTAGTGTTGTACACTGAGGAGGGCACCAGCCTCCTACAGTTTGACCTTAAGATGGGCAAAGACCGTTCATTGCTTCAAAAATGTGGTAAGAATTTTTAACCGTAAATAGAAACTTAACAAGCTAAGAAACTTCCCTAAACTTATATCATTTAGAACTTTTTAATTTTTTCTAACTTTTCTTAAGCTCTACACATTTTTTAAAATTTAGGTCATAAGTAAATAAATTTCCTTTTTCATTTGAAATCAAAAACAAATTTAGTAATTTGTACATGAACATATAACACCGAGC
>JAUMHM010000071.1:28997852-29018280 GCA_032362435.1 Melikaiella ostensackeni | reverse complement strand
TAAGTAAATAAATTTCCTTTTTCATTTGAAATCAAAAACAAATTTAGTAATTTGTACATGAACATATAACACCGAGCACGAAGCGCGAGATCCACATGTTTAGAATCGCGAAAAAACGCAGAATAAACGTGAATTCCGTGCTTAGCCAACGGCTACGTTACTTTTTTTTGGGAGGGGGGTAAAGACTAAACTACGATTGTCAACAAGGGGGGGGGCAAAAATAGCCCAAAATTGGTAACGTAGTTTATGGACGGCCCCTAAGGCGCTTATTTAGTTGATAAGATTACGAGACTCCAAGGCGGAAGCTGAGAGAAATGCGAAGAAATATCCCTCGCATACGACTTGCTCTAGCCTGGCGCTAACATAAGTCGGGTGGGCAAATTTACGACCATCCAAATCGAACATCATAAATTTCAAAGCTTGAAAATCAAGGAAACTTTCGGCGATAGAATATACTTCTTTTCATAAAATCGGATCACGGGAGTACTTAAGGGAAGATTAAAGGGGCTGGGTTTATGAACGTTTATAAACTCTTGGTGAGGTAATAAATCTTATTAGATTAATACCACGAATGAAAAATTTTCCGGTTTTGAGCTTTCTTCTCTACTAATACTTAGCTTCATGAAAATTACGTTTTTCGCGATTTATTTTTACTTTTATAAATTACATTTCCTCTTTAAGGAAATAATCAAACCTTAATGTCGAAGCAGTACTAAAGGATTTTGATACTTCAATTTCAATTGTCACGAAACGTGTGATGCCGGAAATATTTTTCTATGGCAGCTTTCATTTTTATTTTCACGATTTCTGTCCTACTTTTTCATAAAACTCCTGGTTTTATCGTTTAGAAGAACCTCGCTTTCTTATTGCTGCTGTATAACACCTTTCCAGGACACCTGTGAAGTTGTAGCCATACAAAGTACCACTTTACTGATCGATAAAATTATTTACGAGTGGTAATTTTGTTTTACTTGAAAGTCGGACTTGCAAATCTTGACTTGATGTGTAATCCATAGAACAAGCCGATAAACACTTCATAACAGTTTTTTTTCTTGAATGCTACAAAATTATTGCTGCTAAATATATAGCCTTCACTGCTTCCAAAGTGCGAGAAGAGATAAAATTTTATTTGTAGGATTCAGCAACTTTGTACCAGGATACGGTTCAAATTTTATGTTTTATGACACTATTCTCGTCAAACTATTCCGAAATATTTTCGCACTTGCTCCGCCAAGAAATTCAAAGCTGTAAACCATTTTTATCAAATTTTTTTTGAAAAACTAAAATAACCACTCAATGAATTTTAAGTTTACAAGAAATTAAAAACCGGGAATTAGTTGCATAAAATTATAAACTTCAACATTTCCTAGAGTTTGAAAAACTTTTGTGAAAAACTCCTGTCTCCTTTTCCTCCCTCTTTTTTCTTTTTTGTTTGCACATTTATCGCAAATTTGTCTCTAATGAACCGGGAAGCGGATAGTCTCCAAGTCTAGTTCCGATTTGTAAACTTTCTGGGTGTTCCTTTTTCAGTGCACAAAAAAATTTGCATAAGAAATTGGATTTTATTTCGATCTTTAAGACATTTCAAAAGAGAGACATTAGGCAGGGATTTGTTCCAATCTGCAGGGTTGCCTATGAATACTTAAGATTTTTTTTAATTGAGGTGGTACAGGTTAACTCAATTTACCAAAAGACATCTATAATACTCAAATATAGATTACGAATTTGATGAAGTTAGCAATTTTTTAGAAATGTGTTATTGGTTTGCATTATTACCTCTTTCTTTTTAAAAAATAGAACAATCTCAATAGATTGGTTCTAAATCAACCCGCAAAATTTGATCTTGGCAATATAATCTATTTCCTTCATTTCTCATGTTCTTTGTACATAAATCTTGTAATAATTTTTTCAGGTTTTTCGATTGTAAAACTAATTTAAATGTTAACCTGGTACTTATCAAAAAATAAGTTTGCCATAGGTTTTACAAACATTCAGGCAAATGAAATTATATCCTCGCTGACTACGAAAAATGGTATTCTAAGGAAGATACTATATCAACAATATGTGCATATTATGTACCACTGACTACTTTATTTACATTTTCTCTAATCTTATGATTTTTTACAAATATTTTTGATTTCAGATATATTTAATATACTTTCAATCTACTATACGTTTGATTTTTTCTAAGTATACTGTTAATATAATCAACATATCATCCTGATACTTATTATGATTATAATAAGGTTACCAGAAGGAGGCATATAATTTGAGATATAGTATTTGAATTCAATTAAAATTAAATTTCATATCTGAATGTTAAAATATTTTACTATCTTACTATCGTCTCTTTGGAATAAATTCTGAATCTTGATATTTGGGGCTAAGACTTTCTGTATAGTTTCCTAAAATCTATTGTCATTCTTCGAACAGATAATTTTTACGAAGGTTTGGGACTGGTTATTCTCTCCCTCAAATAATGGCAAAACGTTTCGTTTGACTAAGTGGCTATATAGACGAGTCAGTCGTCGAATTACTTTCGTTCAGTACACACACTTCGTGTATGTCTCAGATTTCTTCCCGGTGAAGAATTTTTTAACATTATTTTAAAAAATTATATTAAGAAAGTGTATTTATGCTTCTATCTTCAAAAAGAAAAAGAAAATCAACAAAATGTATAAACACTTTCAAAAAATGATTGAAATTTTTGTTCTATTAGTGTTGTGGTGAAGTGTTTGCCGAACTTTGGATTACATATTTTTTGGTTTTAAACGCAGAAGTTATTAAAAAATTATTTTATCTCTTTCAATTTTCATGTTTTTGTTAATATAATTTTCAGTATAATCATTAAAAATTTGGTGGAATGTGATTTTATGACAGATATTACTGAAAGTCCGGTATACAGGTAGGTGTATTAAATGAACTTATTCAGTTAGTAAAAACTTAGATTAGATGCATTACAGAATGAATTATTGATAGAATGCAAGTTTCATGGTTTTTCCAAAAAGAGACCTCATATTAACAAAAAAATATGTTTTGACTTCAACATGAAACCAATCCCAAGGCCCTCGTAAAAATCATCTGTTCGAAGAATGCTAATAGATGTTAGGAAACTATACAGAAAGTCTTAGCCCCAAATATCAAGATTCAGAATTTACTCCAAAGAGACAGTTTTAAGACAGTAAAATATTTTAACATTAAAATATGAAATTTAATTTTAATTGAAAAAAATACTATGTGTCAAATTATGTACATCCTTCTGGCAACCTTATTATATTTATAATGAGTACCAAGATGACATTTTAATTATATAAACAGTATACTTAGGAAAAATTAAACGTATAATAGACTGAAAGTATATTAAATATAACTAAGTTATGCACATATTATTAATATGGCATATTCCTCGTAGGCAACGAGGGTATAATTTCTTTAACCTAAATTATGTACAACCTATGGCAACCTTATTTTTTGATAAGTACCAGGTTAACATTTTAAGTAGTTATACAATTGAAAATTGTATGTAAAACCTTACGGCAACCTTATTTTATAAGTACCAGGTTAACATTTAAATTAGTTGTACAATTGAAAAACCTCAAAAAATTATTACAAGAATTATGTACACAAACATAGGAAATGAAGAAAATAGATCATAGTGCCAAGATCAAATTTTGTGGGTTAATTTAGAACCAATCTATTCAGATTATTCCATTTTTTCAAAAGAAAAAGGTAATAGTCCAAACCAATAACACATTTCTAAACAGTTACTAACTTCTTCAAATTTTTACAAATAAAATAGATATCGTTTGGTAGATTGAGTTAATCATTAACAACCTCAATTAAAAGAAATCTTCAGTATTCACAGGCAACCAATTTTTGCTTAATGCCTCTCTTTTAAAATGTCTTAAAGATCGAAATAAAATCTATTTTTTTATGAAAATTTTTTGTGTACTGAAAAAGAACACCCAAAAAGTTAACAATTCAGAAATGGACTTCGTTGGATTATTACCTTTTCATTTTTGAAAAATGGAATAATCTGAATAGATTGGTTCTAAATCAACCTACAAAATTTTAAGGATATCTGGAATGGGTAGAGGATTGTGAAATGTAACATGACACTCTGAAGAGTCTAAGGGCTAATTTGGACGTAGAGAGAAACACTATGATTGTGTGCGTGTGTTTCTTAGTAAAGAGTAAATTATATTGAATGATTTTTGGTATTTATTATATGAAATTGTCACTGGAAATTGTATCGCGTTGAGTGTATGTGTACGATTGGAAGTGTTTATATTCTCTCTTTCTGTGCGCAAAAAGTGCAATCTTTTCTTGACAATTGTATTGATTCACTCTAATGGGTAATTGTTATTTATTAAAATGGTTTTAAATCTCTTGATATTTTCCTCATAAAAGTCTTTGCGTGAAAACAGGATGCTTCTATCTACTAAATTGTTAATAACATTCACTTTGTGTTTATGAGGATGGTGTGAATGATGATTCAGACATCGACCTGAGGCTGTAGGCTTTTGATACCAATCGGTTTTTAAGGAGTTGCCTTCTTTTATGATCATTGTATTGAGGAAGCTAATTTGCCCATTATTTTCTTCTTCTATTGTAAATTGGATTTTGTGGTCGTAACTGTTGAAGACATTTGTAATTGATGAAACTTAATCAATTGGTATCGCAATTATTATATCATCTACATAACGGAAGTAGAAGGGTAATTGAAATGGAAGAGATTGGGAAACCTGCTTTTTGTTTATATGAATTACCTTCAAAATTGAAGAATGAATTTCTAGCACAGATTCTTAGACTTTTACAAATTCATAACAAGGCATTGGAGTGTTAGGTTCTATTTCGTGCCATCTGGCTTTAACTCCTGCGAAAGGCTAGACCGATGGGGACATTCGTGAATAATGAAACTACATCGAGAGAAAATAATTTGTGATCAGGTGGAATGATGACGTTTTGAATTCTTTGAATGAATTCGAAACTGTTTTTTATATGTGATGTTGGGGGCGTAATATTTTTCGAGATGATGTTGCTATAATATGTAGCAAGTTCGTAAGTGGGACTGTTACAAAAAGAAACGATAGGCCGGAGGGGAATACGAGGTTTGTGAATTTTTGGTAATGCATATATTCTCGGAGCCATTTTGTTGTTCGCTTTAAAGTTGGATTCAATTTTTTTGGTGAAATATTTTTCGTCCTGCCAGTGTGGGACTAGATTATTAGCTTTAGTATGTATAAGATTTGTAGGATCTTTATCTAATAGTTTGTAAGTGATTTTGTCGGTTAGCATATCAGAAAGTTCATCATCGTATTCACTCTTAAGCATTGCTGCGGAAGTGTTATCTTTGTCTGCTTTAATTAAATTAAATTAATTAAAATTTGAAATAATAATAATTAAAATTTAATTAAAGTAATTAAAATTTGAGGATTATTTTTGAGAAAGGTTTTAGTTGATGCAAAATCTGCGATTATTTGTTTCTGTCAATGATTGGGAGTGTTTGTGTGTAGGTGTTGTTGCTGCGAGAAGTTATTTATGCAATTAACGACTTTTAACCTTGCTTCATTACTGTCTTCCGCTTTTATGTTTCGAATGTTTGACTCAGAATCAGCAATTAAGTGTTTTATGGGAAGTTGTTGGATAGGGATAGAAAAACTAAAATTTGTCCCTAAACTAGCTGTTTTAGAGACGCAAGGAGGAATTCCTATATCAGTTAAATTTACGAACCACTTCTCATTTTGGTGAATTTCCAAATTATCCGGATCTGTTTGCTTATTATATGAAATCAGTCTATTCTCTCTTCCACTGATGAGACTAGGAAATTTGGACTTACAATTGTTTTTAAGGAAATCAAAAAAATCTGTTAGCTTTAATTGATTTTAATACAAAAAATCTTAGGTAAATATGACTCGGTAAAAAATTTTCGATGTTTTTTTGTGAAAAATTAATTTTCTGTTGTAAATTATATATAGAGATGCGTCTGACTCAATGATACATTGAATTCGTTTTTTTGTGACCCTACAGCCAATTTACCACCAACATCCAAATATTATTTTTACTGAGGGTTGACACAACTCCTTTCTTAGATATCTATTTCACTTAAATATAGTTTACAAATTTGATGATGTTAGTAATTTTTTAGAAATGTGTTATTGGTTTAAATTATTACCTTTTTTTGAAAAATAGAATAATCTGAATAGATTGGTTCTAAATAAACCCACAAAAGTTTCGTTTGTTTCGAAGAATAAAACGGTCCTTTTTTTGTTGAGTTGTATGATCATCTTTCAAAGGAAAGGACTAAATTCTACAATTTCATGAATCTAAAATGTCCTTAGAGTCTCGGAAGATTTATTCTAAAATTGTAGGATTTTTCTTTGTTTTAAGTCTTGTGTTTACACTTTCTTGTCCAATAAAAAAAAGCTTCAATAGAAGACTGATCGTAAAATCGAGTAAATGGAATTGGGTCGTATGTAGTAAATCTTTATCTTAGCAGAGTAAATATTTTCTCTAAATCTTTCCCCGGGGCAGAAAGAATGTAGTTCGTCCCTGGGGAGCATTTTGTGTCGCTATACGCACCAGGTTCAACAGGTAGACGTTGGTCACCGTCCGCATACGTTTGTTCCTGGCGAGAGTGATCAACACCAGGGAATTGCCGACGACTGAGAGGAGAAAAATTGTCGCATAAAGGGGCACTATCAGATTTTCCAAAAGGTTTCCGTTTCCGGATGATATCGTCGTTGTTGATAAGCTGACATTCGACAGATCGGTTGACGTCACTGTGGAAAATCGAGGATATCGACTACTCGCTGCAACGTCCTCGCGCTCATCCACCAGATTGATCGATCTTCGATCCCAGTACTCGAGAGGAATCCGACTTTCCGTTATGTTACCGCTCGACATCGCTGACACTGCAAGGAAAAAGATCAATGAATTTCCAACAAACTGGAAAAATTGGCTACTGAGTTGAGGCGCAGTAATAAATGTAGCGTTAGATAGAAGCTCAGAAAAATATTTCTAATTTAAAGTCAAACTCATTTTCCCTCCCTAGTGTTCATTGCTGCTATTCCGCAATTTGAGAGGAAATAAATAGAAAATTGTGGGAGTTTCCTTTGTTTGGTAAATTCAAATTGACTCCATTTTGTTGGATTTCAATTTTTTGGTTTCAACGAAAGATCGAAAATGTGTAGAATGACGAGCTTAAAGAGATCTGAAAGTTTAAGCATATTTGGGGAGAAATTGTAGGAGGTTTCTTTGTTATGTAAATTTAAACTGACATCATTTGTTAAATTTCAATTTTTTGACTTCTATGAAATCTCGGAATTGTGTAAAATAGTTACGGTCAGAAAGTTTTCAAAATTTTTAAACAATTGGAAAAAAATTGTAGAAGTTTTCTGTGTTAGATAAATTTAAACTAACGCTGTTTGGTCAATTGAAACAAACGCAATTTGAAATGATTTACAGAAACATTTTTGAAAGCCTTCTTTGTTTTGAAAATGAAAACCGGCAATTCAAAACTACTTCCGTAGTTGAGAAATCAAAAACGATTATGTTTTCCAATTTTGAAAAGATGCAATTAGAAGAATAATAAATATATCTTTATAGTCTCTTTTATAGTATCACGAAAATTCATTTGGATCTCTTATATGACGAAAATTGAAAATAAATCATAACTGAGGGCACAACAACCTACAAAGTCTTTAACGACATTTTCTCCGCTGAAGAACAGACAATCGAAATTGTTATTAAAACTTGCAGTTATGAACGTAGCGTTAGATAGAAATTCGGAAAAATGTTTTTCATAGCACATACATGATTTCAGCCATTTTCAATGCCTATAAAGCAGAGTTAGAGTACCACTTTTCAGTCCCCAGGCAGTAAAAAGTGACGCCAGAGGTGAATAATAAAAATAGTAAAGCGATCAGTTGATCGCGTTGACAGATTGCTTGACAGATTGGACCAACCCAAAGCAATGAGTTACCATAGATTTCCGATCATTTACCATAAATTACCATAACACAGACACACACAAAAGTATCATGTGCGCTAAACTAGACCACCATACCTATATGCATTCGGGGTCAATGAAGCCGAATCTGGTGTAAGCCTACATTCATCAGATAACTGTTCGTTTCTAACCTTTAAAAATATCTCAAAAACACTGAAATAATCCATTCTGGTATTAAAGTTCAAACCATGGTGACTAAAATCCTTGTAAAAAAGGTGTTCTCTTGTTTTTAAGGTCGCTGAATCTGAATCATGTGCTTTTATAATCCATTAGGTAACCGTTCGTCCCTAACCTCAAAAAATAACTTAGAAACACTGAAGTAACAAATTTTGGTGCTGAAGTTTAAGAACTGGCGACTAAAATCTTTGTAAGAAAGGCTGTTTCAATAAAATCCTGCTACCTGCATCTTGTACGGACCTTCTAAAAAATCATAGCTTCTTAACTCGAACTATTGTTCGAGCTTCTACTTCTAAACATTCTTGCGATAAGAACCCTGATACATTCTGCTATATTTGTAATAAATACCAGGTTCCGAGCGATCGTAAATTCATTTCTGAAAACATTCTCAAAATTTAGAAAGAATGTTTTGGTTTGATGTTTTGGAATGATATGGGTACCATACAAAATATGTTCTAGTTGCCACATAATGTTGAGGCGTTGGGATATCACTCGAGGTAGTAAAACCCTGAAATTCACTAAATCTACTTTGTGGGAAAACGACTAACGGAAAATGATTGCTATTTCAGTATGAATAACTTGGCAAGGGTTACTGGAAGGATGAGAAAAGCGTTTCTTATGTCGATGTTGCAGCAGCAACGAGACCCACTAAATCGTTCGAGACTGATGATGGGAGCAATTATGATGGAACAATCGGAAGTTTTTTCCCAATCAACAATAGCTTCATGATACTCACATGTTTGCTCCCATACCAAAAGCACATTCAACTGAGCTGACAGAGCAAAACAGTAATATTGAACTTTTTTTAGAAAAAGTAAAATATCCAGAACATGATTGGCAAGTTTATGGGGATATCAAAATTTTGAACATCGTACTAGGAGAGCAATCAGGCTTTTTGTACTTATAGCTCAATCGGGATCGAGACAATCACTATAAACAGAAGACATGGCCAAAGAGAACATCAATTCAAACAGGTGCTAATGACATCATCGATAATCCTCTGATTGACCCAAAAAAAGTATTACTTTTCCCTTTCCACATAAAACTTGGTCTAATGAAACAATTCGTCAAAGCCCCTTAAGGAGAAGGAAGTTGCTTCGAGTATTTAGGAGGAAAAAGTCCAAAATTATCAAATGCAAAATTGAAAGAAATCATTTTCGAAGGATAACAAATTCGGAAAATGCTAAATAATGAGAATTGCATCACGTCAATGAATCTAAAACAAAAAGCAGCATGGATTGGTTCCAAGCAAATTGTAGAAAATTTCCCGGGAAATCACAAGAGTAGGAACTAGAAAAAAATAGTAACTGATATGTATTGTGAAAAACTTTGGTAAAATGGGCTATTCGATGAATCTGAAGCTGCACTTCCTCTTTTCTAATCTCGATTATTTCCCAATAAATTTAGGAGATTTCAGTGAGGAACAAGGAGAACGATTCCACCAAGATATAAAATAAATGGAACGTTGATATCAAGGAAGATGAGATATAAATATGATGGCTGAGTTTTGTTGGTCGCTGAAAAGAGCGCATGTTGGAAAGGGCATAAAACGTAAGAGAAAAGCCTCTTCGTAGATCTTTTGAGAGTAAAAGAGCACGATACCACAGAAAGAAATGATTTGAGGCTTATGCCTTAACCCCAAAATTGATTATTTCAGTGTTCTTAAGTTATTTTTTAAGGTGAGGGACGAACGGTGACCTAATGGAGAATAAGAAACACTATTCGGACTCGGCGACCTTAAAAACAAGAGAGCACCCTTTTTCCCAAAGGTTTCAATCATCACGAGTTATACTTTAGCCACAAAATGGGTTATTTGAGTGCTTTTTTTGTTGCTTTTTTCAAGGTTAGGGACGAACAGTGACCTGATGGGGTTAAATGGACCCCCGATTCGGATTCAGTGACCCTTAAGAAATATAGGTATTGTGGTGTAGTTCACCGCACATGACACTTTTTTGTATGCCTTGTATGCCTGTATACCATAAGTTGCTATATATTACCGAAAGTTCTCGAAAATTTCGGAGATTTTTGGATATTCTGAATTTCGTTAAATTTCTCAAGTTTCCAAAATGTTCAAGAACTTCCAAATTTCCTAAATTCATATTAAAATGAACATAAATTTTTCCGAATTTCTCCATATAAGCAGTAATTATGTCTGTGTTCCAATCGCGTCTGATATCATGCATTTGTTATCAAGAATATTGTATGCGCACAGGGTACATACTCGTAAGATACTATTTATTTGAAATCTAACTTATTTTCACTCGCTGTCGTGCAGTTTGATATTTTGCTTCCCTTCTACAATTTTCGAGAAGACTAATTAAAAATTGTGAAAGTTTTCTTTGTTTGGAAAATTCAGATTGACGCTAATTTGTTGGATTTGAATGTTTTGTTTCTACGGAACATCGAAAGTGTGTGGAATAATGAGCTTTAAAAGTTCTTAAAGTTTGAACACATTTGGGGAAAAATTGTAAAATTTTTCTTTGTTAGGTAAATATGAACTGACGTCATTTTTTGAATTTCATTTTTTTTTCTATGAATGCTCAAATTGTGTAATATAGTGAGTGATATAGAAAAAATTACGAAATTTGAAAAAAAATTGGAAATCAATTGTAGAAGTTTTTTTTGTTACTTAAATTGAAACTAATACCATTTGGGTAAATTTGAATATAGAACTTTCTACAAAAGTAAGACAATATTTGAACTAGAAAGCTTAAACTGTTATTGAAGTTTGAAAGAATTTAATGAAACATTTCAAAGCCTTCTTTGTTTGGAAAATAGAAACCAGTAATTCAAAATTACTTTTGTCGTTGAAGAATCGAAGACGATTATGTTTTCCAATTTCAAAAAGATGCAGTAAGAAAATATAGAATATTTTTCGTCTCTATAGTTTCCCGAAAAATTATTTAAGACTCTCGTATGACGAAAATTATAAATAAATCATAGCTAAATGTCTTCAACGATATTTTCTCCACTAATAAATATGTAATTAAAGTTGTTACAAAAACTTGCACAAATCCACATTTATCGGTCGTAAACCAGAATACGATTGAACGCAGTTATTCCGTTCAATATCGCGAACGATTATTGTACACCCGAGGACAGGACTGAAAACTTTTCATCTCTTCCAAACATCAAAAACGGCAGAATAATAAAAATTCTCATATATGGTATTTTTTATATTTTGTTAGTTTACTACCTCTGCAAAGTGCCACATTTTCAGAAGCTTTAAATTCTCGATTTGATTTACAGAAACCCAATATTTCTCTTTTTTATAGAAGTAGGAAGTATTCGGTAGTAAAATAAATTTTTGCTGACAAGTTTCTCAGCTTCCTTTGCTTAAAAGTTTAAGGAGTACCAAACGTAAAAAAATAATGAAGAGGCATGTACACATTTTGTTCTCAAAGAGTCTAAATTTTGATCATAATATTTTTTTTATTCAGAATAAAACATTTTATCGTGAGGAGAAACTTTCATTTGACACAAGTCAAATTATGATCGCAGTCACAATTTTTCTTTTATAGAGGAAAAAGTTTCCTAAGGAGAAAAAAACCTTCTCTTATAGAAGTAGAATTTAGATCACTGGGAATTCAATAAGGTTTATTCCATAATAATTCCAATTATTTTTCTTGAATGTAACAGAATTTATTATCACACAAAAATCTTTCACAAAAACAGTTTGTTGTCTTTTTATTTACCAAGTTTCACTCGAGCGAACAGTCACGTCTTGGATGAACCTTTATCCTCAGAGGTTGTAAAGTCCTTCAAATTATGATCCTCCTCTAGGCGACCTGAACCAAGAAAGCAAGAAATGTTTTTAGAATGTTGCTTGTCCCGGATATATAAAAAGGAATGTTAGATTTTTTAATTTAGATTTTAAGGAAATGGAACAAAAGCCTGAGCAAGAGAAATTTAAATGTCAAATTTTCACATTCTGAATTCTAAAATTTGATACATGTTGAATTAAAATTCCTCTTCCAAACAAATGAAACCAAATTAATTAGCTTTTAAAATGCAAAGAAAAATTATTCAGATTGTTTTCCGGGTTGTGAATCATGCTTTCGTTTCAGTTGAGCAAACATCCATTTTCATTATTTTTCACGTATTCTCTCCCTTGTGGGTTAGTTACCTCAGAAAGGAAAAAAGGTGTTGAGAAAAACCTTCGAGCATACAGATATAAATTTCTATTTGCTAGAGCTTCTTCAATCTCCAGAGAAAAATTTTGTCTTTCACTACTAAAAAAATATTATATTTTTAATACCATTTTTCAAATTCAATCTTTTGTGAAATTCTCAAAGGATGAATAAATCAACCCCTTAATTCCAGAAAGAGATAGTGAAGAAATTTTCGACTTGAGCAAAAAATCTGAAAGTAAGTTTTCACCGGAATCTTTTTTTTTCCTACCTGTCTCAACGCGGGTTATAAATCTCTCTCGTTGCCCCAGTTCCGTCATGTCGTACAATGCCGAAATTATTTAACATATTCTGTTAAAATAAAAACCCTTTGCTTCACTCATCGCGAATAATAATGATGCATCTTCTTCAACAAAAACACAAATCATCGATGCACAAATTCACTCTCCACATCGCCCACCTTTTGGCACAATCACTTTCTATTTAAATTTAATTTTCACTTTATTTTTGTATTACTTTCTATCGTATTTTTCAATATTCCTTAGTTTTATTTTAAGCATTTGTGATTTCAATTAATTTTTCTTTTGTTTCCTCATTTTCAATATTTTAGATAGAAGCTGAGAAAAATATATTTAATTTAAAGTCGAACTTATTTCTTCTCCCAATTGTAGCAGTTTTCTTTGTTTAGCGAATTTAAGTTCAGGCCGTTTTGTTGGATTAAAATTTTTCGGTTTCGATATAAGATCTAAAATATTATGAGCTAAAAAGTTCTTAAAATTTGAACATATTCGGGGAAAAATTGTAGGAGTTCAGAAATTTAGTTTAGAAGACGTCATTTTGTTGGATTTCAAGTTTCTTGTTTCTGTGAATGCTCGGAAATATGTAACATCGTGATCTTAAAATGTTCTCATAATTTCAAAACAATTGAAAATAAATTGTAGAAGTCTTCTTTGTTATGTAAAGTGCAACTTACGTCATTTAGGTGAATTTGAATGTTGAAGTTTCGACAGAAGTAAGAGAATGTTTAAACTAGAAAGCTTAAACTTTCCTTAACGTTCGAAACAATATAATGGAACATTGGTAAAAGCCTTCTTTGTTTAGAAAATAAAAACCAGTAATTAAAAATTACTTTCTTGATTCAAGAATCTAAAACGATTATGTTATCAAATTTCAAAAAGATGCAATAAAAATATATTGAATATTTTTAGTTTCTTCTATAGTTTCACGAGAATTCATTTGAAACTTACTAATGATAAAAATTAGAAATAAATGATTATAATAGCTAAAGGCACACTAACCCTTTGCTTAACTCACCGCGAATAATAATGATGCATCTCCTTCAACAAAAACTCAAACCATCGATGCACAAATTCACTCTGCACATCGCCCACTTTTTGGCACAATCACTTTTCATTTAAATTTAATCTACACTTTATTTTATTATTACTTTCTACCTCATTTTCTAATATTCCTCAGTTTTATCTCAAGCATCTGTGATTTTATTTCATATTTCTTCAGTTTTCCCATTCTCAATATCTCTTTTTCGAAATTGAACGACCTCAATTTCACAATCAAGTTTGGAAATTGAATTTTGAAATGCAGATAACGCTTTAGAAATTTGCTGAAATTTATTGGAGGAAATTGGTTCACTGTCCGTTAATTCGCTCTCATCCCTGCTCTGGTGAGAACTTCTGCTTCAGGGAGAAAACACGTGTCAAAATTATTTGCAAACTTTCTCCATCAGAGGCGATTCAAGTTGCGCTCTAGAGAACCAATTCGATTGCCATTAACCGTGCTAATTCAATAGCCACTCAAATTGAAGCGAAGGCTAATTTAATATTGGTAGAATTTACAATAATTATTCATAACATTATTTCTACGTTTCATTTCATTGAAAACTAAATTAAAAATTATGCAATTAAAAATTAAAGTAAGTCATATTTTTCAGGATTTTTTTACTTCTTATAAACTTTTTAAAGATAAAAGCGTTAATGAGCCTGCAGGTATGTCACGCTCGTTAAAAGATTAAAAGTTCTGCCAAATTCGAGGAAACAAATGGGACAGGCGACGGCGAAAGTCAGAGAAAAGGAAAATGAGAAGTCTGATGGCAACGTCAAAGAGAGAACCAACACTTTGGTCCCCAAAGACCAACTTGAGTTCCCGGTGACCAAGATGAGTCCTAAACTTCCTCTGTTTCATCAAAGAAATTAACCTCGATTGCATACCTAGGTTTATTACTCCCAGAAAGCTACAAATTAGTTTGAAAACTTAAAAAAAAAAATAATAAAAGGTAAGAAATCTAATTTCTAGTGAGAACTCATTGAAACTTTATTCTGTTCGAAGTGAAACTTACCTTACGATTCAATTTATAAGTTTTATTGCACAAGCTTCCTTCTGTATAATTAAATGATAGGACAAGCCATAAAATTTATTATCGAATCGATTATTTGAGAATTGTAGAATTTTTCTTTATTGAGAAAGTTAAATTGGTCGCCATTTTGTCGAGTTTCAGTTTAGAATTTCCGAAAAAGGTACTTAACTGTATAATTTATGGTGCTAAAAAATTCCCTCGGGTTTCAAAACATTTCCTTGAAAATTATAAAAGTTTTCTTTGTTATGAAAATTGAAACCTCGCCCATTTTTTAATTTTTAATTTCCTCCCGATTTAAATACACTAATTATCTCATAGAAACCTTTTTTTGCCTGAAATGAAATTAATTCCAAACGAGTCTCTAAACAGTTTCTCATTTTGTCCAATTTAAACATACAAGTTTAATGAATTTCGATACATTTTTTCAGTAGTAGAGGTCAATGTAGAGTGAGGGAAATGGACAAAACCGTAAAATTATCGAATCGATTGGTTAAGAACTATAAAATTTTTCTTTGTTACGAAAATTAAATTGGTCACTATTTTGTCAACTTTCAATTCAAACTTCCGAAATGGGTACTAAACTATATAGTTTGTGAATCTCAAAAATTCCTTTTAGTTTTAAAACATTTGCTCAAAAATTGTAAAATTTTTCTTTGTCATGAAACTTAAAACCCCCTCCATTTTTCTTATTTTCAAATTCGCCATATAAACCAAAACTAGAATGTGCATTAATATTCTTGCAGTGTACAAAATTTCTCAAGTTTTATGAAAATTCGTTAATAACTCCAAAAGTTTTCTTTGTTACTGAAATAAAAATCATTTATATTTCGTAGTTTTGAATTCCCCCTCGATTTTAAAACACTGATTATCTCATAGAAACCTTTTTTTGCTTAAAATTATTCCAAATGAGTCTCTAGAGCATTAATTAACACCACCGAAAAACAAATTCTCGTTTTGTCTAATTCAAACAAAAAATTTTTTAAATTTTGATGTATTTTGTTTTTTCAGTAGTAGAGGTCAACGTAGGGTGAGACGAAATGGACAAGCAATTTATAGTGCCAAAAAATTTCCTCGAGTTTTAAAACATTTGCTTGAAAATTGTAAGTTTCCTTTGTTATGAAAATTAAAACTCCCTTCATTTTTCTTATTTTCAACATTGTCGTTCCAACCAAAACTAAAAAATGCAGAATATTCTAGAAGTTTCAAAAGTTTCTTAAGTTTTGTAAAAATTTGTTAATAACTCCAAAAGCTTTCTTTGTTACCAGAATATAAATTATTTAGTATTTCCTAATTTCAAATTTCCTCTCGATTTTAAAACACTTATTATCTCATAGAAACCTTTTTTTACTGAAATGAAATTAATTTCGAACGAGTCTCTAGAGCATTTTTAACATCACTGAAGAACAGTTTCTCGTTTTGTTCAATCCAAACAAAAAATTTAATAAATTTGATGCATTTCCTTTTTTCAGAAGTAGAGGTCAACGTAGGGTGAGACGAAATAGAAAAGCCGTCAAATTTATTATCGAATCAATTGGTTAAGAATTGTAAAATTTTTCTTTGTTACGAAAATTAAATTTTTCGCTATTTTGTCAAATTTCAGTGCAAACTTTCGAAAAGGGTACTGAAGTATATAATTCACAGATTTAAAAAGTTCCCTCAAGTTTCAAAACATTTGCTTGAAAATTGTACAACTTTTCTTTGTCATAAAAATTAAAAACCCCTCCGTATTTCTTTTCTTCCAAAATGTCGTTTGAACTAAAACTAGAATATGCATTAATATTCCAGCGGTATATAAAATTTCTCAAGTTTCACGAAATTTTATTAATAAGTCCAAGAGCTTTCTTTCTTCTTATATTTCCTGATTTTAAATTCCCTCTCGATTTTAAAACACTGATTATCTCATAGAAACCTTTTTTTTTGCCTAAAATGAAATTAATTCCAAACGACTCTCCAGAGCATTTTTAACATCATTGAAGAACAGTTTCTCGTTTTGTCCAATTTAAACAAAAAATTTAATACATTTCGATGTATTTTTTTTTTCGGTAGTAGAAGTCAACGTAGAGTGAGACGAAATGCGCGCGCGACGAATTCTGGCCGCCAACTAAAGTCGACGTGAATCGTCTGCTCAGTCTAACCACCCCCAACATTTTCCTCTACAAACAACCTCCCTCCCCCACCCATATCGTATCGCTCTCGACGAGTGTTTAAAATTATCGCCGAACCAAGAGACAACGAAAAATATCGTTTACAGTTTCAGCAATAAATCATCTACGTCCTGTGATTGTATCAAATTGAACTTTTAACGAAATTTCGAACGTGATTCATTAGCGTAAGTAATGATCGAATTTCAGTTTAGATAGAAAATATGACAGGTTCCAATAACGAATAATAGTCTGTCATAGTGAGAGAGGTCAAAATCTCCTTGTAAAGATATATAAGCTGACAAATTTATTCAAAAGTAAATTACAGCAATTTCGAGGGAAATAAATATCTTGCCAAATTTCAGGTTTGAAGATTCAGGAAAACATTGTTCCGACCATCTATTTATCTTGTCAATCTCATTCTTTTCTTTTCTTTTCTGAAGTTTATTCAAACTTCATTATACTTTAACACAATTCAACACTATTCAAAAGAACTCTTCCTTATTTTATTTATACTCGCTTTCTTTTATGAGTTTAAGAGTCTATACAGAACCATCGTCACCTGTTTCTTTGTTACTTTTCAGCCTTGCATTTGCCTCTTTCACCTCTTTCCTACTAATCTCATTTCCACTGTCCACGTCCTCCACTACCATCTTTCTTCCTTCGCCCTTTATCCTATTTTCTCCCCCCTCCCCCCCTTCTCTAGCTGTCTCTTGAAATACTTCGCTCACTCGTTCATCCCGATTTCCTCATTCATGCCCTTCTTTTCTCCTCTTTCCCTGTTTATTATTTCCCATTTCCTCCCTTCCTTTACCACTTTCTCGACCTCTTCCATGTACCTTTTCTTCTCCCTCTGCCTTTTTCACTCAAGATTCTCTCGTGATATCTTTTTCTCCTGTTGAGTTTCCATTTCACCACTTCCCCTTTCTTCCATTTTCTTACCATCTTTTTCATTCTGTCTTTACTTTCCCTGCATTCTTTGTCCCATCAACCTCTCCTAACTCTTCTCCATCTTCTTCGAATCTCACCTCCTCCCTTACCTTATCAATCACTTTTTTAAGTTTTTCTAGCGATGTGTCTACTCCTTACTCTTCCATACTCCCTACCTCCTCGTTTTCCATTTTTCTCTAAATTCTCTTAACTTATCTTTCCCCCAACTACCCATTTTGAATTTTCTTCCCCCCACTCCTTTCCTATTCTCCCTACCGCGCCCTACCATCAGCTTCCTCATTCTCTCTTCTGCCAGAATATTGTCTATAGTTCAAACTTTTCAAAACAATTCGAAATAATTCAAAGATTTCAAAATAATTCTAAATAGTTTAAGGTGAATTGAAAAAAAATGTTCCTCCAAAGAATTCTAAAGAATCCAAAAAAATTTGAAAAAGTTCAAAATGTATCATTCAAAATCAATTCAAAATAATTCAAAGTAATTCAAAACAGTTCAGAAAGAGATTTACACCTGAATTCACGGCGTTCCAAATGAATTCAAGAGAATTAAAAAAATTCGAAATAATTTCAAATAATTCAAAATAATTCAAACTAATTCAATGAAATTTCTGTTTGGAATTTGGAATTTCTAGATAATTCATAATGATTGAAAGTAGTTGTATTTAAATTTGCGGATAATTATAAAATTATCTTTAAAAGTAGTTCATTTGGAAAAGGAAAATATGAAGACAAGTCGATTCGTTTATGCGCTAATGACGCTTTTCCTAATGAGGATTATAATGATGCGGAATAAACGGGGAAAAGAAATCGCTACTTGAACTGAATTACTCTCTCATAACGGTTTCATTAACTTTGTAATACATTATCCACAAGAGAAATTATTTAATGTTCTCACGATATTTCATTCTGAGAAAAACTGAATTTCAAGTTTTTCATTTTAGCAAAAGTGCTGATAAAGGTTCGAAATATTTTTCTTAAGAACTGTAAAAGTTTTCTTAGTTTCGAAAATTGAAGCTGCAGCCATTTTATAAATGTAAATTTTTTCGTTTCGAGAAAGGCATGAACATTTAATATTTTTAAAAAATTCAATATACCAAAAGCTTCGAAACAACTCGTTAATAACTCTAAAAGTTTTCTTGTTTACAAAATTCGAAAAAGTCTTAATTTTTTAGAGTTTTAAGTTCAGAATTTCGAAAAGATCAAATCCATTTCAAACCAAGCGGATCGCACAAAGTTACGAGTATTTTAATTTTGACATCTGTTTTTTCAAAAAAAAACTAATTTTTTGTATAAGCTTCTATAGTTTTTAATTTAATTTAGATATTTCGATTTTCTTCCTGGATTCTGATGAGTTTTACTGTACTATTTCCAAATACATCGAAAAAATTGCAAAAAATGTTCAAAATCAACAAAATGGCGACGATTTGTTTGAAAAAATAAAAAGTCGACTTGAAAAAACACGATTATATTTTTTGACAATTTTATATTAAATTTGGCCTTTTATAAGAAAGACATCCTGTGAGTTTTATGCAGACTAAACAATTTTTGTGGCCAGGAGAATTTTTTTCATAGAATCGAATTTTGAATTTTTCTCGGAAACAACGAAAGGTACGAAAAAATGTTAAGATAAACGTCTGCAAATCTGAAACAGTTCAAAAAAATATCTCTTGCTCTTTTCTAAAATCATGCATCGTCTACAAGAAAAAATCGAAAATTGTATTTTCTGAAAAAAAAATTTCCAACCTCAAGAATAATTCAGCCCGCATAAAACTGTTAGGTTGTCATCCTTATATGAGCAGAAATTGGTAAGAAAAATATAGGAAAAAATAAAATAGGTGGGTTTTTCCAGAAAATCTTTTTTTTCTTGGAATTTTAAAAACATGAAAAAAGGATTTTCTGGAAAAAACCCACCTTTTTAATTTTTTAAATTATTTTTAAAAAGTTTCTGCTAATACAAGAAAAGCATTCTCTCAGTTTTATGTAGTCTAACCCACTTGAGAGACCCGGAGAATTTTTTTTCCCAAAAATATAATTTGCGAATTTTTCTCGGAAACAATAGAAGATATCAGAAAATTGCAAGAAGTATCTTTGGTAAAACTTTTTAGGATAGGCAAACTTCTATGTTAACATTCTTTTTACCTTCTGCTGTTTCCGAGGAAATTTCGAAAATTTTCAAAAATTTTTTTCCTTATTCGGAAAAATACACGCCGTCTAATTTCCCTTAAAAACCAACGTATTTCGTCGCTGATAGATTCCGCGACATTACAATTTGTCTCATGTTTCTAAACACTTTGTTAAAAAATGTGAAAATTTTTCTTTCTTTACAAAAATTGAGATGTGCTCTAGCTGTTCTAATTAGAAATAATTTCATTGCCTCTACACAAGCACTGAAGTAAGTATTTTCGTAATCAAATGTTGTTTAGAAGCTTGTCGAAAGCATTTGAACAATACTTAATTAAAATTTAATTATAGGAACGAGCTGCAGATGTTCAGAAAGTAATAAATTTCCAAGTAGAACGTAACTAAACGAGATGTTGGCATACAAACATATATATATATATATATATATATATATATATATATATAGCTACTCCTTGAGGTAATTGTGTAAAATAACAAGTATACAGATAAAGCTAGCAACTGACCCACA
>JAUMHM010000071.1:28971110-28995241 GCA_032362435.1 Melikaiella ostensackeni | reverse complement strand
AACTGACCCACACTCGGTGTTTAGGTAATAAGTTGCTCTTATCGAATCGATTGAAACGATCAGTTTTCAGGAGAATCAAGCTCGAATAAAATCATCAATTGCTCTATATACAGGTCGCAAGTACTCAAATGCCTTTAATTATATCAAATTAAATTCATGAATCCCCGGAGATCAAATGTTTCGATATATTTTATCTTTGACCTCTCCAGGGTTAATTTCCGAGTTGGTTTAATCCCTGGATTATTATATACATTTAACTTCCTTGTCTGGTTTCAGCTCACCGTTCCAGTTATCATCAAGAGACAGTAATGAGAACTTGTTTAAACATAAAATCCATCAAAAGCCTTTATGAAACCTGATACATATTTTTAATAACCAAATTGAGCTCTAAACGAAATAAAAAGTTTGTTAAATATTATAAGTAGTGGAATTATGAAAATGAGAAGTACTCATGCAAAATATAGTTAATTAAAAAATTACTCTTTCAAGATCTTTTAGATGCAAATGGGAATTGCACTTTATACTTCTCTTTGCACCAAAAACGAATTTCGACCCACCCGCGAATGGTACACGCGATAGCCGGAGGTGATATACAACTGCCCTCAAATTTCAGATCAGTAGGTAACATGATGTGGGGAGCGTGAGTTTCGCTAGTTTCAGAAAGAGCGATTTACGGGATATTAACTCCAACTCTTTCCATACCAGTGATAACGCTCAGGAAAGAAAATATTAAAAGATATATACGCCTGCGATTTCACACTTTGGTGATCCTTTTATAACAAAATTTTAGCTGACATTTTTTCAGTTTTAAGGGCATGTACCAGAGTTTCACGTGATCAAGTATCTCTCTATATTATAAAAAGGTCTCGCCACCGCCGATTTTTCAAGAATTTATCCCTGCCCCTTATCCCATGCAACCCTCCTTAAACCCATTGCCCCTCAACCCATGCAACCCTCTTTACAATTCCTGTCCCTTAACCATGCAACACTCCTTACACTCCTTGCCCCTTAACCTATGCAACCATCCTTACAATCCCTGCCTCTTAACTCGTGCAACCCTCCTCACAACCATTGCCCCTTAACCCATGCAACCATCCTTACAATCCCTGCCTCTTAGCCCATGCAATCCTTCTTACAACCATTGCCCCTCAACCCATGCAACCCACCTTACAATCCATGCCCTTTGACCCCTGCAACCCTGCTTACAACCCTCGCCCCTCGAACCCTGCAATCCTTCTTACACACTTGCCCTTAACTCCTGCAACCATTCGCACAGCACATATTCATTTATTAAACATGTGGTCTTCATAAAAATAAAGAAAGTTTATTGTAAATCAATCCAGTACCTAAGCTGAACATAGATAAAAACATTTATAAAGTTGTTGATGTAATAATTTATAGTACTTTAAATAATAAGCGAAATGTTTTTCTACAAAATGATTGAAGAAAATGTTTCATTTTTGAAGGAATATTTAGTGAAACAATTACTAAGCGTCATTTCTGTAAATTAACTCACCTCCTAACAAAAGTTTGAATAGTGGCATTAATTTTTCATCGATAACAGTTACGTATTCTAAATATTGTGCATGAATATAAATACTTGAATTATCTGTAAGTTTAAAATAATAACTCATCTCAAATAATTTGAGCGAAATTGCAAATATTGTGTTGAAAGAAATTTTTTAATCATTTTTTATATCATTTATAAACCTTCTTACATTTAAAAAGTTTGTATTATCTTAATAATATATTTTTCATATATGCATTAATATCTTTATTTACATTAATTGACATTTCATACATATTTCACAGGTGAGGTGCTACAGAGTGATTTCTAGTAAAATTTAATGGTCAAAGAGTTTAGTGTACCTCTCCGTTATGGATTTGGAACGATTTTCAAAATTTTCAACACAATATTTACAATTTTTAAATTACACTCATCTCCCGTAACTGTGCCGGGCTCGGGTCCGGTCAGCACAGTAACGGGCGCTATTAAAATCTGCTGCCATTTTGGTAATTTCGAACTAATTATCCTAGTAGTTGGATCAGAGGGTTTCAATTAAATAATTTTTTGCTTAAAATTTTCAAGCACACCGAATTTTGGTGAAACTAGCCGCCCTTTTCAGTTTCCCTGAGCTCACCAAAAATATTTGTTCTACGCTCTTCGAATTTCAATACACCTAGAAGCGCCCATTTTTGATGTGATCTCTAAATCTGAATAGTGAAATCTCACTTATTACACAGGATTGCGTTTATTTACTTTTATTTGCTCATTCAATGCGACGAGGCATTGTAGATGTTTTTTTGATCAATGAACACAAATTTCGTGAATTATATTCAGGCGTATGCATTTTCATAACCTTCAAATGCATGAGCGCGAGCATCAATTCCGAAAAATCAAAACAGCACTTCGAATAACATTTTCTCATAATTTTCTATACTCCTATCTTGAAGTAAACAATTAAGATTATAATTAAGGCAATTTACAAAGCCTGAAACACATGCGGCCTGTTTGCTTTGATTTTTTATAAATTGCAAAAAAAACGGTTTTTGAAGGTTTCAGCTCTAATTTTCTCAAAAACTTGACGTGATAGGTAATTTTTTGGCCCAGATTCGTGCTCAGTGCACAAAAATACATCGAAAATGTCTAGTCGCATTCAATGAACAAAATCGCGCTGGCCTGTGTTACTAGTGAAATTCTACTAATTCAATTAGAGCCTTGGAGAAAAGTGAGCCGCTAAAGCTTATTAGAAAATTACTTATTCGATGAGTCCAAGAATCTACTAATTCTACAGTGGAAGAATGACTAATTGCTTTGTGAAAATATATAAATTTATTTCATGCTGTTCATATTAATTAACGAAATTTATAGAAATGCACCAAAAAAAAAAGTTTCATTTTAAACCTAGAATGGGCGTCAAAATGTTGTGACGCAAAAGTGAACAACAATTTGTTCATATTGAGCAATAAGAACATTGAAAGCAATGCAATCGTTTCTGAGTTTTGACATTGCTCATGACAGCGAAACCAGCTTATGTTCAAAATAAGTACATGAGAAAATGATCTAAAACAAAATTGAGACCTCAGTTTTTTCTGTGTGAGAAACGTAACAAATAGAAAATTTTAAGAAATAAATGCGATTGTCTCACATTTTCAGCATTATGGAAACAATAATAATGCAATATTGTAAAGCTTGTAAAATTTAGCTACTTCACCTCTACCAACATAACGTATTTTATTAAGATTCGTCAAGATTCGCGGTACTGAGTCGCCGCCAAGTAAAAACCGCGAATATCTTTTCTCGAACTATCTATGCACTTAGACCCTTTTTTGCATATCTCAGCCAATTCTTCATCGATTTGCATAAAAAACTTATGAAATAATTTTAAAAATTGCTAAAAAATAACTTTTGTGCAAACACATTGTTCATTTTCTAGAAATTGGACACAGCAAATTCAGAAAACATAAAAAATGGATCATTTTTAGCAGCTTAGTCGGCCTGTAGCTTACAATATTCAACTAATTTGTCTCAAACCTTCAGAATAATTTGACAAGGTGAAACTCCAGGAGTATTTTTTAAGTAATTTCGATTCATTAATTATTTCCAAAGATACTTCACACTTTTGGCGAAAATTCGATTTTTTAGCATTCCAGTCGACGTGTACCCTACAATATTCAACCGATTTGTGTAAAAATTTCAGGATAAATTGACTAAAGAGAGCTCCAGTGCCATTTTCAATAAATATCAACATAAATTATATGCATTATATTGTATTGAGTATTAAATATTCGTATTAATTCGAAACGAGTATTAGATTCAACCAAAATTTTCAAAAAAAGAAAAAGTGAAATCTCAAGAAAAACATCTACGATTCGAAAAGTTCCGCCAAGTAAAAACTTATTGGAGAAATCAACATAGTTTGTAAAATCAAAGTTTGCCACGTAATTCTAAAAGGTATCTAAATATGAAAAATGATTAAATTGAAGAAATTATAGAAGTTTTGAGTGTATATTAAAAGTCAGCGTAAATGAAACTTTGGCGAGATTTTCTTTTCTTTAAATAATAACTAGAAATCAAAAACGCTTGCTACGCGTGCGATTATTATTTTTTAGCCCACGCAACTTTTAAATTAAAATTTAATATTAATAAGAAAATTTTGTATAAAAATCCAATGATTTTTCATTGAAAGTACCATTTTCCGATATAAAACGCTTACAAAATCAAAAATTGTGAATTTAATTACTCTGAATAATAATCCGAAAAATCTTATGATTTTTCTTATTAAAAATGCCAATTTAAGACTCCAGTTTGCGATTGCAAATCTTCTTTTAAATTTAACGTTTTTTATTTTAAAAAACCGATTTTCGGTGAAAAATTTTGAGATAACCTTAAATTGTTCCAAAATTCGGAATCCTTTTTGAAATCTACATCGACATTTCCGGTGAAAACTGCTAGCTTAAACTACCACGGTAGGTACAACAATTATAAATCTTCTTTGAAATATAATGATTTTTTTCTCTTAAAATACCAATTTCCTGTGTGAAGCGCCTAAAAAACCTAAAATTGTTGAAAGTTGTGAATCTTCTTTAAAATAAAATTTTTTCTACATTAAAAATAGCAATTTCCAACCAAAAACACTAACATAATCCAAAATGGTCAAAAGATTCTAAATCTTGTTCAAATTATAATGGTTTTTGTTTAAAAATACCAATTTTCGATGCTAAACACCAACCTAACCTAGAATTGTTAAAAAATAATGGATCTTCTTTGGAATCTAATGATTTTTTAATACAAATTTCAATTTCCGACAAAAAACACTAACACAATCCATAGTTGTTCAAACTTATAAATTTTATTATTTTCATTCAAGCTTGTGAATTGTATTATTTTAAACAAAAATCATTAGATATAAATCTAACGATTATTGTTTAAAAATACCGATTCCAGGAGAAACACACCAACATAACCTAAAGTTTTTGAAAAATTGTGAATAATCTTTGAAATCTAATAAGTTTTCATTAAAAATACCAGTATTTTCCAACATAACATAACAAAATATTTTTCAGCATTGTAAATCTTCTTCGAAATCTAATGATTTATGTCTAAAATAACCAATTTCTTGTGAAAAACGTAATATAACCTAAAACTGTTCCAAAATAACAAATCTCTTATTCAAACTATAATGAACATTGTTTTAAGATACCAATTTTTGGTTAAAAAAAGTCAACCTAACCTAAAACTGTTAAAAAATTGTGAATATTTTTTGAAATCTTACGATATTTAATAAAAATTTCAACCTCAGACAAAAAACACTAACACAATCCAAAATTATCCAAGCTTGTAAATTGTATTATTTTAAACAAAAATCTTTGGATTTAAATCTAATAATCATTATTTAAAAATACAAATTCCAGGAGAAACACACCAACATAACCTAAATATGTTGAAAAATTATAAATAATCTTTGAAATCTGATAATTTTTTATTAAAAATACCAATAATTTCCTACAAAAAACACTAACATAACACAATATTTTTCAGAATTGTAAATCTTCCTTGAAATCTAATGATTTATGTTTAAAATAAACGACTTGCTAAAACTATTCCGAAATTGCAAATCTTTTGTTCAAGCTATAATGATCTGTGTTTTAAAATACCAATTTACGGTGAAAACCGCCAAACTAGCCTAACATTGATAAAAAATTATGAATCTTCTTTGAAATCTGATAAATTTTTAATAAGAAATTATACTTACAAAAAAACACTAAGACAATCCAAAATCATCCAGGCTTGTAAATTGTATTATTTTAAACAAGCATCATTGCATATAAATCTAATAATTTTTTATTAAAAATACCAATAACTTACGATGAAAAACACTATAGTGGAAAGTTTTCAGAATTGTAAACCTTCTTCGAAATGCAATTATTTTTGTTCAAAATAACCGATTTCATATTTAAAAAAACCTTAATATAACCTGAAACTGTTCAAAAATTGCAAATCGTGTTCGAACTAAGATGATTTTTATTTGGAAATGCCAATTTCGGTGTAAAACGCTAACGTAACCTAAAATTGTTGAAGATTGGGAATTTCGATGATGATTTTCGTTTAAAAATGCTAATTTCCGGTGAAAAAGGCTAACACAACCCGAAATTTTTAGAAATTATAAGTTTCCTTCGAAACTTTATGATTTTGTATAAATTCTTTTTAAAAAATACTGAATCCAGGGAATTGCACTAATATATAACATGTATAATATTTTTAATAATTTATTAGATAATTTGAGAGCTTTAATTTAACCGCGCAAGAATATTTAAAAAGCACAAATGTTTCTTAGTTCGCATAAGGTTTTTTATGATTTTTCTTATTAAAAGGGTCTGTTTATAGATTTATCTTTCAACATTTTAAATTTAAAATATAAAGCAACTTCAATTAATGAAAGGACAATCAGGTTTTCTACAACATCGATTGCATGATTTTCGAGATACTTCGTTGCACCACTTTTTTAAAAATAGATAACAATCTCGCCAAGAATTCATTTATTTTCCCTTTGAATACTCTCTCAAAATTTCTGTACTTTTATCAATTTAATAATTTTCAAAATTAAGATAACTTTTAGAATCACTAGACGAACTGTGATTCCACAAACTATGTTGATTGTACAAATAACTTTTTACTTGGCGAAATTTCTTGCGTCATAGATGTTTTTTTTTAATGTCTAGTTTTACTTCCGACCGAGTTATCGCTTTTCAAAGTCATCAGTGATTTTGAGTACCGCTCGCGCAAACCGTACAAATAATTTCCGAATATAGTGTAAATAGTTTTACTGAATACTAAATTTTATCGGAAAGATGCACAGAACTTCGACGCAGCCTTTTTAAATATCACCAAACTCATGACTTCGGTAGAGATTGGGAATATTTTGTATACAAGTTCATAAATTTTTCATATTTTTAAGCCTCGTATATCGATGTATTTCGATACACAGATCACGCATATGTCCATGGAAACACCTGCAATATCATCGTTAAAAAACAAAATTGTTTTAATTTTTTTCAAGTTCGAACCGTTAAAATGCAATTTCCAGAAATTTCCATGATACTGGGGATGGGGTTGCGGCAAAGATGGAGCGGGCTACAGCTATTTTTAAATTGTGTGAATGGAAAGAATGTTCTAATGATGTTCTATATTTTAAATAAGTTTTTTATTTTATCTGCTATAGTCGTACATATAATTCTTTAACATTTTTCCCCCCTCAATGCCTTTCACTTCATTATTATGTTTGCCAAAAGCGGCGTAGCTCTTCTTTTACTGTTTTACATTCGAATTTGTCAGGTCCCTTTCCTTCTACGCAAGCTTGTGTTAAACAAAAATTTTTGTAAAACATAAGAGAATAAAGTATCAAACAAGCCTTATAGTTAAAAACGTGTTGTAGATAAATAATGATACTAATGATGAATCTGATTTTTTTGTATGAAAAAAGCTCGTGGCTATTCGACCAGCTTTAGAATGAATCGCAAAAATCTGACAAACTTGATTGGTAGAACTGAGAAAGCGAAGGAGGATCTGTCCACCCCGCCTGAGTTATTCGTGAAAAACGCTGGACGAATAGACACTTGGATAAAAAAAATCATAATTTTGTTCATCCTTTATAGAAAGCAATAACTAATTTAGACATTAGACAAGTATCATATATTTACCAAAAGCTGCCTCTTTTGTGGGGAATTTATGAGCAAATCGGTCTATACATCGAACTTTTGAGACCGAAAATCTTTGTTAGAAACAATTCTCTGTAAATAAAATAATGATTTTTGTTAACCGTTGTCCATTGACACACAACGTTTTGAGCAATAAAAATGTAACTACATGTACAAATCATTGTATGAAATTATTGATTTTGAAATGGTAAAAAATAGTTCTTTGATGGAATAAACGAATAAACTAGTTCAGCGTTTGTCCATTTATGAGTAAAGAAGTTCAGGTAGAAAAATTAACCCTACAAAAATTACATAATGTAGTCGACGAGAAAGGAGTACGGTCTATTTTTGGACCCAAAACTCAAAAATGTGTAAACTAGTTTGCCCTTAATTCGTTGACTTCAAACAATTTTTGGACAGGAGAACCATTAAAATTAAAGGAGTTTTTAAGAAGATTTATGCTAAGCTTTTGAAATTTGTTAAAAACTAGCAAGAAAGTACCAATTTTGAGCTTTTCCCGTTAAAAGGTTGGACTTAAACAAAAATAAATTTGTTAAACAATAAGCAAACGATTGAAATAAAAATATACACTCTCAAAGTTCATTAAATAGACCATAGCATTTATAAAATACCTTTAATTCGCGATATTCTATATGAAAGTAAAATTGTTCAAATGAACAAAAGTTGTTTGAACAATTAAAAAACAATTTTAAAATACATAAAATCTTTTAATTCATTCATCCATGAGGATCTTTGAATAAAATAAGAAAAAAGTAATAATGAAGATCAATATTTCGCTAAATCTTTATTGCACTTGCATGGAATAGTTTTTGGGGCACCATAAAAGGGGCTCAAGAGGATTAAAATTGAAAATTAATGATGGATTCGTATTCCTTGAAGAGTTTTCACGAGAGTATAAAAGTATTGCCTAGATTTTATTGTACATTTTCACGTCATATACGAAATTTGCAAAAAATTGTTTTTTGGGAACCTAAAAAAATGGAGGGGGCCGCAGAAACATTCGAAACTTCTAAAGTAGAGCAGCTGGCAGCCAGCACCTCCTCTACAGCAAATTTGAGAAATTAAAAAAGTCGAACACATCCGAATTTTGGGCTATTCTTTGGGCTCTCCAAAACTGCAAAAATTACTTTTAAAAACACCCCTTTCAACTAAAAACTACCCTAAAAATAAAATACGCACTATGCCTGAATATAAACATATCAAAATTTTGAGCTATTTTTGCGCTTTCCAAGACATGCAAAAATAATTCTTAAAAATCAACAAAAAATCACAAAATTATTTGCCTGCAAACAACCTTTAACAAATAACCCACCGCTAATTAAGAATTTCGATATTAAACAAAAAAAGAAAGGAAGTCAGAAGTTAATGCTTTCTTCGGACTTCGCAAAAACAGGCAAAAAAATTTCAAATTGAACATAATAACACCAGAAACTTTTAAAAAACTCCAAATTATATCCTCAACCCGACAATAATATTGTTAACTTCCGAAAACTACCCCTAGCACTTTTAACTGATTAAACCCAAAGTGCCACCACGCCAAACAGTTAAAATATTTTAATGTAAAAATAATTATACAAGTCACCTTCACAAATTCTAAGTTATATTTCCAGCCCGACAATAATATTCAACAACCCCCAATATCACCACCAGCAGTTTTAACGAGAAAAATTTATAGTGAAAGAGCCAAGACATTTTTAATTTAAAATAATTACTCCCGTCAACTTAAAAAAACTCCAAGTTATTTCCCCAACCTAACAATAATAATCAGCAACATAAAAGAACTACCCCTAGTACATTTAACGACTGAACTCCAAGTGTCACCATGCAAAGCAGCTACTTTCGATGTATTTCGTTAAAAGTGCTAGGGGTGGTTTTTGGGGCATTTTGAATTTTATTGTTGGGCTGGAATTAAAAGTTGAAGTTTTGCAAAGGAGACTGGTGTGATTATTTTTAATTTGAATTTTTTGGCCATTTTAGTTGAAGGCAGCTGAGATGGGATTCGTTACATGTTTCGGGGGTTGTTTTTTGGTATTGTTGATTACTATTATGGAGTTGTGGATATAACTTGGAGTTTTGTGAATGTGACTCGTGTAATTATTTTTAATTTTAAAATATCTAGGCTATTTTGCGTGGTGACACTTTGGATTTGTTTCATTCAAAGTGCTAGGCGTAGTTTTTGGAGCTTGTTGAATACTATTTTCATATTGGGGATATAACTTGGAGTTCCGTGAAGGTGATTTGCGTGATTACTTTCAATTTGAAAATATTTGTCTGTTCTAGTTATTGATTATTACTGTGGTTGGGAGTATAGTTTAGACTCTTGCGACGGTGACCAATATGATTGTATTTAATTAAAAATTTTTTTGGCTTCTTCTTTGAAATCAAAAAAAAAGAAATTACTTTCAAATTACTTCTTTTGGTTCAATATCTAATTTTTCAGTTAGAAGTAGGTTTTAGTGTTATGGGTTATTTTGGACAAATAATTTTGTGATTTTCGGTGAACTAAAAAATAGCCCAAACCTTTGATATACTTTTTCTTGTACTTATTCTCCAAGTTTTTCTTGGGGGTGGGGGGAGTACTTTTTCAGTGCTGCAGGTGTGGATGGTATCACCGCTGAAATGCTTAAGAGCAGTGGCGAATAATTGTTTGTGTAGCTGAGCGAATCCATGAATATGTGTGCTGAGAACGGTGAAGTTCCAAATAATTAGAGAAAGGCAATTATCGGTCCTCTCTACAAGGGAAAGGGTGATAAAGGTCATGGGAATAACTGAAGAAAGGATCTGGGAAGTCTAATGTGGATTTATGTCAGGGAGATCATGTGTGGATCAAATATTTAGCTTGAGCCAGATCATAGAAAAAAGTTTGAGAGAACAAAAAAAATTTCTGTGTATTTGTTGATCTGGAAAAAGGTTTCGTTATGGTGGATAGAACTAAACTTTCGGATGTCCTGAAAGAGTGGGGAGTAAATGGTTAGCTTCTAAAAGCAATAAAGGCAATATATAACGGTAGGAAAGCAAGTGTAAGAGTAAATGAACAGCTGAGCGGCTTTAGGCAAGGCTGCGCTATGTCCTCCTGGATGTTCAATAGATGAATGGACAAATGTCTAAGAATGGCTTTCTAAGACAAGGAAGGTTTCGATCGCAGGGACAGTGAAAATGCGTGAACTAGCATTTGCAAATGATAAGATTTTCCCGGCAAAATCAGTCGATGATTTCCAGAGAATGATGAGTAGACTGCACTGAGAAAACTGTTTTGCTTGACCAACCAAAATTTTGTTGCTCTTCGTGAAACAAATATGTTTTTTCGCCGAACAAAATTTTGTTGTTGTTCCTCTTTGTTGGTCCAACAAAAATGTTTTGTTGAGCTAACAAAACTGCTTTGTTGGCTGAACCAAATTCTATTGTTAGTCAAATAAAATGGTTTGTTAGCTCAACAAAATTCGTTGTTTAGCAGCACCAAATCGTTTTGCAGGCTTGTTCAAATTATCTTTCATTGAGAAATATATATATTAAAACAGACAAAAACTCTAAATATCTGGAAATAGAACTATGGGACAAATTTTTTGAGATATTATACCATATTATCTTGGATATTATTGATATAACATCGAAATCTCTCAGATATCTGTCATAGTTCGACTCCCAGATATTGAGTTTTTGTCTGCTTTAATGAATATATGTTTTTCTCACTGTCGTTTGTCCTAATAGAGCTGTGTTGTTATTTATTTACGTGATTCGGAAAGGGATTTAAATGTTGAATTGGGTTTAAATTTCAATTCATACATTTATTGTGAATATAAATAATCAAACTGAAATGCACATAGGTTAGTATTTTCACTTGAAGGTGTTGATCATTGATCAGCATCAGCCGAGGTAAAAATCACTCATCTAAAAATTCTCACATAATATTGTCAGCTATCTATTTTTTCAACTTGTCACAGTCATTAATGTACACTCTCATCATTATTATGTTTCATTAACTTGAGACATAACACAATTTCATCCCGATTACAATTTCCACTCACGGTATATAATATCCGCCACATTGGAAACAAACGTTTTTGCGTAAGAGTGTGCCTGCGCAGTCGCGTATCTCGTTGGTCCAACAAAATAGTTTTGTTGACTCAACATCACTTTTCTCTTGACAACAAACAAGACTTAACAAAATATTGTGTTAGACCAACAAAATAATTTTGTGCTAACAACAAATATTTTGCTGTGACAACAAAAGAAGTTCAACCAAACGGTTTTGTTTCGATTACTAAATTTTTTCCTCAGTGTCGATACCAGCATAAAGAGTATGGGTTTTGAGATTATCATAAATAAAACAAAAATTATTGTGTTCGAAAGAAGGGGTGAGAAAACAGTAGCAACATTGCCTCAAATGAAAAGAGGATAGAACAAGTTGATGATTTCGTGTATCTTGGAAGGTTATTTACAGCTGATGGAAAGATAGATTTAGAGATATCCAGAAGTATAAACGAGAGTAGAAAGATTATCGGCAGTGTAAGAACCATTACTATAAATAAATATGTAACGAATAAAGTTAAAATTGCAATATATAATTCTGTACTTGCACCCACTGTGCTGTGCGATAGCGAGACCTGGACGTATCAAGAAAAGGATACACCCAGAAAAAGACTTGGTTGAATCAACAAAATTTTTATTGATTGAGCCCTAGCCTAGAATCCTCTTATCATATGGACAGAAAAAGATTTGGTTGATCCAAGAAAACTTTTTGGTTGATTCAAGTAATATTTTGGTTGTTTCAAGTAAATATTTTGGTTAATTCAAGGCAATATTTTGTTTGATCGAAACAAATGTTTAAGTTGAATTAAATAAGGCTTTTTATTGGCTTAAGTGAAGATTATGGTTGATTTAAGCAAAAATTTTAGTTGATCAAGGAAAAGACCCCCCACAATTTACATTGCAAATGGTTTGCCATAAAATTGTTTTGTTTTGTGATATTTTATAGTTTAACTTGTTGTTAAAATCATAGGTGATTTATAAGTTAGGCTATTAATTTCAATCTATGAAACTGAATAGACTGTAGAATTATTTTTGAAGTCATTTTTTGAAATATAAAATATCATTCGAATATTTTTTCCAATCACACATTTTAAACTTGTATATAAAAAATTCCCAATCTCTGCCGAAGTCGTGAGTTTGGTAAGATTCCAAATGGCCGCGTCGGAGTTATATGCATTCGTATTGAAAATTCCATGGCTTTTCCAGGTCTTCCAGGTCTAATTTTGAAAAACTTTCATGTTTACTTTCCAAGAAAATCCAATTGATTCAATTCAATTTCAACACACTCTACTGTCTGCAGACCAATTTATCGAAAACTTCTAATACAATTATTATTCAATGCAAATGTAAAGGATTTTTCAACAATTACTGAATTTCAAACAATTTTCATTAAAATTATTATCAAAACTGCAAAAGTCTAGAATTCTAATCATACTTTTTTCATCAATAAAAAACTCAACTCTTATCATTTCGAAAATTTAAATTTTGCCGTAAAGTACTAGAAGAATTATTAACACTTTGAAATAAGTGCGACTAAAAACATTCCAGTAACTTTTTGAAAATTCTAACTGATAAAGAAAAGCAGTCCTGTATGATTTGTGAAATTCCTCTCATTTAGATGTAGAGAGCACACTAAAAATCGAGCTAAAAATGGACGTTTCTTGGTTCACCGAAATGGGGTGAGTGTAGACCAAATATTTCCGACCTGTCTAGACACTTCGTTAAAAAAACTGTTATTTTATTTTAAAATATAATTTTCTTGGTTTGAAGTACTGAGATGAAATGAATCATTCCTTCAATTTTAGCCAGTACATTATCTGAGTAAAAAAAAAATTTAATAAATAAATAATTTCGTTAATTCAAAGAAGGAGAAAATCGTCATTATTTGAAATGAAACAAATCTTCACTTCTTCTAAAAGTATTTTCACTTTTTATTTAAGAAATGAATTTAACAAATATCTTCATTGGCATTCATATTTACAAAGCAGCGTAATAAAATACAATCTTCGGTTTTTTTCCAGAGTGTATATATGTGATTCTAGTTGAAAATTTCACATTAATAAACTTGTCAAAGGAATTAAATGTAAATCTGTATCAAGCTTATACAAATGTAGCAAAAAACAAAGCGTACTTGGACTGATTATAATATAAGATAAAAAATGTAAAGATATGTATGACAAAGACGCAAGTACGTGAATTTTCAAATTATCACGTTTTTAAAAATGTATTACTCTGTACGTTGAAAAACGAGTTGCCGGTATAATATAATATAGTAACTAGTTTTTAAAGTTTTATTTATGTTAAAAAATTTAGAGTCTTTCAAATCCTGCATTATAAATGTTATACATATCTATAAAACTTTTGTGAAAATAAACTCTAAAAGGAACTTTAGCAGCACTGCTGATAGCGTAACTAAAATATATAAATAGATGGTGTGGGCTTTTGAATTGTGAACAATTAATTCTTCTTTTTCAGACTCTCAAAGTAGTGACAGTCAAAGTGAGAAGTTTTTTTTTTAAACTTCTTGAATTTCTCGAATTTTTTACCTCGACTTTAACTGGTATCATGTCCTTGAAAATTTATGGTAAAATGCTTAAATTTACAGGACGCAATTTTTAAAATCTTATTTCTAATTCAAACAGATGAAACTTAAAATATTCTTACAGGTTTCCGAGATATAATTTAAAATGTCCAAGCATCGAGTTCCGCAGATGCACTTGGATATTTTTAGTCTTATCTCAGGAACCCGTAAAGATTTTTAAAGTTTTATTGGCTTAAATAAAGACAAGACATTGAAGATTGCGTCCTGTAAATTTGAAGTTTTTGCTACAATTGTTCTAGGTCATACCACGAGTTAAACTTGAGCTACAAAATTAGAAAAACTTGTTAATTTTCTTAAAAACTTCTCTTAGTAATATGTTCTCTTTAAAAAGTAAAAAATATCTCTCATAGGAATCAGTCGACGTAGAATTTCATAAGCTTTCCATCTTTAAATAATGCCTAGATTTACTCCCGACCGAGTTATCGTGTTTCAACATTAACAGTGATTTTTAGTACCGCTCGCGCAAGCCATGTAGATGATTTCCGAGGATAGTGTACCAAAAATTACAAACGTGTACAGAGTTCGAGAAAAATTTATTAAAAATTGCAGAAGTTTTCTTTGTTACGAAAATTGAATAATCCTTTATGTGATCAGTCCTGCTTAATTTGATAACAATGAAGATTGTTTTAGCTAGAGTATGATGTTACGCGACGAATTTAGAGGAAAACTCTTATTTTAGAAACATTTCTCTTCATACAAGTACAAATTAGTCACACTGTAACAAACAAAACAAATATAGACACAGGGACACGTAGTTCTGCAACTGACACGAGGATTGATATCTTGGGGTGTGCGCCTGGGTGTCAGAATTTTAGCTACCCTCGCCTCCTGCCTCTCGACCTAGCATTCACTTGCTCCTACTCAAATGTAACCGTTTTCCTTTCTCTCTCTCGCATTCGAAAGACCTCCAAACATGCACGGTTGCCTTTTGCCAGGCCCTGCTTTTCCTCGCAACTCGATTAACAAGTGAAGCCCATCACTTACATGGTTCTGCGTTTAGCACGAACACCTGTCAGAAAAGTAAGTCAATGCTTGCCGACTATTATCTCATGGTTAATGACACCAGGATAGGATAAGGGATAAGGAAAGAGGTTGGCTAACAAATGACGAGATTGTAGGATGATGAGATTCAACTGATGAATTAGCCATCAAGCTTCTGTGAGAGACAGAAACTGGTTTAATGATCGCGAAGGATCACGCGACAGTGCTTTCTCGAAATGATCCCAAAATAGAAAGTTTAGTGAATAAATGTACCTGAGGAGTAGAAATAATCTACAGATATTATAATTATAGGCTTGGACAAGAGGTTCATAAAGTTTCAAAAGAATTTGCCGAAAACTCTCAAAGTTTTCTTTGTTTCGAAAAATAAAAGTGCCGCTATTTTTTAAATCTAGAGATTGTAGTTTTGATCGAGCCATGTAAGAAAGGTAAGAAAGGTGCTTAAAATACTCTTGAATTTTGAAAACATTAGATCAAAAACTGTAAGAGTTTTCTTTGTTTCACAAATTCAAACTGCCGACATTTTGTTCAACTTCGATTTTTTAACTTCAGCCAAGGCTCGGGTATTTAAAACTCCAAGAGTTCAAAATATTTCTAAAGTTTTATGACAATCTGTTGGGCATCGTAAAAGTTGCAGATTGCTGAGCCAACTATGAAATTTTACTAAAAATTCTACAATTTCAAGTATTTAAAATCGTGAATTGTGCATTTCGGACACTTTCAGCTGAATTTAAGTATTTGATACTAAAAGGCTACGTGATTTACGCACTTTTACTCCAAGTCATAAAAGCGACTTGCTCGTCGGGGAAGTTTTTTATGCACTCTAGAACGCTCTGCTTTTAACCGAAACTGGACGATGAACCCGCAATGTGCCCATTCCGAGATATAATAAAAAGAAAAAAAATGGTGACGTGAAAACTCTGTAAGCCACTCAACTAAGTTTTCAGATAATCCGTGACGATCTTAATTGGACATAAAGCTTCCAAGCTCTAAGTCCAGCTCCAACAAAAAATACTTTTTCTTAATACCCTTTTCTCAGAAGATAATGGGATCTTAAAAGCACAGCTTTTCCTGAAGTCTGAGATCGACTAAAAGCAAATCTTTTGATGAACATACTTGAAATTAAATTAAACGACAATTCCATTTTATCTTTTTTGATTAAATGAATATTTATCTAGACACTGATGGAGTGTTAAATTATTTAATGAACCAATTTCCGGAAGCCTTTAGTACAGACAATGTGTAAGGCTTCTGTCGAAAAGTCCCTCTTGAGTTTAGAGGGAATAGAATTATTTTATACATATTTTGATGTACGATTTTTAAAAACTAAATTTTTAAATCTTGAACAATTTTTTAATTTAGCAATTTTCTTGGTAATGCAGACGATTATGGGTTTTTCTATTATCTTGGTGGAAAATTTATTTTCTCCTATTTTTTTTAACATCCACAGACCTCATCTTTTATGAATACTTATTACATACTGTACCTCTCCTCTTGTATATATTATAATTCTCTTCATTATCTTTTTCATTACCTCTTCATAATGGTTTGTTACTGCTTTAATTTTTCCTTCATCTATATCTTTACCTTCCTTTTTTATCTATCCATCTTTTTTTATTTCTGAATTTTTCCATTCTTCTTCTATTTCTAATCTTTTTCCTCTTACCTTACCTCCTTACTTAGTTTCCTTATCTCTAAAATATATCTATTTTATACCTCTTTCTTCTAACTCCTCTCTTACCCTCGTTGAAATTTTTCCACTAAAACAACCTTTTCCCAATCCCTTTTTTTCGTCCTAACAATCCTATTTGGAACCCCTTTCTAGCTTATCTTTACTCCTTTATAATCTCTTTTCTCCCTTCCCTTTTTCCATAGTTGTATTACATCCGGTTCCTGATCGCTTCGAAATACTATTATCTCCTCCTCATCTATGCCATTCACCTTCTTCCTCTCCTTCTCTATCGACTTCCCCCTTTTCTTTTCCTCCACTCCATTCGTCATCCATATTATTTTTCTCTTTTAACTCCTTCTGACTCCTTATCCTAACTTTTTCTTCCAGTTCCTTCATTCAGCTCCTTCTTTCAGTTCTTTCGTCTAACTCCTTCTTGTAACTTAATTAAAATTATATAATAATATTAATTATATCATTATAAATATAATTAAAATTCCTATCCTAAAAACTCCTCATGCTTATATTATACACTTCTTATATATTCATTTTTTTTTATTCCGGCATTTTTCAACTTCTCTTCTTCCACTTCTAATTTCTTTCGTCTTACTTTACCTCCTTACTTTCCTTCTTCATTTCTACAATATATCTTTTTTATATCCCCTTCTTCTGACTCCTCCCTTACTCTTGTTGAAATTTTTCCACCAGTCCAACCATTTTCCAATCCCCTTTGCCGACCTAACATTCCTATGTTAAACCCTCTTCTAGCTTATCGTTACTCCTTTCCAATATTTGTTCTTACTTCGCCTATTCCAAAGTCCTATTAAATCCAATTCCTGATTGTTCCGAAATTCCATCATCTCCTCCTGTTCTACTCCCTTCACCTTCTTTCTCTTCTCCTCTACCTACATCCCGCCTTCTTTCTCTCGTTTCCATTTTCCGTCCATATTAGTTTTTCCTTTTAACTTTTTCTAACTCCTTCCTTTTTCTTCCTTATCGTTCTCCACATCTGTTATGAATACTTACTTCTCCTCTTCTTTTATGGACATTTTGATTATCTTCTTTATCTTATTCATAACCTCCTCGTAGTGTTTTGTTACTAGTTTAATTTTGCCTTCATTTTCACTATGCTTTCTTAGCTGTCCATCTTTTTTTACCCATGAATTTTTTCCACTCTTCTTCTTTTTTTTCTACTTCTAATATTTTTGCTTCAACCTTACCTCCGTAGTTACCTTCTTTACCTCTACAATATATTTTTTATTATTTCTCCTTCTGACTCCTCTCTTACTGTTATCGAAATTCTTCCACTAGTCTAACCTTTTTTAATACCCTCTTCCTTTCTAACATTCTTATTTCAAACCCTTCTCTGGCTTATCTATTACTCCTTTTTAATATTTTTCCCCTCTTAGCCTTTCCTATAGACCTATTACATCCAACTCATATTATTTTTTCCTCATAACTTCTATTAACTACCCCTTCCAACTCCTTTTTCTTACTCCTTCTTCAAACTTCTTCTTCTAAGTCATTTTGAAATTTCTATCTTAAGCCCTCCTCATGCTTATCTTTTACACTTTCCCAATATTTTTATTTCTTTATCTTACCATAGTTCTATTAAATCCAGTCCTTTTATTAAAATTCAAAAGTATATTTTTCTTTATTCCTGATTGTTCCAAAATACTATCTTCTCATCCTCTTGTATAAAATTCAAACCTTCTCCCTCTGCATCTTTCCTCTTCTTCTCATCAATGTCTTTCCCCTCTCCCTCCACTCCTCTCTATTGATTCGTAATCCATACTATTTATCCTTTTAGAGACCACCTTCCTCTTTAAAATTATTTCCTCTCTTTTTAACTGCTAAAAAAATCAAAAAAATTTTCCATTAACACCAAATGAAAGGATCGACTTAATCACTCTTGCTCCGTTGAATCCATTTAATGGAAAGGCAGCCTGAAAGCCTACATTACCGTGAGCAGTAACGTCGGATGAGTTGCGTAACGATGGAGCAAGGTAGAATTAGTCGAGGTTATTAGCCGACTACGTTGGTCTTTTGTAGCGTGTTAGAGAATCCATAGACGAGCAACAAGGGCTTCCCTATGGTGCTATAAAATCTGCCACATTTGGAAAATGGCACTAGCCGTAAAAATTTTTTTGCGAATCCCCAGAGCCTCCTAATTTGCGAGAAAACCCTTTCCTCCAAAACAAGACGAGAAGTCGAGTGAGAGACGTCTTTACGATTCGTTGGCACCACCTATCAAATCCGGTACATTTGACGCCAGGGATGGATGAGATTGCAAGAAAGGCTTCTATTTTTCACTAAAGGCAAGAACAAAAAGATACAAAATACCAACGCTTTTTCTGCCTAAGGGGTGAATATCTATAAATCAGACTTTTTATTTTAATTTGAAATTTGAATTTCCCGCTCATTTACAGTGCGCGCGAAAATCAAATTACTAAGGAGAATATATAATAGGTTGGTATAAAAATCAGAGGTTTAAAATCAAGTTCAATGACATCACGTTTTTTTATATCCATCTTGTCAGACAAATTGAAAAAGGGTGTCTCTTAAAGAAAAAAAATTCCCTCTTTATTTCCCTTTTTACTTATACGTCCCTGAGGCAAATCTGAAAAAAATGAAATGCCCTAATACGAAGTCGAGATACGTTTGATTCCCGGGAGAAAGGGAGAAAAAAATCTTGAAAGGGGATGTTTTATTAGGACTCGGGTATCTATTGTCTAAAGCCCGCAATATCGATTGGGTACAAATTGCTGCATCAGAAAAGAAAATAATGAGGTGAGAAAAAATTGTGAATAAAATATAATGAAAAGAATATAAGTAGGATAAATATCTTTTGAATCTCGCGCGCTAAATGCGTTCCAACCAATCAGCGCTCCATCATCTACGCGCGGTAATTCAAACTGCCTAATTTTATATTAGCTTTTCTTTGATATTCGCTTCCCTTCTCTTCTTTTAAAATATAAATTATTTTGAGCAAAAGTAAATGTATACTTGATCATTAAATCATTTTAAAATTGAAATAGTGAATAACCTTTGAATAGAGATAGAATAGCTCTAATTCAGTTCCATATCTAGGAGGAGGTGAAATATATGATGATAGATATAAAATCGAAGAACTTGAGAAGGGTCTGCGCAAATTTCATCCACATGACAATATTCCAGTCGGTGGCTGAAGGCGTAGCTATTATTCCCGAATTATTTTATGACTTATGATGCTATTTCCGGTTCCCTTGCTTTCTGGGTTTTAATGGCCTCTGAACCCTCATGCTTTAAATTTAAGAATGGAAATTCTTCAACTGGAAACTGTCACAATGCTTTAGTCAGATTCACATTTTCTTCTCGTTTCTACTCAAGAAGTTTATTGAAATATTATTTGAGAAATTCATTAATAAGTAGAATACAATTATTAAATATAAAAAAGTTGAATGATCTGTTTGTCCACATTGAAGCTCCTATGTTTCCGCTCACATATCTGTCATATTTACTCTTCACAGTTAAATAATTCGCAATTACAAATTTATAAAATTGAGTAACTTTCAATTTTGAATCTTCAAAATTAAACTATCCCATGTGGAAAAATGGAGTGGGCCATGAAGGGCCCATAAGGGGCCCATGAGGGCAATCCAGGCGTGGCCTCTCATGGAAACGACATGCTAATCCATAAGGATCCAGTTTGGGCTTTCCTCATGGTTGCCCTTATGGTTTCCCTCGAGGTACCCTCGACCGGGACTTGAACTCATCACCAGCATCTTATCGAACTCACGTTTCTCTTTTTGTTACTATTTGACACAAAAAATAATTTATTACAAGAACCAAATTGTTTTATCTTTGTAAATTGAGGCATTAGGGCAACCAGCAACAAATATCAGAGATTTTGAAGTTCAAATTCCCAAAAAATGTTATCAAATTTTTGGCAGAAATGCATTTTTGTAAGTCTGAACTAATCAAACATCAAAATTTGGCTTTTTCACATGGGGTTCCAAAAAAAGCAGTCAAAATTACATCATTTTAAACTAAAAACATTCCAAATTGATTAATCTCCAATTGTAAATCTTGAAAATTTAAGACTTTTTTATGGCAGATCCTTAAAATTAAAGAATTTTCAATTGTAAATCTTCATTAAGTGTTAAAAATACTCTATAATAATTTGTAAATTGATGATTATTATTTGAAATTTCTCTAATTTGGAAGATTTAGAATTGAAAGCGCTTGACTTTTGATTTTCAAAATCATCAAAATTGACCTATTCCAAAGAAGAACATTCAAAATTACATTATTTTAAATTATACACATTAAAAATTGAAAAATCTTCAATTGCAAATCTTCAGGGTAGATCTATTTTAAAAATATGTTCAAAATTTGATAATTTTAAACTAGAAATATTAAAAATTAAACAATTTGACGAATTTTCAATTTTAATATCTTCAAAAAGAATCAGTGTCGAAAATGGAAGACATCAGAAAGATTCAGAATTCCAGAAAATTATCGAGAACATCTCATTACGATGTAAAATCACAAATTAACTTATTAATTTATTTCTTTGCTTCTAATACCTGTTAAGATAAAATCTGATATTTTTATAAAAATTAAAGATGCAATATAAATTCACACAACGTTAGTAATAGCCTTATCACACTCATTGAAATAAATTGAAAAATAATTTTTCCAACATACATCAAATTTAGATATATTTTTTACAAAATTTGAAAAAAAAATTGAGTAAAATGTTTCAATCAAATGTACGTCGATATAGTATTTCAAAGAATTCTTCAACTACAATTTGTTTTTTTTATTTGTATTTTAAGTACAGTTTGATTTAAGATAAATTTCATTTTTTTTAAATAATTTTTAATGAAAACAGAAATTTCAATACAGTTTAATCAAAAATAAAAATAATTGTTATTACATATAATTTTCCAACTGCGATATTAACTAAAGAAAAAATTTCTCATCGTAAATTGCATCCCTTTAAAAAATTATGTGATTTGTTACAGAATTAATCAAATTCATTGATGAGGGCCACCATTGTTTGCCGGAACGTTTAAAAATTTTTAATTGTATTCAATTTCCCTAAGCCTAAGGCTAACAGTGAATATCGACTTTCTCGGCAAAATTAAACTCAAATTATAATTAAATTAAAATTAACTGAAGGAATAGCTTCCAGCATAGGAGTCTAAATAAACAAATTTTCCCCATTTCTCTTATTTTTTATGTTATTCACTCAATGATATAAAAAAAAGAAAACTATAACATAGCAAATTTCATTTTTTATCTCAATTCCACATGCCAAGAGCTTTAATTTGAGTTATTCCCCAATAAAAATCAGACTAACAGAAAAGCTTCCAGCATAGGGGTCTAAATAACCAAATTTTCCTCATTTCTCTTATTTTTCATATTATTCACCTACTGATATAAAAAAAAAGAAACTGTAACATAGAAAATTTCATTTTTGATATTAATCCCACATGCCAAGAGCTTCAATTTGAGCTATCTCCGAAGAAAATTGGACCAAAAGAAAAGCTTCCAGCATAGGGGTCTTCTCACTCCTCCATTTTCCTATCCCCTTCCCCTTCCCCCCAAAAGAATGCTTGCTTAAAATTTGGAATTTAGGAAGCAGATTTTTTTCAAGGTTACCACTATTTTCTCCGCTAATGAGTGTTAGGAGGAAGGTAAGTTACGGGAATTTAGAGAGAAACTGGAAAACTAGGTGGTGAGGAGTATGGAAGAGAAAGTAGACACACTGATAGAAAAACTTGAAAGAATGATTGATAAAGCAAGGGAGGAGGTAAGACCGAAAGGAGATAGAAGGGTGAGTGGGAGACGTTGGTGGGGAGACAATTGCAGGGGAAGTAAAAAAAGAATGAAGGAAAGTGTAAGATAATAGAGGAAAGGAGAAACGGAGAAAAGGGAACTCAGCAGGAGAAAAAGAGATCATGAGAGAATGTTGAGTGAAAGAGACAGAGGGAGAAGGAAAGGTACGTGGAAGGTGTCAAAAAAAGCGGTAAAGAAAGCGACGAAACAGGAAGTGCGCAGTCGCCAATCCGCCATTTGCACAACTGTTTGCAACGCTACGACGCTTTGATATGGCTGTATTGGTTTTTTCAAATTTCACGTATATTCCAGTCTGTATTGAATGAAAATAAATAGAATTAATGGAAATGAGTGCAGTGGGAGATTTTGATGCAAGTGTAAAGTGAATTTTAGTGTGCATAGGTGATAAAGAAAAAGAAAAATACGAGTAAACCAGTATATGTGAGATTCAATCGCGATACAGTCGTGCACGTGTAATGTACAGCCAATAAAGATTTATAAATTTTTAGGTTAGGGCGAATTTATTGCTCTCTCTAGGTCGCAGCCTACCGAATGAGCTTTCGATACGGAATAAAATGCAGGCATGAAGAGGGCCTTAATTATTTTAAAGGCACAGAAGAGGTTACCTGCCACGGACCGTGTAAGATTGATACGTACGGCCCTTTTCATTTGGAGCGTAATGAAGCACTATGTAAGGGCCTGATAGGATTTACTCATCCGGACCTTAAATATACCGAGGCAACTTTTTTAGAGCCTGCTGCTGCCCGGATACATACATATAACAGACTTACATGGTTGTTGTGTAGCACTATAACATATATGTTACGTAACTATGTGGCAGATTCATAACATCACTATACAACCCCCGGTAAAGCTGCTATAGAACTGTTACATAACTATATTACAGAGCATTAAAAGACCGTTCCGTAACCGATGCATAACATTTATATAACATAACACTGTTATAACATGATGAAAGGAGGTGTTTCGGGTTTCAATCGTGTACAAAACAACGAATCTTGCCGACGTTTCGTGAACATTGCAATTCACTTCTTCAGGGTTAACCTAAATCTGAAGCTTCAGATTATTTTGCTCTTATATATATTCTCTACAATTCCTGTGATTGGCCAGAGCGCCCACCGTGGAGACTGGTCGAACCTGACTGGACAATCAAGTCTTTTTCAAAAAACCGGGAGGACGGAAAGCCAAATCAGATTGGTATTATATCCATTGTCCCTATTGATGTTATTAGGGTGTTTTAAGATTTCGATTGCTTCTCTATGTTTT
>JAUMHM010000071.1:28935696-28960822 GCA_032362435.1 Melikaiella ostensackeni | reverse complement strand
AATTTGATATTGAAAACTCCTTAAAGTTTCAATATCTTAATTTTGAAAATCTTAAAATCCTCCTCAAAAAATTTTCCTGTTTTTTTTTTAATTTGATGCTAAAAACTCTTTGAAGTTCGAATATATTTTTATTTTGAAAATCTTGATACCCTCCTCAAAAAATTTTCCTTTTTTAAATTGGATATTAAAAACTCTTTGAAGTTTAAATATTTTTATTTTGAAAATCTTAAAACCCTCCTAAAAAAATTCTTCTTTTCTTCTTAATTCGATATTAAAAACTCTTCGAAGTTTAAATATTATTATTTTGAAAATCTTAAAACCCTCCTCAAAAAATTTTCGTGTTTATTTTTTAATTTGATATTGAAAACTCCTTAAAGTTTCAATATCTTAATTTTGAAAATCTTAAAATCCTCCTCAAAAAATTTTCCGGTTTTTTTTAAATTTTATGCTAAAAACTCTTTGAAGTTGGAAGATATTTTTATTTTGAAAATCTGGATACCCTCCTCAAAAAATTTTCCTTTTTTTTAATTGGATATTAAAAACTCTTTGAAGTTTAAATATATTTATTTTGAAAATTTAAAAACCCTCCACAGAAAATTTTCCTGTTTTTTTTTAAATTTGATATTAAAAACTCTTCGAAGTTTGAATATTTTTATTTCGAGAATCTTAAATCCCTCCTCGGAAAATTTTCCTCCTTTCATTTTCAAATTTGATGTTAAAAACTCTTCGAAGTTTGAATATATTTTTTTTTTTAATCTTGAAACCCTCTTCAAAAATTGTCCTTTTTTTCAATTTGATATTAAAAACTCTTCAAGTTTGAATATTTTTATTCCGAAAATCTTAAAACCCACATCAAAAAATTTTCCTGTTTTTCACCTAATTTGATGTTAAAAACTCTTTGAAGTTTGAATATTTTTATTTTGAAAATCTTAAAAACATCCTCAAAATATCCTTCAAATTAAAAACTTTTCTAATTTCAACTCTTCAAGGCTTACCCTTCTTTATTCTGTAAACGAAAATTTACCTCAAAGAAGTCACAGAAATGCTAGAAAATTCTAATTTAAATATTTTCTTACATTTTCGCATCATGCTATTCATTTTAGTCTTTGAAGTATTTTTTGTTTCATTTTCTTTTGGTAGCGTCCATTAATTTCGTAAGGCTTTTTTAGGGTGAGGGGGTCTGGAAAGTCTTAAAAATCCTTCCTTGGGGGGGGGGGGGATTCCAAAGAATTTCTTACGTGAGTTTCCTCTTTCTAATTATTTTTTGAAAATATGCTGATTAAAATCAGTTTTCGCTGATCAAACTACTTTTTTATACTGGAAATCTTGGCAATCCTTTGAAATCTTTGAAATCCCTTTAAATTTCTTTACAATTTTTTTAATTCGTAGGAATCTTTTCGAATCTCTTGAAATCCCTTGAAATCCTTTAAAAACTGTGAAAATCGCTTAAAATTCTTTAAAATTCCGTGAAATCTTTTGGAATCCTTGAAACCGCTTAAAATCTTCAAAATGCCATGAAGATCCCTTATAATCCTGTAAAATCCATAGAAATCCCTCAAAATCTCTAAAAATGGAATCTTTCCAAATCTCATAAAATCACTTTAAGCCTTTTAAAAGCCATTAAAATTTGTCAAAATCCCTTAAAACCCTTGATAATATTTGGAAGTCCTTTGAAATCTCTTAAAAACCATTAAAATCCTTTGAAATCTTTGCAAATCTTTTCAAATCTATTGAAGTTTCTTCAAATCCCTTTATATCTTCGAAATCCAATTAAAATCCCCTCACATCCTTCAAAATTGAAGAGCCGGATCGAATGACCACCCGAGCGCGCGAGATCCCGTAAAAGTATTGTCCAAATCGGTGAAAAACAAATAGATGTGCAGTGACAAGCTAAACACGAAACAATTTTTTTCTTCCCCAATTTGGACAATACATACTTTTACGTGATCTCGCGCGCTCGGGTGGTTTTCGATCCGGCTCTTCAATTCGTGAAAATACTTTGGTACGTGCTGAAAGCCTTTAATTCCTTGAAATCCTTTAAAAACTGTGGAAATCGCTTAGAATTCTTCCAAATTCCGTGAAATCTTTTGAAATCGCATGAAATTTTTTAAATCCCATAAAGATTTCTTATAATCCTGTAAAATCCATAAAAATACTTCGAAATCTCTTATAACCGTTGAAATCCTTGAAATTCCGTGAAATATTTCAGGAGTTAGGAGATCCCTTGAAATCTTTGAAATCCCTTTAAAATTCATTGAAATCTGTCAAATTTGGTGGAATCTTTCCTAATCTCTTGAAATGCCCTTAAGCTTTTTAAAAGCCATTAAAAACTCTCGAAATCCCTTAAAGTCATTAATAATATTCAGAAGTCATTTGAAATTCCTTTTAATCTTTTGTAATCTCTCAAGATCCTTCAGAATCCCGTGAAATCATCGAAATAGCTTTAAGTCTCTTAAAATCCCTCAAAATGCTTTGAAATCTTTTTAAATCTATTGAAATTCCTCCAAATCCCTTTATATCTTCGAAATCCAATTAAAATCTCACATTCTTCAAAATTCGTGACAATACTTTGATATGTCCTGAAATCATTTGAGAACCTTCAAAATTCCGTGACTTGTTTTGAAATATTTCGAAATCTTTTCGAATCCCTTGAAATCCCTTGAATTCGATTGTTATTGAACATAATCTCTTGGAATCCCTTCAAAACGATTAAGCCCCCTGGGAACCCATTGAAATCCTTTTCAAAACTGTGGGTATCTCTTTAAATTCTTTGAAATTCCGTGAAATCTTTTGAAATCCTTGAAATCGCTTGAAATCTTCAAAATCCCATAAAGATCCCTTATAATCCTTTAAAATTCATAGAATTCCCTTGAAATCTCTAAAAACTGTTAAAATCCTCGAAATTCCGTGAGATATTTCGAGGTATTACGAGATCCCCTCAAATCTTTAAAATCCCTTAAAATCCTTGATGATATTCGGAAGTCCTTTGAAATTCCGTCTAATCTTTTGTTATCTCTTACAATTTTTGGCAATCCCGTGAAATCATCGAAATCTCTTTAAATCTCTTAAAACCCATTAAAATTCCTTAAAATCCTTTGAAATCTTTGCAAATCTTATTAAATCTAATGAAATTTCTTTAAATCCCTTTAAATCTTCAAAATTCAATTTAAATCCCCTAACATCCTTCAAATTTCGTGAAAATACTTTGGTATCTCTTAAAATCCTGTGAGGTCCCCTGACTTCTTTTAAAATATTTCGAAATCTCTAAAAATCTCTAAAATCCTTTATAATTTGCCGAAATCGTTCTTAATTCCCTAAAATCCCTGAAAATCCGTCCAAATCATTCGGTATCTCTTGAAATCCCATAAAATCTCTTGAAATCTGATTAAACTTGTAAAATCCTTTGGAAATTTGAGATTTTCTTTTAGATTGTACTAGGTAATTTCTTCACATTCTTGAAATCTTTTAAAGTCACTTAAAATCTATTAAACTCTCGTAATCCTTTGGATTCGTTTGAAATACTCTAAAAGTTTTGTAATTCTTTGAAATACTTTGTAGTCCTTTGAAAAACCTTCAAATCCCTTGAAATCTGTTTAAATCTTTTGAAATCCCATGGAAGCTCTTGAAATCTCGTTTATAGTGAAAATAATTGCTGATATATTGAGTAAAAATATTAAATCTTATATAAGACACAAAAATCTTACGAATCTTTTCAATAGAGGGGTAAAAAGTCTAAAAATTTTTAACTCCTTACGTAATTAATGGACCTTCCCTTAAGTCCTTAAAAATATGTACACTTTTTAAACAAATTTTTGAAAACTTAAACGCTTCCAAATCGAAAATCTTTCAAATTTCGAAAATTTATATTCAGTCGTTTAAAAATGTAAAACTTCAAACTATAAAAGTTGAAAATGTAAACACAAATAAAATAAAAATTTAAGACCCCCAAATTTTTGCAAGTTTTCAAAACTTAAAGCGTTCCAATTCGATTTTTTTCCTTCAAAATCTAAAGGTTCATATTAAAAAAATTTAAGACGAATCCGAAAGAAGTGAAAACAAAATTTTTGGAATCAATTAACGTCTTCTGTTCGGTTACTGAATTTGAAAATTTCTAAGTTTTGAAAATTCACAAAGACTTCTTTATGAGCGAAATATTATGGTCAATTTTTTAAATTACAAATTTCAAAAATTCGAAATTTTTTTATTCGTCCGGACAATTTTTTTTTAAATGTGCATGTTTTTCAAATAAAAATGTACATGTCGTACTTGAAATTTCCTTAGTTTGAATCAAAGAAGCATGACATTCATTTTGTTGCAATTTTATTTTATTATTATTATTTATTGTTAGAACTCTTCAAAAGTATCTAACGTCCACGTATAAAATCGAAAATTTGAAAAGTTCCTTATTTTATAAAATTAACGGAAATTTGATGCTTCCAGAAATATAAAGCCTTCCCTTCCAGTAATTGAATCTTAAAACCTATTTGATGCTCCTTTAATTAAAAAATTGTAATTAAAAACTTTCATTTACCTTTAAAAATTTTATAATTAACACAATATTCTGATTAAAAGTTCTTAAGTTTTATACTTTCTTTCCCCTAAACTGAAAAGATGCACTTTATGGCAGTATTTTATATTTTATTTAGAAATAAATATTGATATAAAAATATTTGTGACTACTTGAAATAGATTTTAAAAGTTTGTTATTGTGCTAGGTCGCGCAGGAAATGCAGATACATCAGCAGAACCGAATTTCCGGACGTCGGAAGGAAAATCGAAAATTTCTCTACCTCCAAGGCCGTCCCTATCCTCAAGGATCATTGACAACCTTTCAACCTCTCGATCTTCCTTACCATCCACAAAAAATTCGACATTTTCACCCGATCTAGCGTCATCGCCATCCGCGAATTCCGAACATCCGGTTTGAAAAATTATCTCCAGCCTGGAATTTCCTCACTTCTTTAGACCTGCCACCCAAAAATTCCTCACGAGCGTAAAACGATTTAAAAAAAAAAATAAAAATCGATCGATTGAAAATCACTCACTAAAACAAGAAAATAAAAAATCTTAGAAACTAAAAATAATATAACAAGTACAAAAAACTAGATTAAAAATACGACTTTCGAAAAAGAAAAATTCCTGTAAAAAAGAGACAAGGATTGAATAAAATCTCCATTTGCCCTAATTAAAAACTGTATTTTCTCAAAAGTTCGAAGACATATTCTGATTGAATCTGACTCGATATAAATATGATGAAATTCCAAAAAATTAGTATTTCAAACCCACTTCATTTTTTTCTTGGTGAGCTTTCGCAAAAAGCCTTGATCCCATTCTACCCTGAACTTAGTGTCTCCAAATTTTTTAATTTACATCAAAAGCTTGTCAACTAGATAAGATATAAATACTAGATGCAAAAGCACATTTAGTTTTCGAAACTTCAATTAAAATTAATTAAATTTCAAGTAGAATTGAGTAGAGGCATCGAACTTGATATACCGATCATCGATCGCAATTTATCACAGAGTAACTTAAACTTCGTAAATTAATTCTTCGAATCTTAAAAGTACTCTTAATTATATAATCATATTTGTTCGAAGGTCTGCTGCCAATGAAAATTCGAAAATTAGTTTCTAGAATTTCTTGTCTCGCAGCAATGCGCTTTTTTATACTTAAGCCTAGCTTGGAATATAAAATTTCTTCAAATGGCGAGGGTTGAGAATGTCGAGGTAAAATCTGGATGAGCTGATATGTCGAGGTAAAAACTAACAGAGCTGATAATATCAGTAATCGGTAATAATCAATAAAATGATGCGATAACAATAACAATAATAATAAAATTCTCGGTAAAATACAGAGCTTCGCGAACTTCGATTAGAATATTATTATTTACAGTGGTCTCTTCCTCAAGTCTCCAAGACCGAAGAAGTTTAAACGTTTAAGATTACGTGATTATATAAAAAAATCTCCAATTTATCATTCATTTTTTCTAATATTCACACATTCACTTATTCACAAAATCACACACACACACACACACACACACACACACACACAAGCTCTTTATTTTCATCTTTCGAATTCCTTCGCGAGATTCTTTTCAAGCTTTAACGATTAACGACAGCTGAAGCGCGAAATTACAAAAATTGATAATTTATTACAATCGCGTGTACGTGATTTTTTCATACACTCTTCATTACTTTTTCATTAAAAAATTAAGTACACGCTCAATCGTTAGGATCCGAAGTTCTTCCATACTGATGGTGTATTCAAAAGGAACTTTGACTTTGAATGCTTTCAATTTAAACATTAATTTTTAAAGAGAGAAATTGAGTATTTTAAAAACGGACTTTAAATTAGTAGATGATTAAAAATGGAAGCTCGGAAGATTATTTTTTTATTGGAAGAATCCATCCAGGGGGTGATATGGTTATGGCTTCTATGAAGATGCGAGTTTCTTGTTCCCACTGACTCGTTTTTTTTTCTAACCTAAGAAAGAATATCGATCATACGTAGAGATTCTAGGGAAACGATTTAAAAATCGTTTTTGGCTCGTTTAATACGGCTTATGGACGGATGGTTGCCACCAAAGATTGATCGATGGGTCTCCAGAGGCTTTGAGATCAACGGTGACAGACCAATGGAATATTTTAAGATGCTTGGCTCTCTTCTGCTGCAAACTTGGCTCTTTCCTCACTTTACGGACCTTAAGTTCATTCCTTCACATTTAATATCTCTGTCTTTTTATTCAACAATTTCTTTGTCTTTTCTAGAAGCTTTTCTTTTCTTTGAAGGATTTCGCTTTTCCTGAAAGGCTTTGTCTTTTCAAGACTTATTTTTTCTTCATCCAAAAATCTTCTTTCGAGACTTTCCTCTTCTTTCGATATGTACCTTCATCTTCTTCTTGTCATTACTTCTTTCTTCCTCTCCAGATCCTTCTAGTGCCACCTTTTCAGCCTTCGATCCTGCTACCATTTTCTCGTTTGAAATCGAGATTAAATGTGTCTTCACTGAATCAATTCAGTTTCCATGTCATCACATCCCTGACTCAGCGATTCCCTCGTCATCTGCAAAAGGAGAGAAAATTTAATTAATGGTCTGCTTTCTGTGATTCTAAATTCTAAATTTCATGCTTCATAACACAAAACAAGGGTTGCTATATAATTCAAATATTATAAAAGCATTTAAAGTTCGATAATATTAGATTTAAGAAGTATAAACAATTATTCGGCTTTAAATGTCAATAGTCTAAAATTGAACAATTATTTAAAATTTTGAAATTCAATGATTATGAATTGAAATTTGTTTAAAATGTCTTTTCTTTCGAACCCCCAAGAATCTAACGATCAAGTGTGTTGTCAAATTTCAATTTCAATCTTTGTATTATCCAAACTTAATCGTTAGATTCTTGATTTTTTTAAAGAAAAACATACATTCTTTTTGAATTTTTAAGAATTTTATAGTTATTGAATATTGTCCAAGATTTTTTTGGGAGCCATTGAAATACCTTGTAGAATATACTTGGAAGGTGTCTACAGAAAGTCTGGGTAGAAATTTTTTTTTCGAGAAAGTTATAATTGTAATTTTCCGACTCTGACTTTAGGGTAGTTGTCATTTGCTCTATGGTAATGAAAAATACCTAAAATGTCTTTTCATGCAAAATAAAGAGCAAAAAAGTAACACTTCTTCTGTACTTCAAGGAGATGACAATGATACTTTAGGAATTGAACAATATTCAAAATTGAAAAACTAAGAATTGTACTATTTCAAATCAAGAGCGTTAAAAATTAAACGATTTTCAGTCCGAAGCCTTCATTGGAAAATACCTTTAGATTTAGAAATATAAAAAATGGTTGAAATGTAAATAATCTGAAACTGAAAATGTTTAAAATTGAACTACGTGTTATTTTAAACTAAAAGCGTTCAAAATTGAAAAACTGCAAATTAAAATCATTTGAAATTTAACAATTCACAACCCAAAGCTTTTAAAGTTCGATCACTTAAAGATACATAAATATATTAAAAACTGTTCTGTTTCAAATGTAAATAATCTGAAATTGAAAATATTTAAAATTTGACAATTATTTTAAATGAAAGGCTTTCTAAATTGAACAATTATGAATTGAAAGGGTTTGGAATTGAACAATTTTGGATAATTTTAAATTAAAAACTTAACAATTCCACATTCAAATTTTGAAAATACTTGAAATTAAAAGAATTTAAAATTTTATCATTTTGAATTAAAAGCGTTCAGCACTGCATTATAATATAAAATTAAAACCATTTAAAATCAAAACAATTTTTAATCCAAAGTCTCTTCTAAGTTAGATAATTTTATATTGAAAAGTAAAAGTTTGGAAAATATTCATGAATTGACTCTTCCAGGTTTTTCATATCCAACCAATTTCCTTAATTTTCCCGTCTTAGAAAATTGTCCTATGTAGCAACCCGGCAATAAACCTTAATTCTATCAAATTTGATCTATCATACAATTATAATAAGAGAGATTCACTTTTTCCTGAATTCATACAAAATAATACAAAAATTCCAGATTTACACAAAGATTCAAATTTTTTTCAAGACTACAAAAAAAAGTTCAAACGTCCATGCAATTTTGCAAATTTAATTTCAGACAGATTTGCAAGCTACAATTTCAATTTTTAGGGGATGAGTCGGTTTTAGTGTACAATAATGATAGAAATTATAATGAAAATGAAATGAATAATAGGGAGAAGTAAATCATTTGATTCCAGCAAAAAAAGTTGTTTGACATCTGCAAGAAGTGAAAAAAAAATTGAAATCGGTTAATGTCTTGTGTTCGATTTCCGAATTTGAAAAAGAAAATTTTTGAAAATTCGTACAATTTTACCTATGGGCTCAAACCTTGACAAATTTTTTGTAAGTGCAGTTTTTCGAAGTGCAAAACAATAAGAAAAATTTTTTTAGTTACTTCTTTTTAAGTTGTTTAGTTAGTTTTAATTTGGAACTTGAAATGTTATATAAGGTTTGATATGTACAACTTTCTTCTCAATATGCAATTAACTGAATTTAAAAAAACATATTTTATGCACATTATCAAAAAATTGTGACATACACATTATTTTTCTATTTTTTCATAGTTGTTCACAAAAAAGACTTTAATAACAGAAAATCAGTCTTAATACCGATTTTGACAATCAGGGAAATTGTTTAGAGTTTTTACAATTTTAAACTATCAAATTCAAAAGATAAACAGAAGACATAAAACGATTTCCAATTTTTATTTACTTTGAGATACCAGACCACAACTTGTTTTTTTGCAAGGCTCAAATTTCAGTTTTAAATATTGATATAAATTATCATGATAAAAATGGAATCAATAAATAAATAGCATTCCGTAGATCGTCCTTTACGTCTGATGAAGTCCTAAATTAATAATGAAAAAATTGATCTAAAATCGTAGAAACAACCCTGACGAAAGTTTCGGATAGGAATCCTATCCAAGCCAGTCCTGACCTATCCGTATTATTCCGTAATCTACATATATCCGAACCAATCTGAAATTTTTTTCTCAAACTCGTTCGATCCAAATTGGTTAAAAATTAATCTGACTCAATCCGAGTCAATCCAAGCCAAATTTTCAATCCGAATCAATCCGAACTCTGATTGAACTAAGCCGAATTTTCAATCCGATTGAATCCGAACTGGGATTCATTCAGATTGAAAATTCAGTGTATATCAATCCGAGTTTGGATTGAAAATTTGGTTCGGACTGAAGATTTAGTTCAGATTGATTCGGATTGAGTCGAATTAATTTTTTACCGATTTGCATCGAACGAGATTGAAAAACTTTGTTCAGATTATTCGGGTTGATTCGGATTGGTTCGGATATAAATTTTGGAATAATTCTGCTTGTTTCGGAATGAATTCCTATCCGAGAGGTTCGCCAGGGTAGAATGTATAAAAGCCATTGGCATCTGCAGGCATGAATCGATCCGCATGCATTTATGAATTTGGCATGAATTTCAAATCGAGATATACAAATATTATGTATATTTGAAGCAATCATGAGAAGCGTGCACGGGAAGGAAGCAGCGGCACTATATTACCATCGGAGTCATTTTCACAGTTCGATGGTCACCTCTCCTTTTCATCAACGGCCGGATTCTTTGCATTTTCGACTGAACTTCGATTCTTTCCTGAATTCAAAAGGTTGCAGAAATCTTTTCATCTATTTCTTTAGTTTTTCCGAAATTATAAACAATTCTTTTTTAACAGATCTAAAACTTTTCAAACATTTATATAACATCTTTTTCCTGCAAATGTCAATTTTATCGAAACCCAAAAACAGTTGATGACGAAATTGACCTATTGAGTAATTTGTATCAATAATTTGTATTATCCGTCCAATTTTGGTGAGAGGGGATTAGCATAAAAAGTGAGATTGTACCTCCACCTTATTCATTATCCATCACCAATTATTAAAATTTCGCATATATATTAGTTTTCAATTATACAAAGAGACAAAGAAATTAATTACAAGAGGATTGGACCAGTTGGATTAGATACTTCCAATTGAAACTTTTATTAAAAACAAAAAATACCTTCGGGTCAAAAAAACGTAAATATTCATAACACTTTTTTAATTTAGCGAAATATATCATTTCCCTCAACTACGTCAACCGGGGTAAATATGGATCAACGTTTATGCTGTAAAACTTTATTATTTCTTTTTTTTTTTGTAATAAGACTTTCTAAACATTTTACAAACAATATTTTTAGGATATACAGTAAAATCCCATTTGGGAAAAAAATTTTCTACGAAGTAATATTGATCCATAACTACCCCGGTTGATGGTAGGTAGAGCGGAACAAAAAAATTTTTTAATTTTTTTTTTCAAATTCGATGTGGGCCCAAAAGTTGTAGTTTGATACCCGGATCTTCCACAAAAAGTTACAGGTAAAAAGAAATATATCTTATGTTCGCGCATCCATGATAAATCTCAAAATAACGAATACTAGCGAATTTTTTGTTATTTTGGTACGAAATCAATTTTTTAACAGAAGAAAAGGATTCTTAATATTAGTATTTTTAAGAAATTTTTTGAAATCAGGACTTTCGACTATTTCACTTGAGGAATAGTTGTTTATAATTCAACTTTTCGGGTTTGAAAGTCAACTGTTTTTTAAAACATTCGACTTTTTAGCTTGAAAACTCAACTCTTTTGTTAAAAATACATCTTCTTCGGTTGAAAATATATCTTTTATGGTAGAAAAATGATCTTTTTTGATCAAAAACGCAACTCTTTTTGGTTGAAGTTTTATCTTTTTCGTTTGAAAATACAACTATTTGGTTAAAAATTCAACTATTTTGTTGTGATTTTTTCAATTCAATTGTTTGGTTGAAAATTTGTTTACTTTTTTGAGAATTTATCTTTTTGGGTACAAAAGTCATCTTTTTGGTAAAAAAAACTCATATTCCTCTGTCGAAAATAAGTTTATTGGTGAAAATTCAAATTTCTAACGTTGAAAATTCAACTCTCTTCTGAAAAATTGGTGTTTTTGGCTTGAAAATTCATCTTGCAGGTTGAAAATCCATCTTGTATGGTAAAAAAGTAATCTTTTTTGGTTAAAAATTCATCTTTCTTGGTTGAGAATACAACTTTTCAGCTTGAAAATGCAATCTTTAACTAAACAATTCATCTACTTGGCTTGAAAATTCAACTGCATATATTATTGAAATTTTTTTGTTGTTGAAAATTCATTTTTTCAGGTAGAAAAGTCATCTTATTTGGTAAAAAATTCATCTGTCTCGGTTGAAAATAACTTTCTAGCTGAGAATTCAAATTCGTCTTCTTGGCTTGAAAATTCAACTATTTGGTTGAAAATGTAATTCTTTTCGGTTGAATCTAACCATTCTGTTTGAAAATTTCACCACATGCTTGAAAATTCATCTTTATAGGTTCCAAATTCAAAAATTTGGTTAAAAATTGAACTATATATATATTTTTTTAATTTTGAGCTTTATCGTGGATGCGCGAACATACGATATATTTTTTTAATTTGCAACTTTTTGTGGGAGATCCGGGTACCAATCTAAAAATTTTGGACTCCCTCCGAACTTGAAAAAAAAATATATTTTTTTTTTCGCTCCGCACTAACATTAGATCTGTTGAATATTTCGTTTTTGTTAGTCCAGAAAGAAATTTCCCGACTGAGAAAGAATTTCGAGGATAAAAATAAATGAATCTCACCCTCGAAGCCCTGATTGTCGTGAATTTCTCGAGGTGGCCCAGTGGTGTCCTGGCCCTCCAGGACGGCTAGAAGACACTGATGAATGCAAATATATTGCTGTTCTGTTTGGACCATCCAAACCCTCTCTTTTCTCATGGCCCAGACGATGCCGAAGATGTCGACATAATCCGATACTAAAATTTGTTGTAATATCCTATCCAAGGTGATAAAAGTACCACTTCGTCCAACCCCGGCACTACAGTGGACGACTATTGGCCTCTGATCAGGACGGACTCGTTCCCGAAAGGCCCGGACGAACCTCGCCAGGGTTTGAGGTGGACTAGGTACTCCAAAATCTGGCCACGTCGTGAAATGGAAGTGCTGGATTACTCTCTTTGAATCTCCCTAAAAATAGAAGAAATAAAGAAATCAAGTTGGTTTATCATTAATTTAAAATATTGATGTTATTTCATCGACCAGGGTAATTAATTAATTAATATTTTGATGTTCTTATATCGATTACTGGTCAAATTGATTTTTATCATTTCTCCAAAAAATCAATTTGACCAGTAATCGGTATAAGAACATCAAAATATTTATCATTAATATTCAGAGAACCGGGGCAACTGTAGAACAAAGAGCGACTTTTTCACGTTTTGAGAAATTACTGAATATTAAAATTTAAGAAATTATATTCAGAATAAATCAAAATCTAAATTCTTCTTTAACGTTCAAAATTCAAATGTAACTACAAAATTCTTAGGAATTAAAAAAAAAAGAAAAAAACAATGATTTTTTTCTTTAGAAAAATCAAGAATCTAACGATTAAATTTGTTGTAAAATGTGAAAATAAAATTTGTGTTGTCCAAATTCGATCCTTAGATTCTTAAATTTTTTAAATAAAAAAATATAACTTGTTGATAATTTTTAAGAATTTCTTAGTTACTGAATATTGTCCGAGATTTTTTTCAAGCTATTGAAATACCTTCTAGAATATACTTGGAAGGTGTCTACAGGAAGTCTGAGTGGAAATTTTTTTTCGAAAAAGTTATAATTCTAATTTTCCGACTCTGACTTTGGGGTAATTGTCAACTGCTCTCGCATGGCACTGAAAAAATATCTAGTGGCCTTTCAGGAAAAAAAAATATCAAAAAAGTAACACTTCTTCTGTACTTCAAAAAAAAGATACTAATACTTTAGAAATCGAACAATATTAAAATTTTCAAAACTAAAATTTGAACGATTTTATATTAAAAGCTTTAAAAGTTATATAATTTCAAATTAAACAATTTGCAGTCTAAAATCTTCAAAGTTAAATAATTTTAGATGAAAAAATATAAAAAATTGTTGAAATGTAAATAATCGGAAATTGAAAATGTTTAAAATTTAACAATTATTTTGAATTAAAAGCATTCAACATTGAACAATTGCAAATTAAAATGATTTAAAATTGAACAATTTGCAATCCAAAGCCTTGAAAGTTCGATCAGTTAAGATTTTTTCAAGTATATAAAATGTTCGGTTTTACATGTAAAAAATCCGAAATTTAAAATATTTAAAATTCAATTATTCTTAATTAATAGCTTCCAAAATTGAATATTTATGAATTTAACGGGCTTGGAGTTGAACAATTTTGGACAATTTTAAATTAAAAACTTAATAACTTAATAATTTCACCATTAACATGTCGAAAATACTTGATACTGAAAGGATTTAAAATTTCATACTTTTCAATTGAAAGCATTATAAATTAAATATATAATTGAAAGTTGAAAGCTTTTAAAATTGAAAAACTTTAATCCAAAACCTTACAAGTTAGATAATCTTAGAATGAAAAATGTTCATAATTATTCGGCTTCAAATTTTAAATCGTTCAAAATAAAAACACAACATTAAATATAAAATTTACAGGCTTCTAATTTACAGTACGTTCTAACTTCATTTGCAATATTTTCCAAAACTCACATTTAAATCTTTAAAAAGTAGAAAATGTCAAAAATTGAAAGAAACTATTCTGAATTTTGTCAAAAATTTACGCATATCTACATATTTATTGTTTCCAGAAATTAAAGCATTCAAATTGTATGATTTCCAAAACTTAAAATAATATAACTTTCATTTTTTCGAATGTACACCTTTTATTTTTTTATTTTAGTGTTTTCTTAAATTATCAATAATGAAATTTAAAATATTCGAAATTGGACAAAATTATTTTGAAATAAAAGTTGTGAAAATTGAATAATCTGAAATTTAGTTGATCATTTCGAATTAAAAACGTTTGGAAGTGAATAAGCTGAAATTAAAAATATTCAGAAAATACAATTCCAAATTGAAAGCGTTCAAAATCTACAATTTCAAATTGAAAGTGTCTGAAATCGAATCATTTCTCATTTAAAATACTAAAAATTAAATAATTAACAATTATGTTGGAAGACTTCAGAATTTAATAATTTCGGATTAAAAGGATTTGAAATTTAGATTCATTTCGGATGAAAAGCCTTTCAAACTGATTAAGAGCAAATTAAATGAGTACAAAAAATACAATTTCAAATTGAAAATACCTGAAACCCAACCATTTTTCTAGTCAAAACATTAAAAATTGAATATTTTCTAATTGAAAGCGTTCCAAATTGACTTACGTTAGAATTTCGCTGAACTTCACAATTTTTGATGCATCTAATTTTGAAAAACTTCAATTTTTAGATCATGAATTTAAAATCATACAATGAAAAAGCCCTCAAATTTCATATAATTCAACTTTAAGCACTTAAAATTTAAAACTATTCAATCTGGAAACTTTTGGATTTTAAAATTGTCCAATTTGTAGGAAGAAATAGATTTTTGTCTCTGGCAAATGCAAATAACATAGTGTTACTAGCTAGAGAGGAGGAGATACTGAATGTAGATAATTCGAAAGTAATAGTATTGAGCAAACAAAGCAGATAGAAAGAAGAGGGAGAACGTCAATGGAGAGGTGAAAAGAATGAGGAAGTGAAGGAATTTGTTTATTTAGGATTTTTATTCAAGAAAAACGGGGACATTAAGGATCACGTGAGGAAAAGAGTAAAAGGAGCAACGGTAATAATGAAAAGGGTGTGGGGAATAGAAGAGACAATTTTCAGGGATGGTTTTAAAAGGAAAATGAGAATGTATCAGGCGTTAGTGTCGAGTTTATATATGCATGGAGTGGAAATATAGGGGTGGAAAAAATATGAGGAATTGGAAAAATTGCATGAAAAATGCATAACATGGACATTAGGATTGGACAGAATGTACGCTTTGGTATATAGTGTTAAAAGAGATGGACAGGGAGAAAATGAAGATAACAGCAGGTAACAGAGCATGTGGCTTTGGAGAAAAAGAATTGGAAAGCGTTGGTCGAACTATAGTTAAAGCATGCATGGAGGAGTGGGAATTGGGAATAGAGGAGAAAGGGAAATGGAAGAGAGAGACAGTTACTTAAATAGGAATGGTTGGTCAAAAGAATTAGCAAGGAGAGAGAACAAAAATGGAGTAAAGTTACAACAAGTAATGATAGAAAGGGATACAGAAGTAATAAAACAAGTAACGGAAAATAAAGTAAAGGAAGCAAAATATAATCAAAAATATGAATGGATAAGAGTAAAGGGAATAGAAAATTATTTGAAGAGAAAGGGGGAAAGAGGATCCCAAAAAGTAATCGCGAGGGTGAGATGCAGTAATATGGAAGAGTACAACAAGTTCTGGAGTAGAGAGGAGGAAAGAAAATGAAATATTCTGCATAAAGAGCAAAAGGTCGAGGTGGTAAAATGGTTACGGGAACTGGAAAGGGAGAAAAAGCAAAAAGGGGATAAAGCGAGGGGGAGGGGGTAGAATAAGTATTAATAAAAAAAAAGATAAATGTCAAATCTGAGATTTGAGGAGGAGAGAAGGGCTGAAAATCGTGAAGGTAGAAAGACAAGAGGCAATATACAGAATTATCCAATCTTTTACACCTAAATACTAAAAAAAAAAAGTATTTTAAACTAAAAAATCGGTTTTCACAAAAAAGATCTACCCTGCAGAGCATAAATTCAGTGATGCTCCAGTCGGGATAGTGAGAATCATTCAAAATTGTCACACAAATGTCTCCGTAATAAACAGGAAGTGTGTCCACCGGCCAATAATGGTCACATTTTTCCCTCCCTTTTTCAATACAGCGAGTTAACATCACAATTGCTCGACTGTTGCTCTCCCACACCATCCTCCAGAAATCGTCTCTTGTTGAGTGCAGAGGACCCTGGGTGACTATAAACTCCCTCGGAGAATTGTGACCCTGAATTAAAATAAATCAAACAAATTATTATTATTATTATTATTATTATTATTATTATTATTATACCATTAAGCCAAATCCCTTTCGGCGTAAACTGATCAATCTCTCTAGCAATCACCCCAGGCGAAGAGCTTCACAGAGCCATCATACATCACGATTCACACATAAACACTCAAACTGGCTGATAAACCCATAGGAAGGTCCATACTCTTCACCCAAACCACATCCACCAAGTAAAGCTCTTCACGAGGGCTGATTAGTATCCAAATTCTTTTGTTTCAGGCATCACATCTTCGCTTCACAATTCACATATCACTTCACTTTTTCGCTTTAGAGTCTCATTCACAAATTTCAACCATTCTTTCTTCGGTCTACCTCTGGGTAAGCTACCACTCATTTTACCTAAATACATTTGCTTCGTTAAACGTCCTTCATCCATTCTATTTTATTTCATATTATAATTTTTATTTTTTAAACAAACTCACAGGAACATAATTAGCGTTGATGTAATCTGATCCCTCCTCGTCATCCACAGGCTGTAATTTGAACCTGCTGTGGTCGTAGGGTAAAATATTCGTAAAGCGATTCTTTGGTCGGTTGCAGGGCAAATCTGCAGCACTGCAGGCTTGGTCCCTTCCCACACACTTCAGCTCTTCAAATTCTTCCGAAAATCGGAAATCGGAATCCGCTGACATTATTCGATAATGTTCTGCAAAGTTCTCCACCCGAATCGGTCGACTGAAAACGAGAGAGAATTTTTTATAATTTATTTTACAAGAAATTGAAATTTTGTCGCGAGCCTTATTTAATTTATTTCACCAATTATCAGGGTGTCTACGCAACGGATGATTTCAAATTCCCGATCATTTTCCGGTTTTGTCCCGGTCAATCATTAATTTTTCCTGTTCAATTTGAAAGAGTTCAAAAGATTTGAATGATTTCAAACGACTTTTAAATATTTCAAGAGATTTCTAAACATTTTGAAAGATTTCAGACTTCTGATTTGGAACAGGGAATTTTGGAAAAGAATTATAATTTTAAATTTGAACGGGGATTTTTTGCAATTCTCTTTTTCTAAATAAGAATTTCTGAATTATTTTAAAAAACTCCCGTTACATGTCGAAAATTCTCTGTTCCAAGACAAATAATAATTCATTACGACAATTCCCTGTTCTAAATTGAAAATTATAATTCTTTACGGAAATCCCTTCTTTTAAGTCACAATTAAATTCATATCTGAAATTCCCTGTTCCGCGTCAGAATTATATCTAGTTACAAAATTGTATATTATAATTCAGAAATATAGTAACTCCCTTTTTTTGAAATTTGGAAGAGGGAAGTTTCGAATTCTGTCAAATTTTTATTAACTAAAAAAACAATTTTTTAATTATAACAAATTCTGATTTGGAACAAGGAATTTCTAAAATCTGACGAATTCTGACTTGGAACAGGGATTGTTTTTGTGAATTCCCTTTTCATAAATCAGAATTGAAATTATTTTCAAAAATTTCCGTTCCATGTCAAAAATTCTCTGTTCTGAGACAAGTAATAATTCTTTACGAAAATTCCCTGTTTTAAAGTGAAAACTATAATTTTTTATGGAAATTATTTGATCCAAAATGAGAATGATCATTCTTTACGGAAGTTTTCTGTCCCAAAGTCTAAGTTATAATTCTTTACGGAAATTCCTTATTTCAAGTCACAATTAAATTCATTTCCAAAATTCCCTATTCCAAGTCAGAATTATATTTATTTACCAAATTGTGTAATATGGTTCAGAAATATAACTCCTTTTTCTGAAATTTGGAAGAGGGAAGTTTTAAATTCTGGCAAATTTTTATTTGCTAAAAAAAAAAGAATTTGGAAATTCAAACAAATCCTGACTTGGAACAGGGAGTTTTCAAAATCTGACAAATTCTGACTTGAAACAGGGAATGTTTTTGTAAATTCCCTTTTTATAAATTAGAATTAAAATTATTTTTAAAAATTTACCCGTTCTGTGTCAAAAATTGCTTGTTCCAAGAAAAAATTATAATTCTTTACGAAATTTTCTGGTCCAAAGTGAAAATAATAATTTTTTTAAGGAAATTATCTGTCTCAAAGTCTAAATCATAATTCTTTACGGAAATTCTTTGTTTCGAGTAATAATTAAATTCATTTCCAAAATTCCCTGTTCTAATTGTAAGTCAGAATTGAATTTATTTACAAAACTTTCTATTATGATTCAGAAATATAGTAACCCCCTTTTTGTAAGACGGAAGTTTCAAATTGTGACGAATTCTGACTTGGAGTAGAGATTTTTTTAATTCCCTTCTTCTAGATCAGAATTAAAATTCCTTTCCAAATTTGCCGTTCCATGTAAAAAATTCCCTGTTCCAAGTCAAATTATAATTCTTTAAGGAAGCTCCCTGTTCTAAAGTAAAAATTATATTTCTTAACGAAATATCCTGTTCTAAAGTGAACTCAAAATCAAAATTATAATTCTTCACGGGAATTCCCTGTCCCAATTGTCAAAATTATAATTTTTTCTTTAAAATATTTTTTAAAATTCCCTGTCCCAAAGTAAAAATCATCATTCTACACGGAAATTCCCTACCTGAGTCAGGTAAAGTGTAATTCTTTACGTGATAATTTTTATATATCTTTTATTTATTCCCTATCCCAGCTCAGAATTATAAATCTTTTAGAAAATTCCTTGTTTCAGAGTCGAAATTATAATTGTTTACTGCATTTCCCTGTCCCAATTCAGAATTATAATTGTTTTAGAAAATTTACTGTTCCGACTCAGAATTAGAGTAATAAAATATATGAAACCACTTTTGATTTGCATATTAGAACATTCGAGAGAAAAATTCCGCTCTGACTAATCAAATATTAGAATTATTTTTACGTCATTGACGAGTTCAAAAATTTTAAATAAAACATTTAAAAAATTGTCTGTGAAAAAAAGAACGCCTTTCAACTCAGCTGGGATTCGAGCCCAGGACCTTTCGCTTTCCGAACGACTGCTCGACTCCAGACTTCCGGCAAACGAAAGATTCTAGGCTCGAATCCCAGCGGCGTTGAAAGGCGTTCCTTTTTTCAAAGAAAATTTTATTTAACAATTATAAATTGTACCTCGTTTCAATAACGCTGTCGGGTAATGACAAATCGTCAGTCACTCTCGTTTCTGTCGTCTTTCTGCCCTGGCTGCGTCTCCTCCGGATAATTAATCCAATTCCCAGCAAAGTAAGAAGCAAAACAATCGGCACAGTCACACCCACAATGATGGCCGTGTTGTCCTTATCTGCTCGACACGTGGAGAGAATTTTAAATAATCAGTTATTGAATAATTGAAAATAAATTGACTATTTATCTACTCGCTACCGGCAAGATTTTCGATCTTACCTGCCAGCAGCAATCCTTAGGCGAGGCATGTGCACGAAATAAGGCATGAATTTAGCGAATCTATCGCTGCTCTACTGCTTTTTTTACATATTTTAATTCTATCAATTTTATTTTTACTTTCTTTTGTCATACTCTATGACAATTTTCTAGTAAAAATTATCACAGTGAGATAAAGAATAGACCAATTAAAAATTAAAACCTCCTGAGTAGGGAGAGTGAAAAAAAATATATATATATATATTTTTTTTTTTTCCAAATTCGTAGGGATTCCAAAAGTTGTGGTTTTATATCCAAGTCTCCCAAAAAAAGTTACAGATAAAAATAAATAATTTTTATGTTCGCGCATCCACAATAAAGCTCAGAATAACGAATAATAGCGAATTTTTTGTTATTTAGGTACAAAATCAATTTTTTAATAGATGGAAAGTGTTCTAAACAATAGTATTTGCAACTATAATTATCCTTCGGAAACAATGTAGCAATAAAAAAATCCAGATACATCGTAATTTGTTATTAAAGATGAAAAAGTAGAAAATTACGTTTTTACTTGATTAAATAATATTTTCCTTATTGGTAACGATTTTTTTATTGATAGAAAGGATTCTCAAAGTTAAAACTTTCACCTATAATAATCATCCGAAAGCTACACAGCAATAAACAAATTCTTATGCATCGTAAATTGTCATAAAATTTAAATTAATTATATAAAATCATGATTTCTGACTATTAGATGTTACTTTTATAAATGATTTACATTTTACAAAGCAGTTGACGTTTAAATTCGGAAAGATAACTTTTCCACCTGAAAAATTGAATTTTCAAACAAAAAATATTTTTAACGAAGAAAGATGAATTTTTAACCAAAAAAGATTCGTTTTGTACCGTCAAAGATGAATTTTCAATCTGAAAAGACAAGTTTGTTTTAGAAGAGAGTTGAATTTTCAACTTCAAAAATGAGTTTTCAACAAAAAAGTTGTTTTCAACCACGAAAGATGAATTTTCAACAAAAAAGATGACTTTCTTACTATAAAGGGTGAATTTTCAACCAAATAGTTGAATTTTCAAGCAAAAGAGACGAATTTTTTGGAAGACTGTTGAATTTTCAACCTGAAATGTTGAATTCTGAACCAAGAAAAATGAATTTTTAAGACAAAATGATGACTTTATTTAAGAAAACAGTTGACTTTTAAACCACTAAGGATGAATTTTCAACAAAAAAGATAATTTTCAACAAAAAAGATAATTTTCAACCAAGAAAGATGAATTTTTAACCAAATAGTTAAATTCACAAAAAAAAAATTTAACCGAACAGTTGCATTTACAACCAAATGGTTGAACTTTCAAGCGAAAAGATTAAACCTTAACGAAAAACAGTTGCATTTTCAAGCCAAGAAGACGAATTGTTTACAAGACAATTGAATTTTCAAGATGAAAAGTTGAGTCCTCAAGAAGGAAAGATAAATTTTTAACCAAATAGGTGAATTTTTAGAAAAGAAAAATTCAATCAAACAGTTATATTTACAACCAAATAGTTGAATATTCAAGCCAGGAAGACGAATTTTTTAGAAGAGAATTGAATTTTCTACCTTCAAAATTAGAATTTTAAACAATAAACTTATTTTCAGCTGAGAAAGAAAAATTTTTTACCAAAAAGATAACTTTCCTACCCGAAAAGATGAAGTTTAAAACAAAAAATTATTTTCAACCAAACAGTGGAATTTACGAAGAAATAGTTGAACTTTCAAGCAAATGGTCGAATTTTATAACAATAAGATAAAGCTTCAAACAAAAAGAGTTGCATTTTTAACCAAGTAGTTGAATTTTCAAGTCAAGAAGATGAATTGCTTAGAAGGTAGTTGAATTTTCATCCTGAAAAGTGGAATAATAAAAAAAATATTTTTAACCTAGACAGATGAATTTCTTACCAAAAAAGATTCCTTTTCTACCCGAAAAGATTAATTTAAAAAAAATTTCAACCAAATGGAATTTTCAAGCAAAATGGTTGAACTTAAAGAAAAACAGTTGCATTTTCAAACAAATAGTTGAACTTTCAAGCAAAGAAGACGAATTTTTCAGAAGATAACTGCATTTTCAAGCTTTAAAATTGAATCCTCAACTAAGAAAGATGAATTTTTAAACAAATAGTTGAATTTTCAGAAAAAAATTTCAATCAAACAGTTGCATTTAGAACCAAATAGTTGAATTTTCAAGTCAAGAAGACGAATTTTTTAGAAGAGAGTTGAATTTTCAACCAAATGGTCGAATTTTCAAACAAAAAAGATAAGAACTTGAATCAAAAAGAGTTTTATTTTTAATCAAACAGTTGAATTTTCAGTTCAAGAAGGTGAATTTTTTAGAGGACAGTTGAATTTTTATCCTGAAAAGTTGAATTTTCAACAATTACTTTTCAATTAAAATAGTCAAGAGTTATGATTTTAAATAATTTATTCAAATTTAATGGTAATTGACTATGTGTAAGAATTACGGGTGTAAGTACTAAGTTTTAGAACCTTCTCCATTCATAAACAAATTCTTGCCAACAAGAAAAGTATCATTTAATCAAGTAATAACATGATTTTTCTCAATTTTTTTAAGTTTAATGACAATTTACGAAGCATACGGATTTTTTTATTGCTTCATAGTTTTTGGAGGATAATTATAGTTGTAAATACTACTTTCAAGAACCCTTTTCATTTATTGAAAAATTAATTTTGTACAAAAGTAACAAAAAAATCGCTATTATTCGTTATTTTGAGCTTTATTGTGGATGCGCGAACATAAGATATATTTCTTTTTATCTCTAACTTTTTGTGGGAGATCCGGGTACCAAACTATAACTTTTGGACCCCCTCCGAATTTGAAAAAAAAAAATTTTCGCTCCGCCCTACTCCACATTGCTGGTAAGAATTTTGTTTCTCTAAGAGAAAATTTATTTACAATTGTACGTCTGTACAATTTTTACATTTTCAGCATTAGGCATTTTTCTATTTCGAAAATCTGTTTCTTTCAATCCTTAACCATTAATCTATGAAAATGATACTTCTACCCTTTATCAAAAAACAATTTCTTTCTTTATTGAAATAATAATTTTTGAAAACGATTCCAATCTTGGGGGTGAAATTTAATGAAAAAGCGAGAGTGCAAAAGCATAGTAGGTGACAACCATCGAATTGATAAAGAAGTAATCTAAGTTGTTACAAGAAAATTCTAAAAATGTATGATTAAAGAAATAACTACAAACACACAAAAAAATGAAAACAAAAATTAAATTTAAGATATAAATATCGAAATAAAAGTAATATAAATGAAGATATAAATAAAGAATTTATGACAGTTTTTCCCAAAATAAGATAAAAAAATAATAATCTATTTAATTTTTCCTCACCTGTTTGAATCGGAAAGCTATAGCTCGTATCAGTGAACTTATCAGGGGCTGTGAAAGCTCGAACTTTAACCCGATAAGTCGACCCGGATTTTAGAGGACCATTACAATATCCAGGTTTATTGTCGCAATTTTCGGATCCGATTGTAAAATCCTCTACTGATCCGTTCTTGAAAGGATAATAGGGCTCCATAATCTAAAAATAAAATAAAAAATGTAATCAGATATTTGAATAAAAAATTCATTAGCATGAATAATGTAAATAATAAATTCAATCAAATCAACGTAAATGTCATCAACAATAAAATATTTATTATGAAGAATAATTTTATTGTTCCTGAAAAGTCCTGATTTGAAATTTATTGATGTTTGACGCCTCCGATTATAAAATATTTTATTCTGAACTTTTGAGGCCTAAAGAATCAAAATTTGTTATTTTGGAACAACTAATTTTGAAATTGTTCAACTTTTCATATAATCCACTTGAAAGTGTAAAAAGAAGAGTTTAATTTGAAATTGCTTATTATATTCCATTTTATTGATTTGAAAATTTTCAATTCCATCTTTTGGAATGCTTCGAAGTTCAAACTTCTTACTTCCGAAAGTCTCCAATTTGATAAAATAGACATGTTTTCGATTTTTGATTTTTTAATTTCTAACACTTCAAATTAGAAAATATTTAATTTTGAATTCGTTAAATTAAATTTTGTATTTTTTAGACTTCAAATTCAAAAAAAAAAATCAAATTCAGACCCTTAAAATTCTAAAATTTTCAAAAATGCACAATTCTGAATTGAAAATTGTTTAACTTTAATAAACGATTGAATTTGAAATCTACATTAAGAACGTTATGTTTCCAAATGTACAATCAAAAAGACTTTTTTAAAGGTTTCAATCTCAAAAATGGAAAATTTTCACTACATAAAATTTTTCCATCGTGCGCTCTAATTTTCAATTGTTTAATATTAATTTGTTTGAATGATAAACTTCTCAATATTGAATGCATCCAAGTCGAAATTTTGTAACTTTTAAACTCCAAATTTTAAAGATAATGGAAAAAAGCAGTATCATACACTGAATGACTGAGATAATAACTTAATTTTTTTAGGAATATAGAATGCATAATTCTTATTGATTTTCAAATATTCTTTGGACAATCGAAATAAACTTTAAAGTTAAAACAATTTGTTTAACTATAGTCATTCAGCTTGAAGGATTCTCAACCTGTGCTTAAAATATTTCTTTCTGAACTGCTATTGTCAAGTTGGATTATTTTCAAATGAGAGAAGTTTTTAATTTACATTAATTTTGAACTGAAGGAACATTCATTTTGATCACTTTAAACTTAAAATTACTCAACAATTGAAGCTTGTAATTTGAGAGTCTAGAATTTAAATATAAAATTATTCATTTTTTAATAATTAAATTTTTAATTCATCGATTTTAAACGTTTTCGACATAAAATGTTCAACTGTTAAGGCTTGCAATTTGAAAAAATTAAAACTTTGAACATGGTTTCACGCAATTAGAAACTGCTCCATTTCAAATGCTATTAATTTAAAATTGTCTAATTATAAAGCTTCACTGAGAAATTATTCAATTTTTAATGTTCTCAATTAAAATAGCACAAATTTTTCTAGTTTTCAATTTCAATTTTAAAAGTTTCAGTATGATGCGAGCTTCGGAGAAAAACGGCAAAAAGTCGATTAGTCGCATTTTTTCAAAAAAAGTCGTGTTCCTTCGTCACAATATTTTGTTTTTTCTCTTTTTATATAAATTTTCTTCACAACATCTGCAATAGCTTTATACTTCCACTTCTGTAAATCTGCTTGTAAAGACCCCAATGTAAATAC
>JAUMHM010000071.1:28914061-28935596 GCA_032362435.1 Melikaiella ostensackeni | reverse complement strand
GAGGTTGGGACGCCGCATATTGCAGCGAAATAGGAATTTGGGGTTCAAAAAGTTTCAGAGCCTGTATTTCTTGACCGGACGGAATGTGATATTGTGGATAAAGTTCCTTTACTTCCTTAGTTGTTATAAACAAATTGATGAACAAATATGATTTTTGTTGTATTTTGAAGCCTCGAAGCATTCTTCATCTCGATCTTTTTGCGAAATCATGTAAAATTATTGTCTTATTACAACTAAATACTGAAATATCACATTTTTCATTGTTATAAACAATTATCATAAACAAATTCATGAAATACGCACTTTTAGATATAGAAAATTCGTCTTTTTTTCAGCAGTATCGCTTATTTTACCGCAAAGAATAATACTTAAACGGAATTATTAACACTCAACAACATTTTTTATTGTCATAAACAATTCTGATAAACAAGTTAATTAAATAGGTGCTTTTAGGTATATAAAATCCTTTTTTTTGCAGAATCGTTTAACTTTCCCTCAATAATAATATTTCCTTGGTATATATTGACACTCAATAACATTTATAATTCGTATAAACAATTCTGATAAACAAATTCATTAAACAGGTGCTTTTAGATATAAAAAATGTGTCTTTTATAGCACAATAGTTCATTTTACCTTCAAGAATAATGTTTTAATGGAAATTATCAACACTCAACATTTTTCATTGTTATAAATATTTCAGATAAACAAATTCATTAAATAGGCGCCTTTAGGTACAGAGAATGCGTTTTTTGGCAGAATCGTTTAATTCACTGTCAATAATAATATTTCATTGGGATATATTGACACTCAACAATATTTTCAGCTATTGTAAACAAGCCTGATAAACAAATTCATTGAACAGGCGCTTTTAGATACAGAAAATGCGCCTTTTTTGCAGAAACGTTTATTTTACCCACAAAAATAATATTTCAACAGGATGTATTGACACTCACCAATATTTTCAATTGTTATAAACAATTCTTATAAACAGATTTATTGAATTGGCGCTTTTAGATAAAGAAAATAAACCATTTCCGATCACAATGGGAGGGTGTTCCTCATCTCATGGATTCTGACGCTCAAGATCTGTTGGTTGAGGATAATTGAGGTTAAGATAAACGATACTGCTGAAAAAAAGAATTTTATTTTTTTGAAAGAGCTCGTTTCATGAATTTCTTTCTAATAACTGTTTATAACAATGAAACATGCTGTTAAGTGGCAATACATCCAGTCAAGGTAATTGAATAATAATTGAAAAAACGAATTTTCTATATTCAAAAGCGCTCATTTAATGAACTTGTTTACGACACTTGTTTACAAAAATGAAAAATATTGTTGAAGGATTATTCTTGAGTGTAAAATGAACGATTCCGATAGAAAAACGCATTTTCCGTACCTAAAAGCGACTATTAGATGAATTTGTTTAGTGTTTAGTGTCCATACATACCGCTGAAATATTATTCTTGCGTGTAAAATAAACGATTGCGCTGGAAAAACGAATTTTCTACATCCAAAAGCGCTTTTTTAAATGAACTTGTTCATGTTAATGGTTAATAATAATAAAAAATGTAATCTTCCGGTGTTTAATTGTAATAAGACATTAATTTTACACGATTCCATAAGAAGATAGGGATAAAAAATACTTCCAGGCTTCAAAATGCAACAAAAATCAATTTTGTTCATCAAATTGTTTATAACAGCTAAGGAAGTGAAGAAACTTCATCCATAATAATAAAATCTGTTCAGCGAATGTAAATTGACTGATTCCATACCTTTTTGAGTAAATATCAATAAATGAGTCAAAGCCAAAAAATGCAGGTTCTGAAACTTTTTGAACCCCAATTTCCTATTTTGCCGCACTGTGGACCACTAACCGGGTGTCCATATAAAAGTTAGCCCTGACTTTGAAAGGTGGTAGCGCGGTTCTGAATATAGATAAAAATATTTTTTCATAACTGTTGGAAAGCTTATTAAATTCTGCGTTAAATGAGCCATTGTTAAAGTAACTTGATTTTGTGGGTATTGCATTATCATGTGAGAAAGACAAAAATAAAATTCCAATTCTTAAACAATTTTGTACTTCAACTACTAGCAGGAGCTAGGAAAATGAATTATTTATAAATTTGATATTTTACCTGATAGGGAGGCCAAATACTATAAGCTTGAACGTCCCGCCAGCTGGGCATTTCCAATCCGGAAGCGTTTTTACTATCATCTTCAGCAACGATAATAGTGTAAGAAGTAACGGCTCCATTTTGCTCACTGAAGTAATTTTTTCTGAACCGAATCTGGATTGTTGTACTACTTCTGCAAACTTCTGTCGGCACAACTTGAGTCGGAGGTTTCGGAGGGGCCAAAATTGGCATTTTTTGCTTCCAAACCGCCTCTGGACCAAATCCGATTTTCGTCTCGGCCTGGATTTTAAAAACGTAGGTCTTCCCCGGAATGAGGCTTTTAATAATTCCCCTGAACTCGCTTGGCCTGAAGTCCTTCGTTTGTGTATGTGTTGAACCCTTTTAAAAAGAAAGAAATTAGATCCTAGTATTCAATTTTTAAAAATCCTGACTCTTCCACGGAAAGAACTTGATGTACTAGAATATTGAATAAATATCGTCAAGGTTTCTTTGCTGCGAGACATCTGTAATTACTCATTCTCTGAATTATTAATGAAAAAATAAAGTACTGAGTATTACTCACCTCCAGGCCGTAAGTGATGCTGAATTTGCGGATGATGCCATTTTGCTCTTGACTAGGGAGCGACCATTCGAAACTGATGTCACTCGGTTGAATGTCAGTGGGGCTGAATTTTTCAACCCTCCCAGGAAAAGATTCACTGGTGGTGAAACTTGCACTGATTGGATTAGACCTGCGCAAATAATTCGATTCTGTCCCCGATCGGACTACAAGGGTGAATGTGTAATTTCTATGTGGCTTCAGATCCGAAATCGTGATCGCATTGGCGAATGTTATATTCTGCACATAGTTGCCCTCAGTATTGATATATTGCACCTCAAAGGCATCATATTCGCCTCGAGGAATATCCCAGGTCAGGGTTATCTTCGTATCATTCACCTCCAACGAATGAATCGCCGTAATTGGCTCTGGATCTGAAAAAAATAATACAAATTTCATTATTCGATATTCCAGATTTCGAATATTTTAAAAATATATCTTCTACCAATAATTAAAAGACCACTCTTTTATGATTGCTTCCATTGTCTTAATTTTTATACTAAAGAAGGTAACATTTTTCTTGTACAATTTTCTTAAAATGTATTGCATATCTTCTGTAGTACCAAAATTAAATAAAAAATTAAAAATGTTACAAATTGCAGAACTCAAGAACAAAATCTTCAAAATTGAACAATTTTAAATTGAAAGCTTCTTTCAATCGATAAAATTTTTTTTTGTTGGCTATTAGATATTTTTTGGGCAAATAAATACCTAACATCCGAGTAATCGAGTTTTTCAATTTTACGCAAAAGAATGTCCATTAATTGTGTACAAAGTATTTCAAAGAATTACAAAATTTTTACGCAATCTAACGAGATTTACAAAAAATTTCACGGTAATTTACAATATTTGCAAAGATTTCAAATGATTTTAAGGGTTTTTAACGGATTTTAAGAGATTTAAGGGGCTTAGATGATTTCACATGATTTCAAATGATTTTAAGAGATTTGAAAAGATTCCAAAGTATATCCACGGATTTTAGAGGGTTTCGTAAGATTTAAAAAGAAAACGTAATTTTAAACGATTTCCGAATATTATAAAGGATTTTAAGGGATTTCGAGGAACTTCAATTAGTTTTAAAAGATTTTAATTGATTTTTAAGGGATTTTAAGAGGTTCGGAAAGATTCCCACGGATTGTAAAGATTTCAATGAATTTCAAAGGGATTGCAAGGACTTCAAGAGATCTCGTTATACTTCGAAATATTTCAAGGAATTTCAAGAATTTTAGCCAAGTTTCAGAGATTGTAAGGGATTTCATATAACGGAATTCCAAAAGGCTTTTGAATATTATAGAGGATTTTAAGGGATTTCGAGGAATTTTAATGGCTTTCAAAGGATTCAGAAAAATTCCCAATGATTTAAAAGACTTCAATGATTTTTAAAGGGATTTGCAAGATTTGGAGGGATCTCATAATATTTCGAAATATTTCACGGAATTTCAAGGACTTTAACCGATTTTTGTAAATTTGAAGGGATTTCCACAGATTTTAAAGCATTATAAGAGTTTTTTCTATGAGATTTTGAAGAGTTCAAGCAATTTCAAGGATTTCAAAAGATTTCCCGGAATGTCAAAGAATTTTAAGGTATTTACACACTTTTTAAAGAATTTCAAGGGTTTTCCAGGGAGCTCAATCGTTTCGAAGGGATTTCAAGAGAATATGTTCGATTTTCATGGAATTCTAAGGATTTTAAAAAATGTTCACATGATTCACAAAATTTTCATAATAATTCACAAGAATTAGTGATTACAAAAGTTTTCGGGTATTTTAACCGATTCCAAAGGATTACGAGATGTTTCACAGATTTTAAGTGACTAAAAAATTTCACGAGTTTGAAGAAATTACCTAGTACAATTTGAGAGAGAATCTCAATTTTTTAAAGGAATTTAAGGCGTTTGATCAGATTTCAAGAAATTTCCGAGATTTCAAGAGATACCAAAGTATTTTCACGAATTTTGAAGGATGTCAGGGGATTTTAATTGGATGTTGAAGATTTGAAGGAATTTCATAAGATTTCAAAAGATTCAGCGGGAATTCAAAAGATTTGCAAAGATTTCAAAAGATTTTAAAGAATTTTAATGGATTTTCAAATATATAAAGCGCTTTCGACGCTTTCACGGAATTTCAAAGGATTTCAAGAGATTTCAAAAAAATTTACAGTATGTCCACGGAGTTTAGAGGATTTCGTAAGATTTTAGAAGATTTAACGAGTTTCAAAGGATTTTAAGGTGTTTCGAGTAATTTTAATGGCTTTTAAAAGATTCGGAAAGATTCCCATGGATTTAAAATATTTCAGTGAATTTTAAAGGGATTTCAAAGATTTCAAGGGATCTCGTAATATTTTCAAATATTTCACGGAATTTCAAGCATTTGAAAAGGTATCATGGAATCTCAAAGAATTTGAAGGGATTTACACACTTTTTAAAGGATTTCAAGGGTTTTCCAGACAGATCAATCGTTTTAAAGGGATTTCAAGAGATTATGTACGATTTCCATGGAATTCTAAGGATTTCAAGGAATTTTCACATGATTTTAAAGTGAAAAATTTTTAAGTTTGAATCCTGAGAATTTGTACAATTTCAAATTGAACAGTCACAAATTATTTTGATTCAGAATTGAACAAATTTAAATATAAGCGATCAAAACTGAAAATATTCCTATTTTAAGCATTTAAATAATATGAAAAATTTTTAATTGTCAAGCCTAAAAAATTAAACTATTAAATGTTTAGAGACTTTTAAAAAAAGTTTCAATTTGAAAGCTTTCGTCATGAAAGAATTTCAGGTTCTGAACACTTAAAATTGAAATATTTTATTCGAAGCTTAAAGAATATGAAATTGATAATCTGGTACATTTAAAATAAAAAATTCTGATTGGAAGCGTCGAAAAATGAACAATCAATCCTAAAAAATTTCAAATTGAAATCTTAAGAAAAAACTTCACATTTGAAAATATCAAAATTAAATGTCTTTGTTGTACAATTTTTAATATATACTCCAGGAATTTTGACACCTAATGAATTTTCAAATTGGAGACAATTTCAAATCAAAATGATTAAATTTGTACGATTTTTAATTCGATGCGTTCAATATTGAAAAGATACAACAAATTTTTCATTTAAAATGGTTCTAATTTAACAATCTCTAATATTATGTGTCGAAAATTCAAGAATTTAAGGTTTTGAGAGTTTTAATTTAAACAATTTCAAATTTCAAGTGATTTAGTAAATTTTAAAATTCGAGAAGTCTTAATTAGAAAATTAAATCTTAAATATAAAAGATAAAATTAAAAACAAATATGCAATTTCCGATTCAATCAGTTTAAAATTTAAATCATGCATGCTTAACAATTCAAAATTAAAGCTACCAAAACGTGAACAAATTTCAATTCAGAAGTTTTTGTTATTCAAAAGGTGCAAATTTTAAGACGAAAAAAATTGTCCTAAAGCTTGAATAACTGAGTAAATATTAATCTCATATGCATATCTCCATGCATAATATGTAAAAAAATTCCAATTGGAACCGGCAAAAAATGAGCAAATTGATAATCGTGCAAATTTTCAAATTTTCAAATTAAAATCTCAATTTACTAAATTATTAGCCCTTAATTTAACAATACAAAATTATATTTAAATCACCGTAAAATGGGGTAAAGTCGATCATGTAGGGTAAAGCCACTCACTCCCAATTTTATATTTCAACATTCAATATCAAATTTCCTAAGAAAAAAAAATACATTTTTTATTGTTTTAATTAGTGCAGCTGTCAAAATTTATTTTGGAATTTATTTGGTGCGAATTTATTGGTGAGCGTCATTACCCTGTGACTTTACCCCGCTTTATGGTAGAATATTAATAATCTGAAAAATTGAAGCACTCCAAATTGTACGAGTACAATTTTAAAAATTTCAAAACTGAACAATTTCAACTTTGAAGCGTACAGAAATGAATAATTTGAAACCTGAGGCGTTAAAAATTAAACAACTTTAGAACTAAAATCGTGACGTGACTATTTCTTTGAAGATGAAACAGTTTTAAAGTGAAATTTTGAAAATATCGAATTGAGTCAAAGTCCCACCTATTTTTATTCGACCTTAGTTTAATTTTTCTCTCAAAACATTCCGAAAATTGTCAACTTCATTTTTAAAAATCGGTCATTTAAAAAAAGAATGATTATATACTCACAAAGTCTGTCTTGTCGGAATAAAGGACGACTTTCAACATTGTCGCTGACAGTCCACATCGTGACATTGTAGAGCCTACCTGGTATCAATTCAGAGAAAGTTACCTTTGTATCAATATCACTAACCAACTTTTCCTTTGTCGTATTATTTTTATCGCTGATTCGAAATCGGTAGAGATCAAAACGAGACGATAAAATTGGAGTTGGGGTGTATCTTAAAGTCAACGAATCTGGCAAATCTCGATCCACAACCACGACGACTTCGGATTGGATCAGCGGCACTACATTAGAAAGCGTTTTTGTTAGTAAAAACAAATTCAAAACAACTTTATCTTATTTTCTCTGGAGAGACGTTCCAGATTTTGAAGAAAAAACCAAACATACACTACCGACGGATGGTATCAGAACATCAACCGGGTGACCTATTAAAAATGAGCCTTGACTTTAAAAGGTGATAGCACCGTCCAGAATATAGATAAAAAAAATTTTTAAACCGTTGGAAAGCTTATTAAATTCTGCGTTAAATGAGACCTTGTTGAAGTAATTTGGCCTCGTGGGTATTGAATTAATACGTGAGAAAGACCCAAATAAAATTCCAATTTTTAATCAATTTTGTACTTCAACTTCAACTCTTGGCAAGAGCTAGGAAAATGAATGTATTATTTTGAGATTCCATAAAAGTGATCTTCAGGATTCTTCCTTAAATTTGAGCCGTTAAACATTGAAAAATCTTGACGAGTTCATGAAATAATTAATTTTACGTGCGAGCATGCTAAATTTAAAATACATTACCACACCGTGGTTCGACGATGCGGTTATATATTTTAGATTTAGCATGCTCGCACATAAAATTTATTATTTCATGAACCCGCTAAGATTTTTCAATGTTTAATGGCTTAAATAATTGGTAAAATCCTGAAGATCACTGTCGTGAAATCTCAAATTAATAAATTCATTTTCCTAGCTCCTGCTAAGTTGAAGTTGAAGTACAAAATTGTTTAAAAACCGGAATTTTATTTTTGTCTTTCTCACGTGTTAATTCAGTACCCGCAAGGCGAAATTACTTAAACTAGGGCTCATTTAACTCAGAATTTAATAAGCTTTCCAGCGGTTTTTTGAAAATGTTTTCATCTGTATTCTGGACGGCGCTATCACCTTTCAAAATCAAGGCTCATTTTCAATGGGACAGCCGGTTAGTGTTCCGATACTGTCCGTCGGTAGTGTAACATTAGTAGCAGTTTAGAAAACACTATACAAAAAAAAAATCGAAACGCTCAAACCAAATCGAAAATTTCTAGATAAATCTAGAATTCAACTCACTAGTCCTCGTTGTCAGATTACTAATATCGCTGACAAGATCGTAGGAGACGGTGTAGATGCGAAAAGAATATTCGACTCCAGGCATCAAATCACTGATAAGAACTCTCTCAGTATGAACAATATTCTCATCATATCCAACTGCTGCAATTTCGTTGCTTTCCGAAGCATTTTTGAATCTGATATCATCCGGGTTGTCAAGTGGCCACCACTTTAAGGCGTAAAATTCAATTCTTCCTTCTGGTCGAGGCCACTCAAGAGTCACATTCGTCGAATCGATGACTGGAGTCACATTTAATACTTGATTTGGACCTAGAAAAAAAAATGTTTAAAAACAGAAGACCAGAGTGTCTACCAGATGGATCATTTTAAATTCCTGGTTTTCTCTCGGTCAATTTTTCATTTTCCCGGTCTGGGAATTATACTTCTTTTCTGAACTTCCATATCCTAACTCAAAATTTTCATTCTTTTGAAAAATGTCCTGTTCCGTGTAAGCAATTCTTTTGAGAAATCCACTGCTCTAAGTCAGAATTATAATTTAAGCCGTTTGTCAAAAAAGGACCTATGTGAAGTTTAGGTCAAAATAAAACTAAATACGCACAAAATGTCTGAACTGATACTAAAAACTTCGTAAATGGAACCAAATAATGAAAATAAATTTAACCACATGAATGAATAATAATTTTATAAAACTACAAAATACAGTTAATCCAGGACAAAATCTTCAATAAAGAGAACACAGTCAAATCATGATTGTAATTCCAGAGTCATAAACGGATCTAAGTATTGTAAAAACAAACAAAATTTCCCGAAAAAGCAAATAGAATATGCATCATGGAAACGGGATCTTCGCAGAAAAGTTATTCAGATCCCTTCTCCTCTCTATGAAATGTCTGTCGTCGCACTTAAATGAAAATCAACATGAAAATTACGTAAACAGGATAGTAAGAGGTTATTAATTTTATTTGAAAGTAGCTAGAAGATTATTAATATTCAAATTGATGTAAATTCACTCTTTTTGATTCTTCTTGTAATCAATATTTCAGTGGTTAGGACCTTTTTTTACAAACGGCTTATTTTTGTCGAAAATTTCCTCTTTCAAGTCAGAATTATAATTCCTTTGGAAAACTCCTTGTTCCAGATCTGAATTACATACATTTTTTTCCAGGAATTCTCTGATCAAATTCAGAATTACATATAATTCCTTCGGAAAATTTCCCGCTTCAAACTCAAAATTATAATTCTTCTCGAAAATTCACTGTTTCAAGTCACAATGATACTTCATTATAATCCTTTTTTAAATACAGGCATAACTCAAAATTATCATTCTTCTGGAAAATCCCCCGTTCAAAGTCAGAACAATATCTCTTTTAAGCTTCCCTGTTCCAAATCATAATTAAAGTTTAAACCTTTCTTTGATTAAAAAAATATATATATTTCCAATTTCAGATAAATACCAATTTACGAGTTTGAGTTTACACCGGATTTCAAAATTTCAAAGACTTTAAAGATTTTAAAATATTTAAAAAATTGCAAACAGCATCACTTACATTATCGTCAATATCGACAATAAAGTCTTTTTCACTGTTTGTTTCGTGATTGAAAAAACTGAAAGTAATAAAATATCAAAACACTTTTAATATTCATTTTAGCATAATCGAATTAAAATCCCGGTCACTGATACAAATTCCAGGTCATTTCCCAGTTTTTTTCCCCGGTGAACAAAATTCCCGGCCTTTTCCAGATTTCCGAATCGGGCAGACACTAGGTTGTCCTAGAAAAATTCAATGTTTTTTTTTTTATTACACACCCCCTAAACTTTTTTCACTTGGTGAGGAAATAAATCAGTATTTTGGTTTTATTTGAAAAAAATTCAAACCTCGGTCCTGGGACCTTAAACAGGCCCAAAATGAAAAAAAATTGACACAATTAGACCAAAAATACTACCCCTAAGCGAAAACATTAGTCAAAGTAGGCGCCATGTGTCTACAAAAAAGGGTTTCGTAGCCTATTAAGTCGTTAATTAAGTCGTTCAAATCTTTCCCCTATCCTTATCCAAACCCGATTCTATCCGATCCTATCCTCCCCTTCCTCTCCCTCACTTCCCCCACCCACCTTCTCGGCGACCCTCCAATACCCCTCCACATCCCCTCACTTCACCTCACTCTCCCTCACTTTCCCTTATTTCCCCTCCTATACCATCACTTCCGAAAGAATAAAGGTTTCTCCCGCGGGCTACGAAACCTCAAAAACTACCCATTATAGGGGTTGAAATATCGTATTGTGCATTTCGAAAATTTTGCAGTCAATTCTTTTGATCTCTGAATACTTAAATGTCTTGATACGACATAGGAATATAGTATAGTATAGTATAGTTTTAATCATTTGGGACTGCTTAAGATGTCAGGGCCGAAGTTTAAACTTTCTTTTTAAATAAAAGAAAACTATGCATTTATTTTTTCACCAAACGGAAGAAATTTAGGGCGTGTGTGATTAAAAAAATGTTTTTCTTCTAGGATATCCTAGTAGATACCCTGAGGACTTGCAAATTAATTTTTAGGGTTTCGTAGCCCCGGGCAGAAGCTCTTATGGTTTCAGTCGGGTGTCCGTCCATCGTATAAAAAAGGGGAAGTGAGGGGAATTGAGGGGATATGAAGGGAAGTAATGGAAAATGCGGGGAAGTGGTGGGAAGTAAGTGGGAATGAGGGGTGATGAGGGGTAAGGAGGGGAAAATGGGGAGATGAGAGAGGGGCTGATGTGAGGGAGCGATTATAATAGGGGGAAGTGGGGAGGGGGAATGAGGAAAATTGCTGGGAGAGGGAGATTTAAACGACTTTATAGGCTACGAAACACTTTTTCGTAGGCACCTGCCGCCTACTTTTACTAATTTTTAGAAAAGGAGTTGACTTACGGACTGTGTGATTGACATGAAGAGGGTACAGACTCTCAACCCCAAAACTGACAGTGTTGACTTGAATAGTGTATCTTTCCCCCGGTGTCATATCAGCAACTTCCGCTTCCGTGTCTTTCACGCTTGGTAGTTTCACCCATCGCGGATCGTCTTCTGTTCGGTATCTGATTGCATATTCAGAAAAAATTGAGTCTGTTGGGGCTTCCCAGTGAACCAGAACCGTATTTGTTGTCACCTTCTCCACGCTTAGATTCCTCGGTGGATGCGGAACTAAAAATAAAAAGTAAGTTTCTCAAGATCTTGCATAATTCTCTATAGATTTTACCAATAATTGATACTATTTCATGGCCAGGGCTCGGATCGACTAGAAGGCTTAAAAAAAGTCGTATAAGTCGCATAAAATTACAAAAAAATCGCAAGGAATTTTGAAAAAAAAAAGTCGCATGAAATTTTTATGATAATGAAAAAAAAAACAGTATCAGACTGAATGACTGAAATAATAACTTTATTTGTTTAGGAATTCAAAGTACATAGTTCTTACTGAATTTCAAATAGAAGGCCTCGCACTTATTTGAGATATTAAAATAGTGTCAATAGTAGCGTACATTTTTTAAATAATAAATCGAGGACTTGGCTATTTTTGAAATCTGATATACAATATACTCAATCTTTTCAAATCCTTTGAAATCTTTCAAGTCCCTTGAAATCCGTAGGAATCTCTTGGAACCTTTTAAATATCAGTAATATCCTGGACAGCTTTTTAAAATCCTTTGAAATTTTCCGAAATTCTTTAAAAATCCTTAAAAATTTTGAAATCTCGTTAAATTCCTTGGAATCTTTTACAATACCCTAAACTCTTAAAAATCCTTGAAATCCCTTGAAATTAAATAAATACCGTAAAAAATCCTTAAAATCCTTAAAATCTCGTAAAATCATTTGAAATCTTTGAATCCCTTGAAATTTCTTATAATCTTACAAGTTCTTTGAAATCTCATGAAATTCCTCGGAATCTTTTAAAATAGACTATATTTTTTTAAATTCTTAAAAATTTCAAACATCCCTGAGATCTTGCACAGTCTTCAGAAATCTTTAGTATCTTTTTAAATTCCTTTAAAAATGTTAAAAAATTTAAATCCTCTGAGACCCCATGAAATCCGTAGAAATTCCTTGAAATCCTTGATGCCCTTTTATAATCCCATGATTTTTTTTTAATCTTTTGAAATTTCTTGAAATCTTGTCAAACACCCTTGAATATTTTAAATACTTCGAAGTCTATTTAAATTTTGTAAATCTTTAAAATTCATGGAGATCCTATGACTCCTTAAAATCTTTGAAATCTCGTGAAAACATTTGAAATTTTTTAATCTCCTTAAATTTTTTTTAATCCTACAAAAATTCTTTAAAATCTCATGAAATTCCTCGGAATCTTTTAAAATACACTATATTCTTTAATATTTTAATCTTTAATCCTCAGAAATCTTTTGAAATACTGTACAACATCTTGAAATCTTTAATATCTTTTTAAATTCCTTCAAAAATGCTTCAATCTTCAAAATCCTCTGAAACCCCATAAAATCTCATGAAATCCCAGAAATTCCTTAAAATCACTGGAAGTCCTTTGAAATTTCATTCCATTTCATTTACTCCCTCAAATCCCTTGAAATCCTTTGATAAACCCTTTGAAAATCCCTTAAAATTTTTTTAATCTCTTGGGATTCCTTGGAATCTTGTAAAATACCCTAAAATATTTCAAAATCTTTAAAATCTATTGAAATTTTTTAAACCTTTAAAGTCCTTTGAAATCCTATGACTCCTCGAAATCTTTTACATCTCGCGAAATCATTTGAAAATTTTAAATTTCTTAAAATTTTCTATAATCCTACAAAATTCTTTGAAATTTTAAAAATCCCTTCGACCTTGTACAATACGTAAAATTTTTTTGAAATCCCATGCAACATCTTGATATATTTAGTAAGTATCTTTTTAAATTCCTTTGAAAATATTTGAATCTTTAAAATCCACTGAAACCCCATAAAATCTCATGAAATCCGTAGAAATACCTAAAAGTACCTTAAAATTTAATTCCATTTCATTTACTCCCTAAAATCCCTTGAAATTCTTTCAAACCCTTTTAAAATCCCTTGAAATTTTTGATGTCTCTTAAAATTTCTTGGAATCTTGTAAAATACCCTTAAATATTTCAAATACTTTGAGATCTACTAATTTTTTGTAAACCTTCAAAGTCCTTGGAGATTCTATGAATTCTTCACATCCTTGAAATGTCGCAAAATCATTTGGAATTTTAAAATCTCTTAAAATTTTCTATAATCCTACAAAATTCTTTGAAATCTCATGTAATTCCACGGAATCTTTTAAAATACACTATATTCTTTAAAATCCTTTGAAATTTTAAAAATCCCTTTGATCTTGTACAATCCGTAAAAATCTTTTGAAATTCCGTACATCTTGAATTATTTAGTATCTTTTTGAATACCTATGATAATATTTAAATCTTTAAAACCCTCTGAGACCCCATAAAATCCAATGAAATCCGTGGAAATCCCTAAAAGTTCCTCAAAATTTAATTCCGTTTCATTAACTCCCTAAAATCCCTTGAAGTCCTTTGATGCCCTTTTAAAATAACTTGAAATTTTTGAAATCCCTTGAAATTTCTTAGAATTTTGTAAAATACCCTTAAATATTTCAAATCTGTGAACGAATTCAGGGTAAATTCGTAAGAATTAAGAGTGAAAGAAATTCCAAAAAAATCAAAAGAATTTAAAAACTTGAGGGTAAATTAATAAGGATTCCAGGTAAATTCTAAATGAATTCATAGTAAATTCTATATAAATTCAGGGTGAATTCCAAATGAATTCTAAGAAATTGAAGAAAATTCAAAAAGTCCAAAATATTCTATTCATTTCAGTAAAATTAGAGTGAATTTAGAAGAATCCGATGAAATTCATACGAATTCAAGGTTAATGTAAAAGAATTCAGAGCAAATTTAAAATAATTAAAGTGAATGGCACCAATTTTTTAAAATCCTAAAAAATTCCATTGAATTCAGATAAATGGGAGCGAACAGAATTAGTGAATTTAGAAGAATTTAAGGGAAATGAGAAGAATTTGAATTTTTTTCTTCCTTCTCAATTGATAAACGCCTTAAAAAAAAACACAAAATTTTTAAAAATCTGTTGACTTTTAAGCCCGAAAATAAGAATTTTCAACCAAGAAAGATGATTTTTCAATCAAATATTTGAATTATAAACAAACAAATTAATTTTAGATCAAACAGTTGCATTTATAATAAAATAGTTGAACCTTCAAACAAAAGAGACGAGTTTTTAACCAAATAGTTGAATTTTCAATTAAATACTTAAATTTTCAAGCCCAGAAGATGAATTTTTTAGAAGACAGTTGAATTTTCTATGCAAAAGGAAAATTTTTCAATCCAAAGAAAATTAATTTTCAATCCAAAAAGACGAATTTTCAAACAAGAAACATGACTTTTTAATAAAATAGTTGAATTTTCAACCCGCAAATATGAATTTCTAACAAAAAAGTTCATTTACAACCAAATAGTTCAATTTTCTACCAAAAAAGTTTGAATTTTCAACCCAAAAAGACAAACTATCATCGAAGCAGTTGAACCTTCAGCCCAAAAACACGAATTTTCAACAAAACAGTTGAAAAAACAACCAAAAAAACGATTTTTCAATAAAAAAGGGTGAGATTTTTACAAAATTGTTAAATTATCAACAAAATCATTAAATTCTCAACCAAATAACAAGATTTTTCAATTTTAACCAAAAAAGATGAATTATTACACCAAGAAGACAAAAAATTCAACTGAAATGATGAATCTTTAACCAAAAAAATAAATTGTTAACTGTTGAAAATTCAAGAAAAAAATAGAGACCCGTTTTTGAAAAAATTGACTTTATCAAAATTTTGATTTATGAATTGAAATGTTCATTTACTAAATTCTCATATACAATATGTAAATATAACATTTTCAACACTTGTTTTAAGCATAAAATTCGCTTTTTTCTTGAATTTTCAATTGTTGAAAATCTAAGAAAATTCAAAATCAAAATTAAAGCACTTGAACTTCCAACAAAAAAAAAATCTTCAACAAAATAGTTGAATCTTCAAAAAAAACAGATAAATTTTCAACCAAACAGTTGAATTTGTAATAAAAAAAGATGATTAGAAGAAATTTTACCAGAAGAGGTGAAGTTTCAGAACACAAAGATGAAGTTTAACAGAATAGTTGAATTATCAATCAAGAAAGTTATTTCCCAACCAAATGGTTCAATTTTGAACCCAAAAAGACGAATTTTCAACAAAACAGTTGAACTTTCAACCAAAAAAGACTAATTTTCAACCGAACAGTCAAATTTTTAACCAAACAAGATGATTAGAAGCAATTGCTACCAAAGAGATGAATTTTCAAACCAAAACAAAAAATTTAACAAAAAAGTTGAATTTTCAACCAAGAAATATTTTCCAGTCCGGAAAGAATATCACTTTTAACCAAACTGTCATAGTTTTAAGCCAAAAAGACTACTTTTCTACAAGACAGTTGAATTTTTAACCCGAAAATATAAATTTTTAACAAAAAAGTTAATTTACAATCCAATAGTTCAATTGTCTACCAAAAAAGTTTGAATTTTCAACCCAATAAGACAAACTATCAGCAAAGCAGTTGAACCTTCAGCCCGTAAATATGAATTTTCAACAAAACAGTTGAACTTTCAACCAAAAAAACGATTTTTCAATCAAAAAGGGTGATTTTTTTACAAAATTGTTAAATTTTCAACAAAATATTCAAATTCTCAACCAAATAAAAAGATTTTTTAATTTTGACCAAAAGAGATGAATTTTTACACCAAAAAGACGAAATTAAACTGAAATGATGTATCTTCAACCAAAAGAATAAATTGTTGACTGCTGAAAATTCAAGAAAAAAACGGAGACCCGTTTTCGAAGAAATCGACTTTATCAACATTTTGATTTATGGATTGAAACGTTCACTTATTAAATTCTCATGTCAAATATGTAAATATAACATTTTTAACACTTGTTTTAAATATCAAATTCGCTTTTTTCTTGAAATTTCAATTGTTGAAAATCTAATAAATTTCAAAATCAATTTAAAATCAAAGCAATTGAACTTTCAACAAAAAAGACGATTTTTCAATCAAAAAGAGATGACTTTTTTACAAGATAGTTAAATTTTCAACAAAATAATAAAATTCTCAACAAAATAATAAATTTTTTTAATTTTAACAAAAAAGATGAGTTTTCAGAACAAAAAGACGAAAATCAACTAAAATGATGAATCTTCAACCAAAACAATGAATTTTTAACAGTTGAAAATTACGCTAAAAATCGACTTTTTTCCAACGGGTAGCTATTGTCAAATAATGTTCTGTTTGATTGATTTCTTCCTTTATTTTAGATAGAGTAATTTCGTTAGGCATACCTTCCTTTCATTTTTCAAAATTGAAATTTGTTAGTTCTATCAATTTTTTATATCACTTTACTGAAAAAGTAGGAAAAAGTAGCTTTAAATTGAAAGAAGTAGCAAAAAAGTAGCCTTGCCTAAAAAAAGTATCAAAAAAGTAAAAATGTGTGGAACTTCGAAGCCTGCTATAGCTGACTTCAGCAAGATCTTAGGATATGAAATCAGAAATCAGAGGTCAGAAGTCAATACTTACGCACTGCTTGGAAATAATCATGCGGTTCGCTCCTGAGACCGTGACTGATCGCAAAGACCTTGACCTCATATCCGGCTCCCGGATAGAGGTCCTCGAGGACAATGTGTGACTCGGTTGTTAAAGTTGTCGCACTTTCACCAGTGTCATTTCTGTTGTGCGTCACTTCGAATTTCTCCTGTCTCGAATTTACGTCGCTTTTCCAGGATATGTTCAACCCCTTCTCGATTGACTTGAGGTCCTCGATAATAGGACTCGCAGGTTTCGTCGCTTGGTACAAAATCGTTTCGTTCGATTCCACCTTGTTGCTGATCGCCTGTACGATTATCGAGTAGTTCCTTCCAGGCAGTAAGGCATCCAAAGTCACCTTCAAAAACCAAACAATTGTCACTCTTATTCTCATGTCCATTCTCGAAAAAAATTTTTAATTTTTTAATTTTGCAAACGCTACTCCTAAATGTCTTCCTTTCGCAGGAATCATAGCACAAAAGAAACTAAAAAAAGGATAAATAGGATAATTTTTTCACGAAAAAGGGAAAAAAATAGAGGAAAGAGTAAACATTTATTTTCGTATTTAGAAAATAAGAAACAATCTTTTTGTAAGAAGTGTTCTATTTTTGAATGATGTTGAATGATTTCTGCCATTGCAGAATTTATTTTTGAAAATTAGATATACTGAAGTCGTTGGAAATCTATTTACGGCAATATAAAACAAGTCCGACAAAAAATAAAATGTGTCTGGTGATGTCACGCAATTGTTTTCTTTTTCCCTAACCATTAATATTCAAAGATCAAAATTCTAATCTTGTATAGTATATTGTGCGACTAGTGTGAGAAGGAGATTGCGAGAGCGTGGAGAACGCCGCGCGAGCGTAGCGAGCTCGGTAACACGCTCGAGGATTCATCTCCTTCGACCACTAGTGGCACACAATATTTTCTTCAACTACCACGAGAAATATCTCATTTCGCGGCCCTATTGAGAGGGGGGAAAATAATAGCTTACCTGATTGATTGACGCAAATATAGCCCTCAGAAATCTTTTGAAGTTTTAATTTTGAGGTTATGGTAAAATAGCAGTGTTGCACAGTGTTGCCAACATAGTCCACGTTCCACAAACTTTATTAATAGTGAGGTAAAGAAATTTCATTATTGTACTAGGGGAAAAGCGTGCTGATTACTTATACTAATCGTCAACAATCAGGTAACGTATTATTTTTCCCACTCGAAACAGGCTCGGGAAATGAAATATTTCTCGCAGGTGTTGAATAAATACGTATATTATAAAATCTTTTATAAACGGAATAAAACAACTTTACATTTAAATGTATGGTTTTGGAAATTTATGGAATCTTGGAAACTTGTGGAAGGTTTTGGAAAATTTATGGAAAATTTTTAAAAGCATGGAAAGTTTTGGAAATTAGTGGAAGGTTTCAGAACTTTGTGGAGGATTTTGGAAATATATAAGAATTTTTGAAAATTGAATTTTTGAAATGAAAATTTATAGAAAATTCTAGACTTGTAAAGCTTTACTAATTCATAAAAATTAAGGATAAATTTTTTTAAAAAACTAAGAAAGAAAGAAAAGAAAAAAATTCAAAAAGATACATTAAATTGAGTAGAACTTAGTGAATTCAGGAGAATTTGAGGGAATAAAGAAATTCAAGTATCTAAAGAATTCAAAAGAATTTAACAGAATTCAGGATTAATTGATAAGAATTCATAAAGAATTCCAAATGATTTCAAATGAATTGCAAAAAATTTTTTAAAAACTTGAATATTCCATTGATTTCAGAAAAACTGTAGTGAATTAAGAAGAATTCGAGTAAATTTGACGAAATTCATACAAATATAAGATGAATTTCAAAGGATTTAAGGTGAATTTAAAAAAATCAAGTTGAATTCAAAAAAATTCGAGAGCATTAAAAATAATTCAAGAAAATTCAGAAACAGGTATAGACCTGAATTAAATAGATTCGATGAAACTCATACGAATCCAAGCTGAATTTAAAATAATTCAGGGTCAATTAAAAATAATTCAAGGTGAGTTTAAAAAACTTCAGGGTAAATTTAAAAAATAAAATAAAAATCCATTGCATTGAGTAGAATTGAGTGAGTTTAAAACAATTCAAGTAAATTCAAAAGAATTCAAGGTAAATTTAAAATATTCAAGAAAATTCCGAAGAATTCAAAAGAATTTAAAAGAATTAAAAATAAATTAATAATAATTCTGGATGAATTCCAAATTAATTCAAATGGATTGCAAAAAATTTTAAAAATCCTAAATATTCCACTGACTTCAGTTCAATTGGAATGAATTTATAAGAATTCGAGGGAACTTGACGAAATTCATACGAATGCAAGATGAATTCTAAAGAATTCAAGGTGAATTAAAAAGAATCAAAAGTAATTCAAGCAAATTCAAGACAATTCAAAAAAATTCAAGAGAATTGAAAATAATTCGAGAAAATTCAGAAATATGTATAGACTTGAATTTAATATATTCGATGAAATACATACGAATCCAAGTTGAATTCGAAAATATTTCAGGGTAAATTTAAAATAATTCATGTGAATGCAACAAAATTGTTGAAATTTAAAAAAAAAATCCATTGAATTCAGATGAATGGGAGTGAATAGAAATCTGATAAAATTCACAAGAATTCAAGGTGAATTTAAAAGTCTTCAGGGAGAATTAAACAAATTTTTAATCCGAAAAAGATCCATTGAATTCAGTGGACTTCAAGGTAATTCCAAAGAATTCAGGGTAAATTCAAAAAATTAAATGAAATTTAAAGAAATACAAAACAATTCAAAATAGTTCAAACGGATTCAAACGAATTCAATAAAATTCAGAAGTAGGTATAGACGTAAATTAAATAGTGGTTGGCCCTTGGGTTTTCTGTTTCAATTTATTAAAAGAAAAGTAACTAAAGTGATATTTTAATTTAAAAAAGTGGTTGTAGTTACTTTGTCTTAAAAAAGTGACTTAAATTGACTCAAGTGACTGTGTGGCAGCCCTGAAAATTGCACCAAAATCGACATTAATTAAGTAGCTTACATTCTTTTCAGGTAAATTATAGCTAAAAATACATTTTAAAATACTATAAGAATCTTTAAACTATAACAACATGTGTATTTTGAAATTCAAGATTTTTTTCTGCCCCCCAGTATAAATATTTTTAATTTATTTATTATAAAGAATATTTTCTTTTTATTTTAGAAGAAATCCTGTGCATATTATTCAAGGAAAACAAATGTTTATGAGCCATTCCAGACCATTAATTGTAATGACATTACAAATTTTCGTATTTCAAGCCAGACAATATCTTCAACATTTTTTTTCATAAAATGTAGAGCTTATTCCTCAATGAATAAAAAATACTTTCTGGGGACGTAAGAAGTTTTTAGCCTTAAATTTGTATTTTTTAAAAATCGAAAACTCAGGAAGTTCATTTTCAGGCCTAAAACTGCCTAGCGACACCTTTAAACAATTTTTTTAAAATGAAAGAAAATTTATGGCTGTACTTTTCACCAAAAGGAAGAAATTTATGGGGTAGCAATTGCAAAATTACAAAATTCAAACTTTTATAGCGAACCCTACTGAAGACCTACCCTAGTTTTGTCGGTAGTTAAACTGTTGCTGTCTCCACCGATTGTAGATTCCACTTCATGATACTGAAGTTTGTAACTATCCTGAGTGCTCGAATTCTCCGGAGTCCAGGAAACTTCAACCATCCAGGTACGTTCATCAATTTCTGCCTTGAGGTCTCGAACTGGCAAGGGTTCTAAAACGGAAAAAAAGTTATAAGTCTCTATTTTATCTTATTTTATTTCTTTAGCAAACTTACTTAAGACAACATCTCCACTAGCTGGCCAACTCGTAACTTTCCCTGAGACAGTCTTGACAACCACCTGGTAGGTTTTTCCAGGCTCGAGTTCTTTAAACTCCCATCGACACTCCTCATCCTTATTTCTCGTGACTGGTGTGAACCTTCTGTTCCCCCCGAGGGAAATTTGGTACTTGTCGAATTCTGAGGTTCCATTGGGAGGATTCCAGAAGACTCTGAAGGATGTGGAAGTAACAGAGGATTTGTCAAAGGTCACGTTTGAAGGCCTGAAAGGAACTGTTCGATATTGAGCAGTCGTTGGAGCAGACGTTTCATCTTCAGAGACGGTCTGCACCGAAATATTATATGCCCTTCCTGAAAAGAAATTTTTTATTATAGGCTCTTGAAACCTTTCTAAAATTGGTAAAAAAAATTTTTAATTTGAGTCTAGCTTACCAGGAACGAGACCCTTGAAAGCCGCTTGAGCAGGTCCAGGTGGTTCACCTTCTTTTTCAACATAAAGGACAGACTCTAGAGCATCTGGAGGATCTATGCTGACCTTATAATGTGTGTAAATCCCTGCAGGATAAGGTGGTTGCCAAAGAACCAACAAAGTGGTCTCGTTTCGAAACCAGACGATGAACTTGCCCGGGGTATTTGGCTCTGAAACAAAATTGTTTCATCAGTACAATTATAGTTTAAGTTCAACAACTTCTTTAAGACTCAAGGTTTAATATAGAAATTAAAGACTTTTTCCCTCTATTTACTACTTTCCATACTTTTTCCTCCTTGCTAGCCTATTCTACCTCCTGAAACTTTTTATTCTCTTCCTTTTTTTTATCA
>JAUMHM010000071.1:28868891-28892612 GCA_032362435.1 Melikaiella ostensackeni | reverse complement strand
CCTTTATCTATACGCTGCTGGCATTTCACGCTTGGTTGAACACCGTCTCTCGCCCCGACCGCTGAGAAACTGCGGGGACCAGCAGTCGGTCAGCAGTTCTAGGAAAGCATAAATCGGACGGGCTTTTATGGGGGTTCGAGTGTATTTTACAAGAAGCTTTTTAAGCCTAATTTACAAGAAGTTTTTGAGCCCATTTTCCAGGAAGCGTTCTGAGCGGTTCTGAGCCTAGTTTTCAAGAAACTTTTTGTGTCTATTTTACCAGAAGCCTGATGAGCAGTTCAAAGCCTAGTTTAAAAGAAGCGTTTTAAGCCTATTCTACAAAAAGCTTTTTAATCCTATTTTACAAGAAGCTTTTTGAGCCCATTTTCCAGGAAGCGTTCTGAACAGTTCATAGCCTAGTTTGCAAGAAGCGTTTTGTGTCTATTTTACCAGAAGCATGATGAGCAGTTTAGAACCTAGTTTAAAAGAAGCGTTCTGAGCCTATTTTACAAGAAACATTCTGCGCCTTCTTTACAAGTATGTAATTCAGTAATTGGAGCTAGTTTTATTTTCGAGAATTAAATTTTTAGAAACTGATGAAAGAATCGTATATAGCAATATTCAAAGGTTTGAATTTCCGAAAATATTTTTAATTTGTGAAATTCGTTAGGAAATGGTCCATATTTACAGGAGCGGATCTGAGTACGGTACTGGGAGGTGAATATGTGCGTACGTATTATGTCCTACGCAATGAGACTCGATCGTATGTACCCGAGACAAGGACCTCGTTAACGAGGTCTGAGTCTCGGTACTCCAGCCTGCATATACCTACGTGTATACCATTTAAACACCACGCTCTCCACGTATACGTAGCACGCTTTCTCCAGACCTTGACGGGAAAATTAATTCAGATCCGTGCAATATCTATGTTTTGTAGGCTAAACATTTCTATAATTTAAAAATAAATATTTTTAATAAGAAAAATATTCTGTCAATTCTTGATTTTTCTCAGTGTATAAAAAATAAGCTTTTGTAAAATAGGATCAGAACGCTTTTTATAAAATAGGCTCAGAACTCTTCTTGTAAACTAGGCTCAGAGCTGCTCAGAACTTTTCCTAGAAAATATTATCATAACGCTTCCTGGAAAATAAGCTCATGACGCTTCTTGTAAAATAAGCTCAGAACACCTATTGTAAAATAGGCTCAGAACACCTATTATAAAATAGGCTCAGAACGCTTCTTGTAAAGTAGGCTCAGAAAGCCTCCTGTAAAATAGGCTCATGACACAACTTGTAAGAACTTGTAAAAGTGCTCAAAACATTTTCCTGTAAAACAAGCTCATAACACTTCTTGTAAAATATGCTCAGAACGTCTCCTGTAAAAAAGGCTTGGAAAGCTTCTTATAAAATAGGCTCATAACTCATTACTAAACCAATTTAAATTCATTTTAGTGCAATCAGAATGTATTTCTGTGAACAAATAACCGAATATTGCATTTGTTTATAAAATTTGTTTATAACACTAATAAATATGTTGAAAGACAAAATTTTGATGGAACGTCGCTGTTAAACCAATTTGAAGTTGTTTTAGTAAAAGCACATTGTATTTTGGTGAATAATTGGACGAATAGTGCATTTATTTTTGTATAATTTGTTTATAAAACTAACAAATATGTTTGAAAGTTGAAGTTTTCTGCTTGAAAATCATTATTAAACCAATTTAAAGTCGTCTTAGTGAAAGCAGAATGTATTTCTGTGAATAAGAATAATTCTGTGATTAACTTTATTATCAATATCGCTGAAAGTTTAGACAAGTATTTTCCTACTGCCAACGTAAATTTGATACAGTTTTGAGTTTCAAAAACTTCATCAGTTTTAGAGAAAATAACTTAAGAGTGTGTGAACAATCTCATTTATTTTAATATTAATTTTTTTTGTGTTTTAGAAGCTGGGAATTCGTATTTTGTAATCCCTTTTTCATTATTCAATTTTTTTAAATTTGGGAATAGTCACTAGAGGAGGGATCATCTATCAAAAGAGGAGAATTGTATTATTCTGGTAAGTAGCACTTAGCTTACAACGACATACTAATCTCAAAACATGGAACGGCTCTTACTATTCTCAGGTTCCTATCGTAATCGCTATGCCACCGGGAATTCTTGTAACGGTGTGACATTACAATTCGATCAATCTCCATCGATTCAATGTCATTCAAACGAAACTTTGGTCACTAGTCTAAGAGGGAAGTTGAAAAATCAAGAATTAGGAAACATTAACTATTGAGCCATTTTTACAAAAGGCGTTCTGACTCACCATTGCAAGACGCCTTCTGAGCATATTTTACAAGAGGCACTCTGAATCGATTTTTTTAGATCTGTTACGAGAGTATTTTACAAGATGTGTTATGAGTCTTTTTTACAAGAGACACTCCGACCCGATTTCACGAATGACATTCTGACTCTATTTTACAAGATGCTTCATTTTTTATATTTTGAGAAATCAACAGACAAAACCCCATTATTAAAAAGAAAAACTTATGATATAACTAAAATAAGGAATCGCATCTACACTATTATTAATCCCATTGAAGCTATAGCTACAAAAAATGAAAATAAATAAGACTAAGCCGCACTATTGTCTCTTAAGTTAATAATGCTTTTGAGAGCTGACCTGAAGTGCGTGGTAAAGTCATCAAAATAGTCAATAGTATCACAATAGAGTATTTTGTGATTTATTTTTGTGATTTATTTTATTTTATTTATGAGTTTTTTGTACAAGAAGCATTCTGAGCCTATTTTACAAGACTCCTGAGTCACATTCACAAGATACGTTGTGAGCATATTTTACAAGAAACATTATAAGCATATTTTACAAGAAAAGTTGTCAGTACTTCTACAAGATTCGTCATGAACCTATTTTACCAGAGACGCTTTGAGCCGATTATACAAGATGCGTTCTGACTCTATTTCACAAGATGCGTTATGAGCCTATTTTACAAAATGTGTCATGAGCCTTTTTTACAAGAAGCACTCTGAGCCTATTTTACAAGAGTCCTAAGTAACTTTTACAAGATGCGTTCTAAGCCTTTTTTACAAGATGCGTTATGAGCCTTTCTTTTAAGATGCACTATTAGCCTTTTTAAACAGATGCGTTATGAACCTATTTTACAAGAGGCGCTCTGACCCGATTTTACTAAATGCGTTCTGAGCATATTTTACAAGCATCATTCTAAGCCTATTTTACAAAAGCTACGTTATGTGTCTATTTAATAAGAATCGCTCTGAGCCGATTTTGCAAGATGCGTTCTGACTCTATTTTACAAGATGCGTTCCGAGCATATTTTACAAAAAGCTTTTTGAACGTATTTTATAAGATACGTACTGAGTTACTTTTACAAGATGCCTCATGAGCCTCCTTTAAAATATGCGTTATGAACCTTTTTTAAAAGATGCGTTATGAGCCTATTTCACAAAAGGCGCTCTGAGCCGCTTTTACAAGATGCGTTCTGGCTCTATTTTACAAGATGCGTTCCAAGCATATTTTACAAGAATCATTCTGATGCTATTTTACAAAAGTTACGTTATGTGTCTATTTTACAAATCGCTCTGAGCCGATTTTGCAAGATGCGTTCCGACTTATTTTACACGTTGCGTTCTGAGTCATTTTTACTAGATGCGTTCTGAGCCTTACTTAAAAAGTATGTTATAAGCTTCTATTTCAAGAAGCGTTTCACCCTATTTTACATGATGCGTTATAAGACTTGTTTACAAGAAGTATTTTGAGCCTACTTTACAGGACTCCTGAGTTACTTTTAGACGATGCGTTTTGAGCATATTCCACAAGAAGCGTTATGAGCCTATTTTACAACAAGATTTCTCAGTACTTCTACAAGATACGTTATAAGCCTATTTTTCAAAAGGCGCTTTGAGCCGATTTGACAAGATGCGTTATAAGCTTTTTTTGAATGATGCGCTGTGAACCTATTTTACAAGAAGAGTTATCAGTACTTTTGCAAGATGCTTTATGGGCCTATTTTACAAGAGGCTCTCAGAGCCGATTTATAAGATGTGTTCTGACTCACTTTTACCAGATGCTTTCTGAACTGTTTTAAAAAGGTACGTTATGAGACTCTTTTACGCGATGCGTTCTACCCTATTTTACATGATGCGTTATGAGTCTTTTTTACAACAAGCATTCTCAGCCTACTTTATAAGACTCCTCGAGTACTTTCAAAAGATGCGTTCTGAGCATATTTCACAAGAAGCGTTATGAGCCTATTTCACAACAAGAGTTCTCACTACTTTTACAAGATACGTTTTAGCCCATTTTTTGAGAGGTGCACTGAGCTGATTTTACAAGATGCATTCTGACTCTATTTGACAAGATACGTTCTGAGCCTATTTTACAAGAAGCTTTCTCAGCCGATTTCCCAAGATGCATTATGAGCCCATTTTGAAAAATGCGTTATGAACCTTTCTTACAAGAAGCATTCTGAGCCCACTTTACAAGAGGCCTGAGTAACTTTTACAAGATGCGTTCTGAGCATATTTTACAAGAAGCGTTCTGAGCCTCTTTCACAAGATACGTTCCGAGTCACTTTTACAAGATGCATTCTGAGTCTATTTTACACGAGGCCCTCTGAGTCGATTTCCCAAGATGCGTTATGAGCTTATTTTCTAAAATGTGTTATAAGCCTTTTTTATAAGAAGCATTGTGAGAGAATTTTAAAAGAATTCTCAGTAAATTTTACAAGATGCGTTCTGAGCATATTTTACAGGAAACTTTATGAACCTATTTTACGATAATTCTGAGCTACTTTTACAAAATGTGCTCTGAGAATATTTTACAAGAGTCCTGGCTAATTTTTACAAGAATCGTCCTAAGTCTACTTCACAAGGTGCATTCTGAGTCACTTTTACAAGATGCTTTCTGAGTCTATTTTACAAGCGATGCTCTGAGTCCATTTTCTAAGATGCGTTATGAGCCTACTTTACAAGATGGGTTCTACACTATTTTACAAGATGCGTAATGAGTCTTTTTTACAACAAGCATTCTGAACCTACTTTGCAAGACTGCTTCTGAGACAAGATGCATTCTGAGCTCACTAGCACCACATATCTACTAACGACTTCATAATTAGGCCTCTAGATTTGATCGTTTATTACACTTTATTTTGAAAAAGATCGTGCAGACCTAATAATTAACGTTTAAAATAATTATTAACAAAATTTGTTTCATTATTTGCAGATCACTGAAGAGAAAATGTAATAGAATCTAATTCAGCTTGGGAACAGGAGATAAAACACGTGCGTGTAGTTCTATACCGGCCTTTACACATACAGTCCATTGGGTACGATTGCATTGCGGTATACCGGAAGTTACGCAGCGGAAGTTGGAAGGACGAGCTAGATGATCAAGTCTGTTGGGATACTGCAAATGTCATCGGCGCAGAGAGCAGGAAAACTGCTCGTACATATGACTGCACTATGTACACGTATGTTCATACACTTACGCATCCATCCACAAACAGGGATGCACCCAAAAAAAAGTTATATTTTTTTCCAATTTATACAATTTTTTAAATATTTTAGGTAATTTATCACACTTGGTTTTTCAGTTTCGTATTTTTAAGTCCTTTGGCTATTTTCTACATTTAACCTTACTCTTTCCGCTAGGGTTTTCGCAACTATTTCTACCATCTACTTCTAGTACACTTCGAATATTTAAATCTTTAAATAACAAACTTTAAATCTTGGAAAGTCTTCAAAATTAAAAGTTTCGTTCTTGCGGGGCTTGATAATATAATTAAATTAATATTAGTCGTAATTCAAATGAGAGAGGTAATTATTAAAGGCTTTTAAAATTCTTTTTAGAGATCAGCTGTTCACAAGCCGCCATCTTCAAGACCACGTGACACCCCTTACCGATCAGAAGTCCCTTTTTCATTTCAGTAAGTCATTTTAAATACTACCAGTTTTTTTCAATTTTGATAAATATTTCCTTTTGTACATTCTTTCTTTTTCCGGAAAATTGCAAATATGAAATGCATCCCTGTTCGCGGTTAGTGGACATTTGCGTTTCCGGTATTGAAAAAGGGATCGATTGTGCTTGTCTGCTTCGAGGATGAAAGAGCAGAGAAGGGGGAACGGGGAAAGGGGAAAGGATAGATGGAAATGTGAGGTGAAAATGTTTTTCCAGCCACGGAAAAGCAACCCTGCCTTTTCCCACATCCGGTCTCGACATATCGATCCCTTTTCGCTCCTTTTTGCCCCTTTCTCCAACTCTCTCTCTCTCTTCTTCTACTCTCTATTCCTCTCGGATTCTGTACCTTTCTTCCACACTTTCTCTCTCTCCGCTTCTCTCTCGTTTTCCTCTTTACTTCCTCTTTCGCTCCACCCCTACTCCAAAATTTTCGGTCTCCCCCTCTCTTTACTTCCGTCCTGCAAGAGTTTCTAATCACACTTTGAAACCTGGGCTGGGTGGGTGTCGAGAAACGACAGATGGAAATTTCAAGGCGGATTTAATTAAAGGGTTTCCCTCGACACGTGACGGCGAATGACACTTTGAACGAAGAGACACCCTCCTGAGAGCACCAGCCCCCTTAAAACTGGTGTCGACAATAGCAATCATTGTAAAACACTTTTTGAAGTGTCAATCTTTTTGGGGTGTCTTTATTTGCGGGGTGTGATTTAAAAAAGGGAGGTAGGCTTGAGAAATTTCTTTGATGTTCTTACTTAGGATTGGAGAATTAAACTTCGTCGATTCTAATCAAAATTTTGGTTATTCCTGAAATATTTTTGGATACAAAATCAACGAAAAAAATTTAATGCACTTTGTTTTGGTTCAGAGATACTCTTTCTGTTTTTCTTTCTGGAAGCGTATTCCTGGGGAATTTTTTATTCTGCTGTGAAATGGCATTTTTTATGGGATCCTGTATTCTAGGCGCGACACCGTGAGCTTCTTTAGAAATTCGGGACTCGTCGGTGAACCAGAATGCCGTGAACGAATGTACGTGCCTTAAGGCATTCCTCGTGAAACTAAAAGAATACCTGAAGCATGTCGAAGAGTCTAAAAGATAAAGAAAGTTGCCCGAAATTTTTTTTCAAAGTCTAGGATAATTTTTACATTTGCTTCACATCTTTTTCAACTTTCAACACTGATAATCTTCGATAAAGAAAGGGAAAATAAATACAAAATACATATTTAGAATAACCAGACCTGATTTTCGGAATGTAGGACAAGCGGTCTTCAAAAAAGAGGATATAGGCTTTGAGAAAAGAGGGAAAAAATAGGACCAAAACTTTAATCCTACTCTTCTTAGAATCATTAAATTTCAATGTGACTTTTTGAATTGCAAATAATATACATTTTTTTTCATTTTGTAATTTTACAACGCATTAAGAGAAAAATGAGGGTAAAAATAAATTGGATAAATTTGAAAATAAGATTGAAAAGAAAAATATAAAAACCATCTTTACACATATTTTAAGGTTCTAAAATGAATATTTTACAGGGCCTGAAATGTTTCAAATTTCGGACTACACACGTTTTGTTTGTCACCCCCCCCCCCCATTTTCAACAAAATAGATGATAGATGAATTTTTAACCAAATATTTCAATTTTAAACCAAAAAAAAAAATTATTTTTCCATCAACACGATTAATTTTCTACCATAAAAGACGATTTTTCAAATAAGTAGTTAGATTCTTATTCAAAGAAAGGAATTTTTAAATAAAATGGTGAATCTTCACACAAAAAGATGAATTTATAACAAAGTGTTTCAAATTTTAACGAAGTAGTTGAATTTTCAACCAAACAAGATGAATTCTCGACGAAAAATTTAATAGTACATATTTCAACCAAACAAAAATTTTTATTTTAAATCAAAAACAGTTGAATTCGACCACGAAAGAAAAATTCACGAAATATTTCAGTTTTTGACCAAAGAGATAAATCTTAAACCGAAAAAATGAGTTTTTTACAAAGAATGAAGTAATTAAATTTTCAGTTACAAAAATTAATTTAGAGAGAAACGCCTTTTCAAATAAAATATTAGAATTTTTAACCAAATTTTTCTGCAAAAGAAGGTTAATATTCAACCAAAAATGTTATAGAAGATATTTCAACCAAAAAACACGAATTTGCAACCAAATAGATGAATTTTCAACCAAGAAAGATTTTTCAGTCAAGAAGAAAAAAATTTCAACCACACTGTTGAATTTTCAATTTAAAAACTCGAATCTTCAATAAAACGATTGAATTTTCAACGAAAAAGACTGACTTTTTAACAAATATCGACAAGTCTCGACAAAATAGTTTAATTTTCAATCAAAGAGATGAATTTTCAACCCAAAAAGACGAATTCTCTACAAAACAGTTGAATTTTGAAACAGAAAATATGAATTTTCAACAAAAAACATAATTTCCAACAAAATAGTTGAATTTCCTACAAAACAGTTGACTTTTCAACCCAGAAAATATCACATTTCAAAAAACAATTGAATTATTAACCAAAAAGGATGACGTTTTCACGAATTTGTTGCATGTTCAACTAAATAAGATCCATTTTAAACCAAAAATGATATAATTAAATTTTCAGTTGACAAAATTAATTTTTAACGAAAAAACAACGAAGTATCAACAAAATAGTTAAATTTTCAATAAAAGAGATGAATCTTCAAACAAAAAAATGAATTTTGAATAAAGCAGTTTTACTTTCAACCAAGTAGTTCAACTTTCAACCAAAGACGATGAATTCTCAACACAAAATTTAATAGTTGATTTTTAAACCAAAAAAGTTTTTAATTTCAATTCAAAAACAGTTGAATTCAATCACAAAAGACAAATTTAAAAAAAATGGTCAAATCCTCAACCAAGAAAAATTTTTCAGTCAAGTAGAAAAAAAATTCAACCAAACTATTGAATTTTCAAGCCAAAAAGGCCAATTTGTCTACAAAATAGTTGAATTTTCGACTAAAAAGTTAATTTTTAACCAAATGTTTGAATTTTATGCCAAAATACCTGAATTTGGAACCCAGAAAGATGATTTTTCAACAGAAAATTTTAATTTTTAACCAAAATAATTCAATTTTCAACCCAAAAAAGAAAAATTTACAACCAAAAAGAATGAACTTTTAACCAAAAATAGTTGAATTTTCTTATTGGGCTCGATTCATTCAGTTCGCATTCAAGTGGAAGAACGAGAAAATGTGGAAAAGATGGGAACAGGGGAAATACTGTAAAGCCTGTCATAAATGAATACGGATTTTGATAATTTTAAAGATTAAATAATAATAGTTTAAATAAACATTGAAGTTTATTTTCAATACTTTGAAATTACCACTAACAGAAGTAAAAAGAAATCATTTAAACATTAAATGATAAAAATGTTTTTTATTTGGCAACAATTTTAAAGGAAACCACATGACTTTACTCGAACAAAATTTTTTTCTATTGAAAAACTAAAAAATCCTATACTTCCAGAAACTCGGACAAAAATCTGGACAAAGTGTAAAACCCTGCAGTACAAAAGTCGCATGCTTCAAAAATGATTTGCAATTATTAAATTTACTGTTCGGAATTGAAACTCTTATAATTTAACAATCTGAAATTTGAACAATTTAGAAATTAAACTTTAAATATTGAAAACATAAACATTTTCTTTGATTCTATTTAATTTACTATTTGAAACTGAATTACTTATAATTTAACAATCTGAAATTTGAACAATTTAGAAATCAAATTTAAAATATTAAAAACACGAACATAAACACAATTGAACAATAAATATAGAATACATATCGAAAAAAGGGACAAATTCTTTTTTCAAGTCTTTTTCCCCCTCCCTGTTTTTAAATCTGATTTGTTTTTCTTTGTTTTAAATCCAGGTTGCAAGACTGCTTGGAGTTTTTGCAGGGAAAAAGGAGACAATTCTCGTTTTTTAATAAAAAGAAAATACCGATTCTGGTTTCTTCGAGTTTTAAGAACGCAAATGCCAGATTCTTTTATTTTAGACTTTAAAATGGGGATTTAAGGGGGATTTAAAATTGTGTTTAAAGATAACTTCTAAAGACGAGTTCTAAGTTTTATTCAGCAAATCGGTTTCTTGACTTTAACACCGGTACCGGTACCGGTACTGGCTTTACGAGCGATGACCTTTGACTATCATAATAAAGTAACCATCTGGTGAATCTCGATAGTTTATTTCTTACCCTTAAAGTCTGAGCACAACCAACTAGTTAAAATGATGCTTTTGTTGCATTCCACAACTTGAGACAAAATTGTTCTTCCTCACAATCTTGTGAAAAAAAAATTTGAATTAAAATTCATTAAATGTGTAGTCACTTTTGAAAAAATCGAATGTGTAAAATTGAAGTTCGCAAATAATACCATTAAATTATAATGGAGACCGAATCCATTTGAAATCAGACAGGCAGTGCAGTTTCAAGTCACAGAATCATTCGTCTATTAAATATGTTGTTTTTGAAAGGAAATAAGACGACCCGTATTTTACCGTTTTGAGAAAAAATCATTTTCGCGAAGTTATGTATATTTGAAGTTTTAGGATTGTTTTTCAAAAAAATACCATTTTTTTCTTTAAACCTTTATAACTTTTGACCTACTCAAATGACGAAGAAATTTTGTAAGTTTCATGCTTGCTAAACTATTTTTCTGTTCAAGAGAATTTTTTTCGAAAAATTGAATTTTTAAATTTTTTCACAAACTGACAGATTTGACAGAATGCCAAGGAGAAAGTTTGCTTATTTCAGAAATTTCTACAAAAAATACCACTTATATTTTATGATATCTTGCATCGTTCGCGAGAAAAATTAAAAAATTAAATTTTTCGAAAAAAAATTTCGTGGCCATAAAAATGATTTGGCCTACATAAAACTTACAGAATTTTTTCTTTATATAAGCACAAACTTAAAAAAATATATTTGATAAAATGAAAAATGGGGTTGTCCATAAAATCAACTTTCCATGATTACAAAATTCAGCCGGAAATATAAAGTCGAATTTAATTTTAAAAAAACACACTTTTATTATTTTATCCAATATTCTTTGAGAATTCGTGCTTACATAAAGACGACATTCGGTAACTTTTATGCAGGCAAAATCATTTTTGTGGTCACGAGAATTTTTTTTTAGAAAAATTGAATATTTTAATTTTTCTCGCGAATGATGCATTATATTATGATAAAATAAGAGGTAATTTTGTAGAAATTTTAAATATGAGCAAATTTTCTTCTTGGAATTTTGCTGAATCTGTCATTGTTTGCAAGAAAAATTCGAAAATTTAATTTTTCGGAAAGAAAATTCTCTTGACCAGAAAAATAGTTTGGCCCGCATAAAACTTACAATATTTCTTCAGCATTCGAGCACACATTCAGCAAAAAAAAATTAGCACAAAAAATATAGGATTTTTGAGAAAGTCGACTTTTAATATTCTCAGAAAATCCGCCGACATTTTGTTAATTTTAAATATTTTGTTAGTTTTCCAGCAGATTTCGAAAGACGACAATAAACCTCACCAGATTCAGGAAAGAAAACTGAAGTATCGAAATTACATCAAAAGTTATAACGGTTTGAAGAAAAAAAATTGTGTTTTTTTTTAAAAACAACCCTAAAATTTCAAATACTTATAACTTCGCGACAATTATTTTTTGTACAAAACGGTAAAATACGTCTCGTCTTATTTCCTTCGAAAAACAACATATTTAAGAGGCGAATGATTATGTGACTTAAAGCTGCACTGCCTGTCTGATTTTAAATGGATTCAATCTGGGATTTTCTGTGATTTACTATTTGTAATTGAAACTCTTATAATATAACAATCTGAAATTTGAATAATTTATAAATTAAATTCGAAAGATTGAAAACATTTAATATTGAAAATTTAAAATTCAACCCTTGTGAAAAAAGCCCTGTTTAGCTCTTTTTGGAATGTCGGCTCCCATCACACAGTGGGACAAAATTATGAAAAAAATGTTCAAAATACGATTCCGGCTACAATTTTAAATCAATTTCAATTTTTTTCAATTAAAGCGAACTGAATTTTGAAGAGATTCCTGGAGGCCAACTTAAAAGAAAATTCTTTCATTTACTTTATTTAAACATAAAGTTGAAAAAATTTGTAAAATTCAATACATTGTTGGTTTGATAACACGTAACTGATTCAAAATGATTAATAATAGTGTACAATCAATAAATAAACATTCACGAAGCATAACTTGATAGTTTATTATAAATAAATAATTGTATTCTAAACATTATATTGTTATAAACAATGTTAGATGGTTTTTGAATAATTTTGTATATTTATTAAGTGATTTTTCGCTTCAGTAAACTATATTGTCATTTCATGACAATTTTGTGATTGTTATAAACAAATTTGATAAATAAATGTGCAGTTTGAGCAATTTTTAAGAGTTTCAGTTACTTTTTCTTTTAAATGCACATTGTTAGACTTTAGTAAACTAAATTACCGTTTCATAAGAAGTATGATTGTTATAAAAAAATGCCCACTTTGAGCAATATTTGAGTGTTTTAAGGGACTTGTTTCTTTAGACGTGTTTTGTTGGGCTTACTAGTGATACTTCAGTAAACTATATTGCCATGTCATGAAAAATGTGATTGTTATAAGCAAATTTTATAAACAAATACCCAGTTTGAGCAATTTGCTTCAGTAAACCGTATTATCATTTCAAAATACATATGATTATTATGAACAAATTTTATAAACAAATGCACAGTTCAATAAATTTTTAAGAGTTTCAGGTACTTTTTTTTTGAAACGTGCTCTAATAGGCTTGCCAATATTACATTAATACAGTTCGGTATTATTATAGGATGAATATCAAAAGGATCTTAGTTTTCTTGAACTAATAGTTTCTGATTTGATGATTTTGAACATTTTTTCGTCATTTTTTAGTTGGAATTGTATATTTGGTTCCTTCTAAATTTATGAAATCTCTACTTTTAAAATTGATTATTTTTAGACAGTAATCTAACAAACTTTGAATGATTTTGAATTGAAAACTACATATAAAATATTTTTCCTTTCAAATTTTTCCTTTTTTCCAAATTGAAAGCTTCAGAATCGAATATTTGGCTAATGCATAATTAAGAGGCTTGTAAAATTAAAATTATTTAAATTTTAATTTTTAAGGGCTTGTATCAGGTACAAATACATAAATTACCCTCATTTTTGGACAGATTGATGTCCAATTTTTTTCTAATATTCTCATTTAAGTCATCTTGATCAGTTCTAACAGAAGATTCCGTTTTACTATCCGCAAACCACAAATCTTAGAAATATGTTTACGTCATTAAGACAAAATGAATCTTCTTTAATTAGGCCTTAAATAAAATTTTCTGTGAAAAAAGGAACGCCTTTCAACTCCGCTGGGATTCGAGCACGGGACCTTTCGTTTACCGGACTGCTCTATCAACTGAGTTACGGAGGGTCCAGCCAATCTTTTGAAAGTAGGGCACCTGGCAGAGCAGTCGTCCGACAAACGAAAGGTCCTGGGCTCGAATCCCAACGGAGCTGAAAGGTGTTCCTTTTCTTCACAGAAAATTTTATTTAAGATTCACTTCCACACGGAATGAGTTCATAAAATGACGGTAAAGTAGGTATTTACAGCTGATACATGCCCCAATTAAAAATGATCAAAATTAGGCTCTTCCTAATCTATACTCTAGCTTTCTCTGATTTTTCTCTTTATGACAATTAATCTACCAATCATGAATTGCAATAAAATAATTTTTTGATCTAAAAAAGGTGGAAAATAAGAACAAACAACGAATCGAGAATCATTAATTATGAATTTATGACGTGAATGGAATCTTTGGATGAATAAAAAGAGGAGATGAGAGAAAATTGATACGCACGAATCGTCGAGCGAGAAAAGCGATTACCAGTCTCTTCTATACCTTTGTGTTTTTCTCACGACGAATGAGGATTTCACGAGATAAGACACGAACCTTGCACGGCCTCGAACGAAGGAAACGAGCAGAAAGAATTTTTTACGACTTGTTTTGCAATTACTCTTACGCGATGATCCTGCCCTTGTATAATGAGACTAGAAAATCTAGAAATCTCTTTTATTCATCTGTGAATCCTTAAGGATGTTCTAGGTGTACACTCAAGCTAAAAATCATTTAATCCTTGAGGCCATGTTATACTTATCCGATTCCTACTTTACCGACATTTTTTCGCAACAACTTACGTCCACAAGAATTTAGATATCGAATTAAAAATTTGAAAATTTAATTAAAAGGCACTGAGAAACGTTTGTATAATCTCAAATTTCTGAAACTACAAAAAAATTTAATTGTGGAAAATTTTTGGAAATTCTTTTTTTGAATTTCCAGAAATTTAGGACCAAGCAAACGTCCCTTAGTGTCTTTTATATAATTTCCCAGATTTTCAACTCGATATCTCAATTAATGTAGGCGTCAGTTGTTGCAAAAAATGTCGGTAAGGTAGGAATCGGGTAAGTAATACATGGCCTTAACTTGATTCAAAAAGTACGTCACGATATTTTGAAAACTTTTTCCACCCCTCCCATTCTTCGTCACAGATCGCCACACAAAGCTTGAACTCCCCAGGGGCACGTCACAAATACAACCCCCCCTTGGGTAAAATTTTTTTCTTTGATTTCATTTGATGAACGCCTAAAATTAAACACAAAACATACAAATATAATACATATATAATAAAAAGTAGTTGCATTTTCAACCTACAAAGATGAATTCTCAACCAAATGGTCGAATTTTCGAAGAAAAAAGATAAACTTCAAACACAAACAGTTGAATCTTTAAATATATAGTTTAATCTTCCATCCAGAAAGACAAATTTTCAACCAAGAAAGAAGATATTTCAAACAAAAGGGACAAATTTTCTATCCAAAAAGACAAATTTTCAATAAAACAGTGGAATTTTCGAAAAAAAAGATTTTCTATCAATTGAGATGTATTTTGAACTAAGGAAGATGATTTTTCAAGCAAATAATTGAATTTTCAATAAACAAAATAGTTGAATTATTAACCGAATAGTTGAATTTTTAACCTGCAAAGATGAATTTTCAACCAAATCGTCGAATTTTCAAACAAAAGAGATCAACAACAAACAAACAGTTGAATTTTTAAAAATATAGTTGAATCCCCATCCAAAAAGACGAATTTTAAATAAAATAGTGGAATTTTCGAAAAAAAGATAATTTTCTACCAATAGAGATGAATTTTGAACCAAGAAAGATGATTTTTTAAGCAATTAGTTGAATTCTCACTAAACAAAATATGTAGTTGAATCATTAACCGAATTAACATCAAACAAAAATAGTTGAATTTTTGAAAATATAGTTGAATCATCCATCCAAAAAGATGAATTTTCAACTAAGAGAGACGAATTTCTATCTAAAAAGACATATTTTTGATAAAACAGTGGAATTTTCGAAAAAAAGACTTTATACCAATTGATATGAATTTTGAACCAAGAAAGATGATTTTTCAAGCAAATAGTTGGATCTTCAATTAACAAAATAGTTGAATTATTATTCGAATAGATGAATTTTTAACCTGCAAAGATGAATTGTTAACCAAATGGTCCAATTTTCAAACAAGAAAAATAAACACCAAACATAAACAGTTGAATTTTTAAACATATAGTTGAATCTTCTATCCAAAAAGATGAACTTTCAATCAAGAGGGACGAATTTTTCATCCAAAAAGACAAATTTTTCACAAAACAGTGGAATTTTCGAAAAAAATATGACATTCTACTACTCGTAAGAGAGATGAATTTTCAACCAAAATTTTCAACCCAATTTTTAAACAACAAAGATCAAACTTCAAACATAGGCAGTTGCATTTTTAAACATATATGTAGTTGAACCTAACAGCCAAAAAGACGAATGTTCAACAAAACACTCCAATTGAGTTGAATTTCCAATATAAAAAGATTAATTCTCAACGAAAAATATAATAGTTGACATGTCAAGCAAATAAATATTTTAATTTTAAATCAAAAACAGTTGAAGTCGGCCAAAGAAGACGAATTTTCTAAAAAAATAGTTAAGTTCTCAAATAAACAGATTAATTTTTAACCAAACAGTTGCACTTTTTACCAAAAAAGATAAAATTTCTATGAAAAGGGATGATTTTTCAACCAAAAAGTTAATTTTCAACCAAATAGTTGAATTTTAAACTAACAACAATAAATTTTCAACCAAAAATAGAATAGTTAAACTCGTGGTTCAAGAAATTGATTTTCAACCAAAAAAGAAAGAATTTTCAACAAAGTAGTTAAACTTTCAACCAAGTACTTGAATTTGCGATCGAGAAGATTAATTTTCTACCAAAAAAGACGAATTTTCAACAAAATACATTAATTTTCAACCAAATAGTTGAATTTTCATCTGAAAACAATCTATTCTCAACCGAAAATGGAGTAGTTAAAATTTCATTCAAAAAAATTAATTTTTAAACCAAAAAAAAACGAATTTTCAAAAATATAGTTATATCTTCAACCAAATAGTAGAATTTTTAACCAAAGCAGACGAATTCCGAACCAAAAATATAATAGTAGACTTTTCATTCAAAAAGAATCAACTTTCAATGAAAAATAGTTGGATTTGCTTATTGGGTTCTATTAATTCAGTTCGCACTTAAGCGAAAAACGAGAAAGAGCGGAAATAGGGGAAGTTTCTTGAAAATGGAGGAAGAAAGAGGAATTCCTTAAAAAAAGGGTTAAAAAAGGAATAGGGAAAAGAGTGCTAACTCTGTATTTAGATGCTTTACTCTCAAAATAACGTCACTAATTTTCATTTTTTCAAGCATTTCAAAAAATGTGTGACATTTTTTTTCGAAAAATTCAAGTATTGCTGAGTAACTTCTAGAAAACAAAATAAAATACCAGGAAGGTGGGCGATAGTGTGACGTAGTTTTTGGACAGTCTCTGAGCATAAATAATAATAAAATACTTAAAGTCATAATTGTTTATTTAAATCTAGTTGCATATTTGTGTTTCTTCTTCCGCTTTAGGCAAAAGTCGTAATTTTCATTCGATTTCAATTTACGAAAGCTTATTATATACCTTGAAATGCTCTTTATAATTCTATTCGTCACATTTTCATGGAATTTATTTTTTTCAAAAATTATATGTACAATTATTTTTAGTTAGTCATTTTTTAAAATTGTAAATTAAAATCGAATGAAAATTACGACTTTTGCTTAAAGCGGAAGAAAAAACACAAATATGCAAATAACTGCATTTAAGTAAACAATTAAGACTTCAACTATTTGTTTATTATTTACACTCAGGTATCTCTTATAAAATTTATTGTAATAATCAATGGGCCTATTTTGTCAACTTTATGAATCAGGTTAAAGAATATGTAATTTTGAACTTGACGGTACACCTGTACATTGTAAGTTACCTAAACGAAAACAAAAGAATTAAAATCTCAATTACCTGAGAACACTTTTTGTGAAATTTTTCCCATTTGTGAAGACTAAAATATTATTTCCTTTAATCTGGCTACAGCAAATGAAAAAAATAGTATTCGTTTCTGCAAAGTAACTGATAAATATTCATCGATTCTGAAAATGAATTTTTTGCATATGCAGAAATCAGCGTTTTTTCAGAAATTGATGTTCGTTCCCAACAGAGTTGATTAACTCATATAATAAATTTCAGCTCTTTATTTTCTGTTTTTTTTTTTCATTCTGACAACTAATTCACGTTTCAGTAACTGAGGCGGATGAAATAAATAATTTAATTTGAATTTCCATGGCGCGGGAATTTGCGCTGAGAGACAAATTGAATAAAATGTTCAAAAGAGACGTGAAAATGGATTAAAATGTGAAGTAATTAGATGAGCTTCTCCCGGCAGATTGCGTGCATCAATTAAGAGATTATAAACTCTATTTGAGAAAAGTATTTCATTTTTTATAATAAAATATTTTATATGTATTTACGTTTTTGAAATATTTCAGCTTTAACAAAATTTACCGGGTGGCCGTTTTAACCCAGAAAAAAAATTCCCGGCCATTTCCCGGTTTTTTTCCAGTTCAAACAAACTTTTCACGGTCAATGAAATGAAAAAATTCGAACTCTTAAGGCTGACATTTTTTGTATCTGAAGTAATCAAAACTGAACTACAAATTGAAGTATTCACGGTGAAACTCTTTTGAATTTTAAACTTCTTAAATTGAAGCTTAAAAAACTTTAAACACAGAAATTTTGTATTTGAACGCTCAATAATTGACACGTATGAAATGAAAACTTCCAACATATTTCAGTTGAACAATTTTAAATTAAACGCCATTAAACTGCAAATTTTTATAAATTGAGCAATTCAAAGACTTCTGGTCAAGAAATATAAATCCAAGCTATCATTTTCAATACTTTAAATTGAAACTAATCCTCCCATTCAACTCACATTAATAAAAATGTTATAAAAATAGAGCATATCCGTCTTCTAATTCAATACAAAATTGAAAATAAAAAGTTCCCCTCTTTCATCTGAATATAAAAAATACCAAATTTGCCATTCCCCTCCACTCAATAAAAATGTTGAAAAGGAAAAAATGGCTTTTTCCGATTCAGAATCAACAATTAATAACCAAACTTTCCTCCCTTCCAACTTCACAAAAATGATAAAAACGAAAGAAGTGCCTCTTCCAGTATAGAAAAACTTGAAAACCAAACTTCCCTCCCTTCCAACTTGATAAAAACCTTAAAAATAAACAAATGTTCTACTTCCAATTCAGAAAAAATGAAAACCAAAATTTCCTTCCTTCCAACACGATAAAAGCCTAAAAACAAAAAAATGTCCCTCTTCCAATTCAGAAAAAATTGAAAACAAAAATTTCCCTCTCTTGCGATTCAATAAAAATGGTAAAAAATAAAAAATTACCCTGTTCCAATTCAGAAAGAAGAGTGAGTATAAGAAGTTTCCCCCTTCATACTAAATAGAAATGTTAAAAAGAAAAAATGGTCTCTCTCATTTCAGAAAAATTAATAAATAATTAAAATTTCGTCCCTTCCAATTCGATAAAAATCCTAAGAATAAAAAATTATCCTTGTTCCAATTCATAAAATATTGAAAACCAAACTTTCCTCCCTTGCATCTGAAATTATGATAAAAACAACAGTTAAGAGAAACTTGAAAACAACAATTTCCTTCCTTCCAACTCGATAAAAGCCAAAAACAAAAAAATTATCCTCTTCCAATTCAGAAAAAATTGAAAACAAAAATTTCCCTTTCTTATAAAAATGGTAAAAAATAAAAAATTACTCTGTTCCAATTCAGAAAAAAGAGTGAAAATGAAAAGTTCCCACCTTCAACTCAATAAAAATGTTAAAAAGAAAAAAATGGCCTCTTTCAATTCAGAAAAAGAATTAAATAATTAACATTTTGTCCCTTCCAACTCTATAAAAATCTTAAAAATTAATAAATTATCCTTCTTACAATTCATAAAATATTTAAAACCAAAATTTCCTCCTTTCCAACTTGATAAAAATCTTAAAAGTATAAAATGTCCCTCTAACAAATCAACAAAAATTGATAACTAAAATTTTCCTTTCAAAATCAATAAAAATGTTGAAAATACGAAACTTTCCCGCCTTCAAGTCAATAAAAATGAAAAAAAAGTTCCTTTTCAAATTCGGAAAAAAAATTTCTTTCCTTTTTTTAAAATTAGAATGGTGAAAATCAAACATTTTTAATGCATATTTTAAGGTCGAATTATTTCAATTTGAATCGGCTTGAAATTAATAATTGTTAACTTTTTATTTATACATCGAAATTCAATACTTTCATTTACACATGAAACATTTAACAAAAGGGAACAATTCAAATTGTAACGTTTAAAGTTTAAATTTAGCACTCCGAAATTTTAACGATTCAAGGCTTTCTGTTTCAAACAATTCAATTTTTAATATTTAATTTATAATTGGTCATTTTAAATAAATAGTCAAACACTGCTAAGTATTACGAAAATTTTCTTTTTTTCTTAATTTAAAAAATTTCAAATTTAATGGGTTAAAAATGGAATATTTTAGACTGAAACAATATTTAAATATGATTTGAAACTGAATAAAAGCGTTTAATTATGAATCTATTAATTTGACATTATTTGAAAATTGAAAATAGTTTATAAAGTTTCAATCAGACATTTATATTCTTTTCACACTAAGGCTTTCGAATCGAATCAGTTCAATTTTCAACGTTAAAATCTGTAAATTGTTTAATTCTCAACAGATTCAGAATCGTTTTGTAAAATCAATTATTGTTCTAAAAATCATTATTTATTTTATACTTACATTTGATGAATTCAAAACGTCTTTTATCAAAAAATTTCAAATTCAAACGCTTCTAATTTTCAATTCTTCAAGTTTTCAAAACTGCATTTTTAAATTCTTCAAATTGAAAAAAGATCGAAAATCAAAAATTTTTATAGTTAAATATATTAGTATTACGCATTGTAAAATGAATGATTTCATAATTGAAAAACTTAATAATTGAACTTAGCATTAAAAAAAAAATTGAAATCGAACTCATTTTAAATTGCGTTATATCATATGATATGAAATTTGTGATATTTTGAGTGACTGGATAGATCTTTCTTCTAAAAATTCGTAAAATTGTTTGTCAAAAAATAAATTCAATGCCATTTCCCGATCGTGAAATTTTCTTTTGAAAAATAATTAAGTTATTTTCCTGGTAGGATTAAGAATATGAAGATCCCATCAGTTTCTGGGTCGTTAGGAAACCGTTCGTTCCTTCACATTTGATCGGTCGTTCACACGGAAGTTCCTTTCTTTGTGATTATAATTAATTATAATAATTATTAATTAGGGCTGAAAATTTTAATTACCTCTTCCGTGAATTAAGATTATTTCTAGTTTCTCTACTGCATAAAATTAAAACTTACAATTTAATTTTTTTTTATCTTCTTTTTGCAAGTCTAAAAATATTAAAATCAGGATCAAGTATGCGTTAATGATTTACTAAGAATATTTTTATAGTTTTTAAAGATAAAATATGTGGTTACTGAGAAAATGGGAGTCTGAAGTAGAAAATATTCAGTGAATCTGAAAACTGTGCGATCAGTTACGATGTGATACGATCTACACTCGGATGAACATCGCTTCCTGTTTATCCGATTTCAAGACTAGCATTAGTAAATCATCATACTTGCTCATTTACCTGATTTACCTGCTTTATCTCTATTCTGAAATAAATTTTCCTGTAGTTTTTTCGAATTTCAAAAATTATTCTTATTTATAGAAACTGCAATTTTATTCTTTATTAAATTTTAAATATGAGTTTCTAAAATTAAAATTTTATTTATTATAATGCTTGAAATTGATTTCCTTTTTGAAAAGATAAATGGAGGAAGAAAATAATATTGATAAAGATGATCTCGCTTGCAGTTTTGAAAACAATAAGAATATTATTTTAAGAGCTGCTCATTTACGTGATTTAGCTGCTTTACCTCTACTCATAAATAAATTCACCAGCCGTTTTTTCGAATTTTAAAACTTATTCTCATTTATAGAAATTTCAATTCTATTTTTTATTAAATTTTAAATTTAAGTTTCTAAAATTAAAATCTAATTCATCCTAGTGTTTGAAATCGATTTTATTTTTGAAAAGATAAATGTAGAGAGAAAATAGTAATGATAAAGATAATCTCGCTTGCAGTTCTGAAAACAATAAGAATATTGTTTTAAGAGCATGAGTGAGTTCCTGTGTCGTCTGAGACAGTCAGTCTGTTATGACAAGTTTGCAATTCTTTCGATAATCGCTTTTCATACATGACTTTAATTCATTAAAATTAGTCATTTTTAAGATTTATAACTTAATTATATATGAAAAATGAGAATTTCAAAAATGCAAATTGTAATTACATTATATTGTAAAAAAATAGTGAAGATTCACTTTCCAAGCAGAGAAAAGTATTTCATTTTTTATAATAAACTATTTCATATGCATCTAATTTTTAAAAATATTTTAGCGTCATCCAAATTTTTTTAAGATTTTTAAAATTCATATTTTTTTATTTCATTTATTAGAATATGCTAAGCGATACTTCAATTTTTCGATAGATTAAATTTTAGGAGCTTTGAAACTTAGAGACTGTACATTTTGCAAAACAATTTAGGAATTATCCAGTTTTTGAAGCTTTTTTTTAGAAGGCATCAAATATTAAAAGCTTACAAACAAACAGAACAGTTCTTTATGAAAATAAATTTCGGAAATGTTTAAATTAAGTTATATAAATCGAAATAAAAAAAAATACGGAAAAGCCGAGGGAAAAGATTCTAAGTTATAAAAAATCGAAGTATGATATTCCAGAATGTAAAGTTTTTTTGAAAGTTTGAGAAATTTGTAAGTGCAATAGTAAATTTTGCAAGAATTTAATTCGAAAGTAATACTAAAAGTAATACTAAAACAAACAAATATGGAGCCAACCAAATACTTAAAGCTTCCAATTTAGAAGGAAGTAAATTTAAAAATAGCATATTTTGAAAACAACAAAATTTAGAAAAAAAATGGAAATTGCGTTTTACAATTGGTATTGAAGGTGCAATTTATAAATTCTAATGCTTTGAAATTAAGTTTGGAAGTTTTGCGCATTTCTAAAATAAGATTCTGTTTGAAATTCTTTCACTTCAAAATATTGTTAGTTTCGCACAATTCCAATTGAAATTAGTCAACTCTAAACTCCTCAAGTTTAAAAATCATACAACTTCAAAAATTAAATTTTTAAATATCTGATGTTAAACTAAACCTTCTCAATTAAAAATTATTCAGTTGTCATTTACGATCTAAATCTTTCAAATTAAAGACTCCATTGAAAAATTTTCTTTTGAAAAATTGGAGATCATTAAAATTCGAAGGATTTATTATCAAATTATACATATTACAATAATTCTAATTAGGGAAAAATATAGTAATATGAAAAGAACATGCACTCTAAATACAGATTCCTGTTACCAACATTTATCCGCATTCAACTTTTGATGGTTTGTGTCCACGCTAAATTTGGAATTTTATTTTTCACACGCCACAATAAAGATTCTACAAATCTATCTATAGAATCTTCTAAATTTAACACGGACACGAACCATCGGTCAATAAATGTCGGTAAGAGGAATCTACATTCAAAACGCAGCCTTCTAAATTGTTTAAACTCCAAATTATGTGACGTTGCATTTTCATGGAAAGTCACAAGCTAATTATTTTCATAAAATCAATAGTTTAATAAATTTGATTTTAGAAATATTTAAATCAAAGATTATCAGAATCCGGAAGCTGCACGGTTTACCAAGATCTGGCTTTACTTAGTTTAGTCCGTAAATATTGAGAATTGATTTTGTCTGTTTTTCTTTTGTTTTATTGTATGTATTTGCTGAGATTTAACCATCCTGAAGAATCCTTGATCATCCTAATGAATCCTTGACCGTCCTGAAGAATCCTTAACCATTCCAAATCCAAAGAGACTTCAAAAAGCAACTGGGGATGCCTATTGTGAATTGGAGTAACTTAACATATTTGAAATTCCCGCCACTTCTACTGCTGTGTGTCAACCTACTCCCGTCCTCCTTGTCGTACCTCAAAACTTGTTAAAGATTTTGAAATGCTATTGGGATTTTGCCGTTTACTTTGTGTGACGCCCAATAACTTATCTACCTTGGAGTGGAATTCAAGATTTCATATTTTGG
>JAUMHM010000071.1:28838339-28849911 GCA_032362435.1 Melikaiella ostensackeni | reverse complement strand
ACTGCGTTGAATTTCATGGTGTTACAAGGGATCGCAAAGGATGGCATGAGATTCTACGGGATTGCGCAAAATTTTATAGAGGTCGCTTGAGATTTTATAAAGATTATAGATTGCATAGGATTGCATGGGGTTACAAAGGATTGTTAAGAATTGCATAGGATTATAAGGGTTTGTAAGGGATGTGATGGGATTGCATGAGATTCCACGGGAAAGCATGAAATTTTATAGAGATCGCTTGAGATTTTATGAAGGTTGGCGATTGCATGGGATTGCATGGTGTTACAAGGGATTGTAAAGGATTGCATGGGATTGCACAAGATTCCATAAGATTGCATAGAGAGTGTACACCAGATTGCAGGAACAAAAAAAAGAGGTTGATTATTTTCTTAAAAGATACAAATTTGGGGGGTAAGACTATTATTTAAAAAATAATCATTTTTTAAATGAGCACTCGACTCATATGAAAATTGAATACGCCAATGATGGGAATAAAATAGGGCGGGGGTGAAAAAAAGGAAAAGGCGTGGAGATGGTTTGATGTTCTCCGAGGGTCCAAAAACGCCAGATGACTTATATTTAGCATTCCTGACAGTTGTTCTTGATGCCATGTGGATTTTACTCTCGATTTTCCTTTTTCAGACGATGACGTCAGAGACGAGAGGCTTCTACTTCAAAGTGTCACTGTCTTATCTGTCCGGCACTTGATTGCTAACCCAAACTGCTGGCTTAAAAGCTTGAAGCTTAAACCTTCAAGCTTATAAAACTTCATTTCAGAGTGTCTCACATTTACCACTTTCTGGGCCAAGTATTAAATAATCGAGGAGACTACCAATGAACTTCTCTATTACAAAAATAGAGGACAGAAAATACAAATTTTTGTGCGAAAAAATGGAGTGGGCCCCCGTAGGGCCAGGGCCCACATGGACCCTCAAGCCATTAGGGGCCCATGAGGGCAAACCAGGTGTGGGTCTCCTCGAAACTACATGCTAATCCATAAAGATCCAACATGGGCTTCCCTCATGGTTGCCCTCGCGAGCTCCTCGCAGTTGCCCCGACGGTAAATTTTTAATTCAAAAAAATACATTTCAAAATTGTCTCTTCATCATTTTTGAGCATCTTTCAATAAAATTTTGAAAATAGGCTTTAATTAAGAAGCTTCGAAGAATTCTAAAAGTGTATGAATTTTAAAGAATAAAAATAAACTTGAAGACATTCACATTCAAATATTGTTAAATTTGGAACTTATTTATTTTTAAATTTTTCAATTCTAAGTTTTTTAAATTTTTAACGCCTCCAATTTGATATTTTACATACTTGAATGTGATTAAATCAAATCTGTAATTTTGAAACTCTTTTAATTTGATATATAATTCATTTTTGAACGAGAATCAATTCAAAATATATCGACAACTGAGGCTTTCATTTGTAAATTATACTTTGAAACAGTACGATTGAAATATGAATTTGTTCACTTTTTAATCATCAAATTTTAAATTATTCGATTTCGAATGTTTAAGATACTGAAATGTTCAACCAATAAGTATTACAAATTGAAATTGTACAATTTGGAAAGATTTTTTTTTTAAAAGTCGAAAAAAATCAAAAATGTACAATCCGAAGCTTATGAAATAAAGAATAGATCAATTAAAAATATTTGTAATTAATTTTTCTATTTTCCGGTGTATATTTCTTTACTTGAGATGGTAGACATTTTATTCTAGCCATTCAGCAAGGAAATTCCAAAATATTTTCAAGGGAAAAGTGAAGGAATGGTGGCATTAGTGGGCAATTACAAGAAAATAGTGACATTAGTGGCATTTTTTCAAAATAGTGACAGTGCTCAAAAAAAGCCCAAGTGAAAAAAATATACATAAGTTTCTATAGAAATTTTATGCAATTTGTGAAGAATGGATTCTATACAAATTGTATAGAAATTTAGACATATAGAATTTCTATAGAATGAATAAAAATATAGAATTAATACAGAGCAACATAAATGGGAGTAAAAATTGGGTATTTTCAATAAAGTTCAATAGCGCAATTCACATTTAACGATATTAGACAATTTTTAACGTTTCGGCATTAAATTCAAGAGGAACTCAAGCTAGTTAAAGATAAATTTACGCGAATTCAAGATGAATTCATGCGAGTTCAAGATGAATTTATGCGAATTCAAGATGAATTTATGTGATTTCACGTAAATTCATGCGCGTTCATGTAAGTTCACGTGAATTCATGTGCACTAATCTGAGCTCTCGTGAATTCAAGATGAATGTATGAGAATTTAAGTTGATTTCATGCAAATTCAAGGTAAATATATATATATATATATGAGTTCAAGATGAATTCGGATGAGTTCAAGCAAATTCAAGATGAATCCATGTCAGTTCACGTGAATTCATATGAGTTCATGCGACTTCACGTGAATTCACGAGAATTTAAGTAGAATTCATGCAAATTCAAGATGAATATATATGTGAGTTCAAGATGAATTCAGACGAATTCTAGCGAGTTCATGATGAATTCAAGAGAGTTTATAATAAATTGATGTGAATTCAAGATGAATTCGTGTGAGTTCAAGATGAATTCATGTCAGTTCACGTGAATGCATGCGCTTTCATGTGAGTTTACGAGAAATCGAGAGAATTTAAGTTGAGTTGATGCAAATTCATGGTGAATATATATGTGAGCTCAAGATGAATTCATGCGAATGCAAGATGAATTCATATGAGTTCACGTGAATTAATGTGTGTTCATGTAAATTCACGCGAGTTTAAGATGAATTCAAGATGAATTAATGCGAATTTAAGATGTATTCATGAATATTTAAAAGGATTTCATGAAAATCTAAGATCAACTCGCATAAATTCAAGATGAATTCGCATGAATTCATGTGAATTTGAGATAAACTCACGCGAATACATCACGTGAATTCAAGATGAATTTAAGCCAGTTCACGATGAATTCATGCAAATTCAAGATGATTACATGTAAGTTCAAAATAAATGCATGCGAATCCAAGATGAACTGAAGCGAGATAAAGTTGAATTCATGCGAGTTCAAGATAAATTCACATGAATTGAAGATGAATTCATGCAAATACAAAATGAATGTGTGTAAATTTAAGATGCATTCATTGAAGAAACACAATTAGAAATATCTGAGGTTTCAAAAATTTCGAAATCTTTTCGAATGATTGGTGTTGTGACCACGACTTGCAATTTGTTAGATACATTAAAAAAAATCTAATTTCAAATGATTTATAACGATGTCAAAAGAGCATTATTATTTATGATTAATGATAAATTGACTGTCGGAAACTGACTCGGCCATTGTGTAATCTTCGAGTACTGAGTAGTCTAATCACTAGCATGTAAATAAATAAATTGCGTGTCATGGAAGCTAAATTCGCCCACGTGTAAATGTAATCTCAACCTGAGGGTCTCTAAAATGTAAAAATGAAGTCCCTTGTGTTAATTGCAGGTAAAATAACATTTCAACGCCAACGTGAGAATTTACGTAGGCGATGAATAGTCTCTTGTTTACTCATTTTTTAACTGTACTTTTACAACTGGATATTACACCCTTTTGTAAGAGATAAGAGCACAGTAAAAGGAAATTATATGATATAAATATGTTGTCATTCAGTATGCACAGATTTTTTGCTTTTACTATTATTATAAATAAAGTCTTTAACGCATTCCATTTTAAACAAAAAATTACAAAAAGCTGTCGAATCTTGAAGAGAGTACTTTGAAAAAAGTAACCATCTCCGAGAAAACCCTTGTCAAAGGAACGGCGTGTTTCGAAAAATGCCGATTTTGACTCAGAAAGAGTTACATAACTTATTTATTTTTTAATTTAAAAAAAGAACAAGAAATTACTTTCGAGATATTACTTAGCTCTACTGAATCGCGAAAAGAGTACTTAAAAAAGCAATAATCTGCGAGAAACCCCTTTTCAAAGAACGACGCGCCCCAAAAAATCCAGGACCTGACCCAGAAAAAGCTGCCTAACTTTTTTATGATTTGATTTTCGAAAAAATAAGAGATATAACAAGATATGAGATCAAGATATATTAGATTTGAGATATTACTGAGCTCTATCAAACAGTGAAAGGAACATCCTGAAAGAAGCAACGACTTCCAAGGAATATCTTTGTCAAAGGAACGGCGCGTCCCAAAAAAACGCCGATTTTAACTCAGAAAGTGTTGCATAACTTATTTCTTCTTTAATTTAAAAAAAAAACAAGAAATTACTTTCGAGCTATTACTTAGCTCTATTGAATCGCGAAAGGAGCGTTTAAAAAAAAGCAACCATCTGCGAGAAACCCCTTTTCAAAGAACGACGCGCCCCAAAAAATGCAGGACCTGACAGAGAAAAAGCTGCATAATTTTTTCATGTTTTAATTTAAAAAAACACAAGACAATTCTTTTAAGCTCTTACGAAGCTCTATGAAATCCTGAAAGGAACATCCTGAAAGGAGCAACCACTTCCAAGGAATATCCTTGTTGAAGATACGACGTGTCCCCCAAAAACGAAAATATTGACACACGAAAAGTTGGATAATTTTTTTCTCTTTCAATAAAAAAAAAGAAAGTACTTTCGAGCTATTCCTTAGCTCTACTCAATCGTGAAAAAACAGACGAAAACAAGTAATTACTTTGTTTTTAAATTACCAAACATGGATTTTGGCCAACTTCAAAATCGAATTGGACCATAATCTTCTACAGGGACATGAGCTAGGTCAAAACAATTATTTTAAGCCAATAAGAAGAATTTCCGAAATTTGACACATATGCCCTTTTGCTCGATGAATAATTATTCTCTCAATTATTAACTATATTATAATTATTATAAATTTAAAATAGTAAAATTTTTCGAATGAAAGTAAAAGTAAATCTCGATTCCAATGTGCTGGGAATTAAGGCACGTGGTTCAGGTATTTATAGCCGGCCACGCTTCAAAATGTAAAGATAGTTATAGACTTCCTCAGAGTTGTTTTAATCTAAAACAAAATTACAGTTCCCAAAATCAAACTTTTCACTTTTATATACAGAAAATTATTTTTTGTTTTATTTTTCTCGAAGGAAGTCCACTTTTAATATTGGACACTGAATGCTTCCAGTTAATTTTTTTAAGGTGAGGCGTTAAATATTGTTTACGATTGTGTCAACAAAAAGATTAGAAAGGAAATAAAAGGAGCCTAAATTTCCCATTAGCTGATAACCACGTCCAACTGGAGATACGCTTCGCGGTTAAAAATCATTTCACAATATCTCTCTTTCCGTCAGAAAAAGCGTGAGAACATTTTTAGTCTCTTATCTAGAATCTGAATCATATTTTTGATGAGTTATTATACATTTTCATTTTAACAAAGAAAATACAATAAATTAGAGTAAAGTACAACAATGTGAAAATTTTAAGTTTTTTGTTCAAAATTTGTAATTACCCATTTTAGGCTTCGAAGTGCTCTATGGAACTGAAAAAAGTATCGAAAAAGTATCTTTCTGAAGAAAAAAGTATCCTCAAAAAAGGTATTGAAAAAGTAGCCTTTTTAAATCAGTTTAAAATTAGGTTTTTAAATAAAAGAGTAGTATAAAAATACATTAAACTAAAAAAAGAACGTATTTAAAAGGAATTTTTTAATACTTTTCAGTATGTAAATAACTGCGCTGAAGATTGATTTTTTCATAAATGTCATAAATTCCCTGCTGAGAGTCCATTCGATGAATATTAGTTTGCCAATAGCGATCCGTTTGCGAAAAATGCTACATTTTTTACCATTTTTCCCTATGGATTGAAATGTTTATTTATTAAATTCTCATGTAAAATTATGTGAATATAACATTTTTCTACCAGAAAAGACGAATTTTGAACAAATAAATGAATTTCCAACTAAATAAGATAAATTTTCAACCAAATAGTTCAATTTTCTACCAAAATAGTTGAATTTTCAACCCAAAAAGCCGAATTTTTAACAAAAGAGTTGAACTTGAAACCACAAAGACGAATTTTCAATAAAAAAGTATGACTTTTTAAGCAAAAATGTCAAATTTTTAACAAAATAATTGAATTCTCAGCCAAAAAATAAGACTCTTAACCAAAAGAGACGAATTTTAAAACCAAATAGTTAAGAGTTTCAACTCTAAAAGACGAATTTACAACAAAATGGTTGAATTCTCAACCAAAGAAGATAATTTTCAACCAAACTGTTAAATTTTTAAACCAAAAAAGATGATTAGAAGGAATTTCTTCCAAAAGAGATGAAGTTTCAAATCAAAAAGACGAAATTTAACATAAGTGTCGAATTTTCATCAAGAAAGATTTTTCAGTCAAGAAAGAAAAACAATTTCAAACGCCTTGTTAAAGTTTGAAGCCAAAAAGACGAATTTTCTACGAAGCAGTTAAATTTTCAACTTGAATACATAAATTTTCAACAAAAATTTAATTCATAACCAAATAGTTCAATCTTCTACCAAAATAGTTAAATTTTCAATCCAAAAATGATGATTAGAAGAAGTTTCTATGAAAAGTGATGACATTCAAACCGAAAAAACAAAGTTTAAGAAAAGAGTTCAATTTTCAACAAAGAAAGATTTTTCAGTTAAGAAAGAAAAGCAATTTCAACCAAATTGTTGAAGTTTCAAGCCCAAAAGACGAATTTTCTAAACAGCAGTTGAATTTTCAACCTCAGAGTATGAATTTTCAACAAAAAAGTTAATTTACAACCGAATAGTTCAATTTTCTACCAAAATGGTTTATTTTTCAATTCAAAAATGATGATTAGAACAAATTTCTACCAAAAGAGAAGACGTTTCAAACAAAAGAAAAACGAAATGTAACAAAAGAGTTTAATTTTTAACCAAGAAAGATTTTTCAGTCAAGAAAGAAAAGCAATTTCAACCAAATTGTTAAAGTTTTAAGCCATAAAGACGAATTTTCTACAAAGCAGTTAAATTTTCAACCTGAAAATATGATTTTTCAAAACGAAATTTAATTTACAACCAAATAGTTCAATTTTCTACCAAAACAGTTAATTTTAACATAAAATTCGCTTTTTCTTGAATTTTCAACACCTGAAAATTCAACTATTAAAATTTAAAGAAAATTGAAAATGGAATTTTGAAAATTCTGAAAATTTGAAAAAAAAATCTGAATTTTGGAAATTTTTGAAAATGGAATATATATATATATATAGATTACGTCATCTCATTTTAAGGCTTTTTAAGAAACCCATCGACTATTCTATTTTGATTGATTTGTTTATTTTCTTCAGGTAGAGTAGTTTCCTTAGGCATACCATTCATTCATTCTTCTTATTTTTTAAAAACTGAAATTTGTTAGTACCATCAGTTTTTTATACCATTTTACTGAAAAAAGTATAAAAAAGTAGCCTTGCCTGAAAAAGTACACTTAAAAATGTTTGGGATTTTACGACACTTTCACAATAGGAGTGTAAGACAAAATTACAATATCGGTGTTGGAAGGTGAAACTGCAATACGCGTATTGTAATTTGAAGAATGCGTATCGTAATTTTGCCATACAGTCACTTTAGCCCGCCTAGCGGATCACTGACCCTCTATTTATATAACACGATAATTGTACCTTGCTAGTCTAGTGAGTAACGTTCTCGACTTAGAGCTAGGCGGTTAGGGTTCGATTCTCCGTGCCAGCTAATTTCGATTTTTTTTCAACTTTCTTCCGCAACATTACATTACATGTATGGCAATATTACAATACCAGCATTTGAAAACTACAATATCATGTATTGAAATGTTACTTTACATCTCGGAAATTAACTTCCAATACATTTAATGTAAACTTCCAACAGAAATTTTTAACAGTGTATCAAAAAAGTAAAATAGTGTGGAACTTTGAAGCCTGCCACTTTATAAAAGTGTCCGATTTTTCTTCCTAAAATTTGAACACTTTCACAAAGTTTTACAAGTAATTACACATTTTAACAAAAAATTACAATTTTCACATTATTGTTTATTGTATATTTTATGGCAAAAATACATTTCCACGAGGATGTTTTGTCTATCTAAGTAAGTACAATATTCATGAATTCTTAAGAAACTTTTATTAATTAATAAAACTTTGTCTTAACTGTTAAACAAGAACTTTTTTTACATTCGCGTGTTTAACTCTGTTTTTCTCAATCATGTTACGTACCAGGAGCATAATCGATGGTTTAACAAAATGCAGAAAAAAGAAGAAGACAAAAGTGAGATAACTTGATTCGGAATAAAAAAAAATCGAAAAAAAACAGGTTGCATAATTGCGCATTTACGTGAACGTATGTACGCGCAACTGCTGTACTCCATGGCGCGTAAATATTTAAATTACCCGGAAAGTTGCTACGACCTCGAGAAATCTTACTCTCTCGTCTTGAAAGTAATTATAATTATAGGGAATAGTGGGAGGTAAATGTTTCATAAGTACTTTAGGTCAGAATTTTATTTTTTCAAATATATACGTTACCTCCAATTGAATGAAAATATTTTATAAATTAATTTCGGATTGATTCCTTCCTTTTTTTTAAAATCGTTTTCCTTTCCGTGGGATATAAAATTGCTTAGCACTTTTGAAAGTGCTCCACATTTTTATTGTTTTCCCACGTCTGAAAGCGGAAGTCCCTGGCGATTGATAAAAATTCATTGCATCGTAAACAAAGGAAAGAGGCAAAACAGTAAATAATGCAACGAAAAATTGAAATTCGTCGATCGTCCGACAGTAAATTCGACGAAACGGAAATAACTCGGTGCTTCCGCGAATTGAATCTAGTTTCGCAACAGGTATTCGTGTCGCGAAAATCCGCGCTCCAATATACAGAGTGGGCCAAAAAACGCAGCTTCAGTTCTTTTTAAGGCAATGTATCAGGTGCAAATACCTACTTTATCGACATTTTTTGGAAAACTCACATGGCTAGCCTCAATTACATTCAACCAGAAAGTGCTTGCACGTCCAGTTTCTCTTTTTTTTAGCTATTTCGGGAATGCCCTCTGGATATTTTTAGCCTACAAAGAAAAAAATCGTACAACGCAATTTTGAGAAAAACGATTTTTTCATTTTTAACGATTGGGAATCTTCTTTTTCTCGAAAACGACGCAAAATATGAATAGCAGATCACAGTTCTGATTTGTTCCACTTCCTGAAATCTATAAAATGATATCGACTAAAATAGCATGTAGTTTAACGAGCTTCAACATTTTATTTTCAAAACCGTTTATTTTCAGTTCATTGACAATTTTAAAAACATGCTTCATGAAATTATTAAGGTTCCTGAGCTTGAAAGTGAAGAAAAATTGATTTTTATTTCTAAGCTCGAAGATACATCATTTTTAACGATTAAAAATTTCATTTTTCTCGAAAACGACGCAATATATGAATAGCAATTTGCAGTTTAAAATTGTTCCTCTTCCTGAAATCTATAAGATTATACCCTAACTAGATGTTTATTTTGTATGTTTTAACAAATTTTTCCAAAAAAAAGTCAATAAAAATCGACTAAAATAGCATATAGTTTAACGAACTTCAACAGTTTACTTTTGAAAACGTTTGTTTTTAGTTCATTGACAATGTTGAGAACATGTTTCATGAGATTATTAAAGTTCCTGAGCTTCAGAGTAAAAGAAAAATTGGTTTTTATTTCTGAAATTGCAGAAACATCATTTTTAACGACTAAAAATCTCATTTTTTTCAAAAGCGACGCAAAATTAAATAGCAACTTGCAGTATAAAATTGTTCTCCTTCCTGAAATCTATAAGATTATACTCTCACTGGATGTTTATTTTGTGTATTTTAATAAATTTTTCAAAAATAAATATTTAAAGTCAATAAAAATCGACTAAAATAGGATCTACTTTAACGAACTTCAACAGTTTATTTTTGAAAACGTTCGTTTTTAGTTCATTGACAATGTCAAGAACATGTTTCATAAGTATAATGAGATTCCTGAGTTTCAAAGGAGAAAGAAAAATTGGTTTTTATTTCTAAAATTGAAGAAACATCATTTTTAACGACTAAAAATCTCATTTTTCTCGAAAACGATGCGAAATATGAATAGCGATTTCCTGTTTGAAATTGTTTCCCTTCCTGAAATCTATGAGATTATAGTATACCGTCACTCGATGTTTATTTTGTGTATTTCTACAAATTTTTCAAAAAAAAAAAAAAATAGAAAATGTCAATAAGGTTCCTGAGCTTCAGAGTAAAGAAAACTTGGTTTTTATCTTTAAAATTGAAGAAACATAATTTTTAACGATTAAAAATGTCATTTTTCTCAAAAATGACGCAGAATATGAATAGCAATTTGCAGTTTAGAATTGTTTCCCTTCCTGAAATATATAAGATTATACCCTCACTGGATGTTTATTTTGTGTATTTTAATAAATTTAAAAAAAAATATATTTAAAGTCAATAAAAATCGACTAAAATGGGATCTAGTTTAACGAACTTCAACAGTTTATTTTTGAAAACGTTTGTTTTTAGCTCATTGACAATGTCAAGAACAAGTTTCATAAGATTATTGAGGTTCCTGAGCTTCAGAGTGAAGAAAAATTGGTTTTTATCTTCAAAATCGAAGAAACATAATTTTTAACGATTAAAAATCCCATTTTTCTCCGAAACGACACAAAATACGAATAGCAATTCACAGTTCAAAATTGATCCACTTTCTGGAATCTATAAAACTATACCCTGACCAGATATTTATCTTGCAAAATCGACTATATAATAGCATTTAGTTTAACGAACTTTAACATTTTATTTTTGAAAAAATTTATTTTTAGTTCATCGACAAATTTAAGAACATGCTTCATGAGATTATTAAGGTTCCTCAGCTTCAACGTAAAGAAAAATTGATTTTTATTTCTAAAATTGAAGATACATCATTTTTAACGATTAAAAATCTCATTTTTCTCGAAAACGTTGCAAAATTGAATAGCAACTTGCAATTTAAAATTGTTCCCCTTCCTGCAATCTATAAGATTATACCCTCACTAGATGTTTATTTTGTGTATTTTAATAAATTTTTCAAAAAAAAATATTTAAAATCAATAAAAATCGACTAAAATAGGATCTAGTTTAACGAACTTCAACAGTTTATTTTTGAAAACGTTTGTTTTTAGCTCATTGACAATGTCATGAACAAGTTTCATAAGATTATTGAGGTTCCTGAGCTTTAAAGTGAAGAAAAATTGGTTTTTATCTTTAAAATCGAAGAAACATAATTTTTAACGATTAAAAATCCCATTTTTCTCCAAAACGACACAAAATACGAATAGTAATTCACAGTTCAAAATTAATCCACTTTCTGGAATCTATAAAACTATACCCTTACCAGATATTTATCTTGCAAAATCGACTATATAATAGCATTGAGTTTAACGAACTTTAACATCTTATTTCTAAAAAAGTTTATTTTTAGTTCATTGACAACTTTAAGAACATGCTTCATGAGATTATTAAGGTTCCTCAGCTTCAACGTAGAAAAAAATTAATTTTTATTTCTGAAATTGAAGATACATCATTTTTAACGATTAAAAATCTCATTTTTCTCGAAAA
>JAUMHM010000071.1:28819982-28836129 GCA_032362435.1 Melikaiella ostensackeni | reverse complement strand
TTGTTAAAATATACAAGCTAAACATCTAGTAAGGGTATAATTTTATGGATTTGAGGAAGTAGAACAATTTTTAACTGTAAACTGCTATTCACATTTTGCCTCGCCTTCGAGAAAAATAACATTTTTAAACGTTAAAAATGACGTTACTTCAATTTTAGGAATAAAAACCAATTTTTCTTTATTCTGAAATTCAGAAACCTTAATAATTTCATGGAATACGTTCTTGAAATTGTCAATGAACTAAAAGTAAACGTTTTTAAAAATAAAATGTTGAGGTTCGTTAAACAAGATGCTACTATAGTCGACTTTTATTGACTTATTCTACTTTCTTGGAATTTTTTTTTTTTTTGAAATACACATAATAAACATCTAGGCAGGGTATAATTGTACAAATTTCAGGAAATGGAACAATTTTAAACTATATGAACTGCTATTCACATTTTGCTTCGTCTTCGAGAGAAATGAGATTCTAAATCGTTAAAAATGACGTTTCTTCAATTTCAGAAATAAAAACCAATTTTTCTTCACTTCGAAGCTCAGGAACCTTAATAATCTCATGGAACATGTTCTTAATATTGTCAATAACCTAAAAACAAACGATTTAAAAATAAAATGTTGAAGTTCGTTAAACTACATGATATTTAGTCGATTTTTATCGATTTCTTCTAATTTTTTGGAAAAATTTGTTCAAATACACAAGCTAAACATCTGGTAAGTGTATAATTATATAGATTCCAGGAAGTGGAACAATGTTGAACTATAAACTGCTATTCACTTCTTGCCTCCTCTTCGAGAAAAATGAGATTTTTAATCGTTAAAAATTACGCTTCTTCAATTTTAGAGAAAAAAGCCAATTTTTCTCTACTTTGAGGCTCAGGAACCTCAATAATCTTTCGGAACATGTTCTCAACATTGTCATTGAATTAAAAACAAATGATTTCAAAAATAAAATGTTTAAGTTCGTTAAACTACATGCAATTTTAGTCCATTTTAATCGATTTTTTAGAAATTTTTTTGGAAAAATTTGTTAAAATACACAAAATGAACAACTTATAGGGGTATAATTTCATATATTTCAAGAGAGGGAACAATTTTGAACTATGAACTGCTATTCATATTTTGCGTCGTTTTTGAGAAAAATTAGATTTTTATTCGTTAAAAAAAATCGCTTTTCTCAAAAACGCGTAGTACGATTTTTTTTGCTTTAAGTGATCAGGGAGAATTCCCGAAATACATATAAGAATTCAGAACTGATTCAAAACAGTTTAAGTTAAACGAATTGACATGAATTGAAAAAATTTTTAAAAAATCCATTGACTTTAGTAAAATCGAAGTGAATTTAGAAGAATTTGAGAGACTTTGACGAAATTCATAAAAACTGTTGTGAATTAAACAAAATTTCAAAAATTAAAAAAATTTCCAACGATTTGGAAAGATGAGAGTGAACAGATTTCAGGGCGAATTTAACAGAATTCAGGGCAAATTCAACAAAATTTAAGTAAATTGAAAAAAATAAAAAAACAATGAATTAAATCAGGGTTGCTACAAAATCCCAATTTCGAAACTTCTTGACATTTCCCAATTTCGAAATTTCTTGACATTTCCCTGACTTATTTTACATTTCTTCTGACCGTTATAAACTTTTATTTCGCATATAAAAACAACCTTACATCTAGAAAATCAATAATGTTAATGCCATAAAATGTTTTTCTAAATTTATCTTTAACACTTTCAGTGACCTCTGACCTGTAACAACCCTGTAAATGTAATTCAAGTGAACTTAAAACAATTTAAAAATATTTTAAAAATTCATTAAATTCATTAAATTTGTAGTGCACTTGCAAAATTTCAAAGAATTTGAAATAATTCCAGATGAATTAATCACAATTTTAGCTGGATTCCACATGAATGGAAAGAAATCCAATATAGTTCATTCATTTCAGTAAAATTAGAGCGAATTTAGAAGAATTTAAGGGAATTCGAGATAATTCTATGAAATTCATACGAATTTCAGGTGAATTTTTGAAAAATTCAAAAGGATTCAAATCAACTTAAAAAAGAAATTAAAAAATTCCATTGATTTCTGTACAATTGGAGTAAATTTAGAAAAATTGAAGGAAATTCAAAGGACTTTGACAACATTCATAAGAATTGGAGTAAATTGAGAAAAAATCAAAAAATTTCCATCGAATTGAATAAATCGGGAATGATCAGAATTCAGGAGGAATTCAACAGAATTTAAGTGCATTGAAAAAAAATTTACAAAATGAAATAAAAAACCAATTAATTAAATAAAATTCGAGTGAGTTTAGAGGAATTTAAGGAGTATAACAAGAATTCAATTACAGTGATCAAAATTCAAAGTGAATTTTTAAAAATAAATAAATAAAAATAATAATAAAAAATAAATATAATATATATAATATATATAATATGATAGAATATAGAATAGAATATAGATATAATATAATATAATAATAATAAAAATAATAAAAATTCTGGCTCAATTCCAAATATACTGAAAAAAAATCAAAAATATTCCATTCATTTCAGCAAAATTAGAGCGTATTAAGAAGAATTCAAGGAAATTCAAAAGAATTTAAAAGAGTTCAGGATAAATTAATAAGAATCCTGGGTGAATTCCAAATAAATTGAAAAAATCCAGAATATTCTCTTGGTTTCAGTAAAATTAGAGCGGATTTTGAAGAATTCAAGGGAATTTAAAAGAATTTAAAAGGGTTCAAGATAAATTAATAAGAATTTTGGATGAATTTCAAATGACTTGAAAAGAATTCAAAATATTCGATTAATTTCAGTAAAATTAGAGAAGATTTAGAAGAATTCAAGTTGATTCCAGAGAATTCCATGAAATTTATACGAACTCAAAATTAATTAAAAAGAATTCAGGGTGAATTCACAATAATTCAAGTGAAATGGAATACATTTTTCAAATTAAAAAAAAATCCATTGAAATCAGATAAATGGGAGTGATTAGAATTAGTCAATTCAGAGCAACTTCAGGAAAATAAGAATTCGATGAAATTCAAAAAAATTCTAGGTCAATTTTAAAAAAATTCAAGCGAACTGAAAATAATTCAAAACTGTTTAGAAAATGCATTGAATTCATTAAATTTAGAGTGAATTTAGAAGAGTTCAAGGAAATTCGAGAGAATAGATGAAATGCCTAAGAATTTAAGGGAAGTTTTAAAAGACTTCAAGGTGAGTTGAAAAAAAAAATTTAATCAGAAAATGTATTGAATTGAGTAGAATTAAGTAAATTTAGAGGAATTAAAGTGAATTAAAAAGAATTCAAAAAAAAAAAAACAATTCAAGCTAATTCGAAATAATTGAAAATAATTGAGATTAAATTTGAAAAATAAGATAAATAAAATTAATAAAATAAATGAATGAATATAATTTATATTTATTTATTATTATATATGAATAAAAATGAATATTCCAATGATGTCAGTAGAATTAGCACGAATTCGGAAGAATTCAAGGGAATTCAAGAGAATTCGAGAAATTTCATTTGAATTAAAGACGAATTAAAAAGAATAAAGTGAATGGAAGAACATTTATAGAACGCAAAAAATTCCAATGAATTCAGATAAATGGGAGTGAATAGAATTAGTGAATAAAAATCTGATGAAATTCGTACAAATTGAAGTTGAATTAAAAAGTCTTCAAGGTAAATTAAACAAAAAAAATGAAATCCAAAGAGATTGGATTTCTGTGGATTTCAAGGGAATTCCAAAATATTCAGGGTGAATTCAAATAATTCAATAAAATGCAAAAATGAGTATCGATTTGAATTCAATAGTGGTTAGCTCTTGGGTTTTCTGTTTTAATTTATTGAAAGAAAAGTGACTAAAGTGATCTTTTCATTTAAAAAAGTAACAGTAGTGACTTTATCTTTAAAAAGTGACTAAAAGTGATTTGAGAAAAAAGTGACTCAACATGACTTAAGTGACTGTGTGGCTGTTCTGCTCAATTCGAGTGGAGATCAGTTTGTCCAAAAAATGCCGGTAATGTAGGTATTTGCATCTGATACATGCCCTTAAAAAAAGAGCTGCATCTGCAGTAGAGAATTTATAGAAAGTGAAGAAAAAGTGGAAAACGACTATGTGAAAATGTCTGTGTCTCCAACTTTTTAAATAATAATACCCGAGTCCGAGTAAGTCCATTCAGACTTCTCTCAAGCCACACTCTAGATACGCTTGTTCCGCTGCTTTATGAAGCGGAACGAGAGGAACAAAAGAGGATTTTCATCATTCCTCGTGCCCTACTTCCGGCATCGAACAGACAATTAGACATCGTCCCTCGCTCATTATTGTTCGAACCGGTGAAAAAAATCAGAAACCAGAATCCAATGTTAAATAATGACTTGAGGTGCAAACTCACTAATGGACTCACTAATTATCCGTGGTTACGAGTCACGAATCGATTACCATATATGTACTAATTCACTAAAAAAATCCGCGGAAGGAAAAGACGGAACACAAAAATCCGTTTTTGTCCAATTTTCGACGAAAGTATGCCTTTTCGTGCATGTAAAGTGGGCGCAAAGTGGTTTTTTTCCGCCCGGAGACGCAGCGGGCGCAAAGTACCTTCTTGCGCCCGCTTTTGTAGTCCCAGGGCGGAAAACTCTACATTGCGCCCGCTTCACATGACCTCAAAGGAAAACTTTTGATGTAGGATATAGTTTTAACACAAGCAATTCATAAATTATTTTTAGAATTTTCCGTTTTTTTTAAATGACAAATTGTGAATAAAAAAAAAATTATAAAAGAGAAAATAATAGTTCAGATCAAAAATGAGTTATAAAGAAGAAACGACGCAAAACAGATTTGGCTTTCCTTCTTCGAAAGTTTGAAAGCCAATGAAGCTGATTAAAAGTCGGTGGTTAATTACGTATTTAGGCACCAGTTATTGGGTACTTAAAATATTGCGAGCAAGTTTCTTTCCACGAATCGAATCGCTCGGGAAAGCTAGGACTGAATTTCGCAAGAGACGTCAGTTAAAATCCGTGCAAAGACTTCGACCATTGGCCGCTTGATAGCCTTCCCCTTCACTGTCTTACATTCATAAAATCCGCGCATTCTAAAACCTGCAGGATGTAATCATATGACTATATATGGTAGCCTGCAAAACAATCTAGACTCTTCAATTCAACTTATTTCTTCAGAAAAGCAATTTTTTATTTTTAAAAATAAAATAAAAAATCTAATATCAGGGATCAGAGTGGTTCAGTAGTTTAATTCTAGGTAAAAAAGGGGATTAAGAGAGGATTTAATTGATTATCAAAAACTTTTTTATCATATCGACGCCTCCATTTCATATTGCTTCATGTCGCATTCAGACGGTGTACAGCTCTCCGTCGCGCTTGCTCGCTGTATAGCTTCAGGTCCTATGCTTATACACACGACTTAGAGCACTATGGAATAGAGGCGTCGAATTAATCTGTTTTAGTTTAAGATTCAATTGTCCTCTTAAAAATTTGTCTTTTTGGTAGAAAATTAGTGTTCTTGGTTGAAAATTCATCTTTTGCGATTGAAAATTCAATTTTTTGTGTGAAAACTTATTTATTTTGTTGAAAAGTCATCCTTTTTGTTGACGCCTTCGTTTCATACTGATCCACGTCACATTCAGACGGTGTACAATACCACGTCGCGTTTGTACGGTGTACAGCTCTACCGGCCAAACGCGACGTGGCGTTGTATATCGCCTAAACGCGACGTGCAGCAATATGGAATGGAGGCGTCGAATTCATCTGTTTTACTTGAAGAATAAACTATTTTCTTGAAAATTCGTCTTTTGCGGTTGAAAATCTAATTTTTTGGGTTAAAATTTAATTTTTTTGTTAAAAAGTCATCCTTTTTGTCGACGCCTCCATTTCATACTACACCACGTCGCATTCAGGCGTTGTGCAGGGCCACGTCGCGTTTATTTGATGTACTGTACAGCTTTCCGTCGCGATTGGTCGCTGCATAGCTTCAGGTCCTTTGCATATACACAGGACTTGGAGCTATACAGCGACTAACGCGACGGAAACCTGTGCACCGACGAAATACGACGTTGGCACTGTACACTGCCTAAGCGCGACGTGGAGCAGTATGGAATGGGGGCGTCGTGTTCATCCGTTTGAGTTCAAAATTCAAATATTTTCTTGAAAATTCGTCTTTTGGTAGAAAATTAGTATTCTTGGTTTTTTTTCATCTTTTGCGGTTGAAAATTTAATTTTTTGGGTTAAAATTCAATAATTTTTTTAAAAAGTCATCTTTTTTGTTGACACCTCTGACCCATACTGATCCACGTCGCATTCAAGCAGTGTACAATGCCTCATCGCGTTTGTCCGGTGTACGGCTCTACCGACCAAACGCGACGTGGTGCTGTATATCGCCTGAACGCGACGTGGAGCAGTATGGAATGGAGGCGTCGAATTCATCTGTTTTACTTGAAGAATGAACTATTTTCTTGAAAACTCGTCTTTTTGGTAGAAAATTAGTGTTCTCTGTTGAAAATTCATCTTTTGCGGTTGAAAATTTAATTTTTTGGGTTAAAATTTGATTGTTTTGTTAAAAAGTGATCCTTTTTGTCGACGCCTCCATTCCATACTGCTCCACGTCGCGTTCAGGCGTTGTACAGCGCCACATCACGTTTGTTCGATGTACTGTATAGCTTTCCATCGCGATTGGTCGTCGTATATCCTCAGGTCCTTTGTTCAAACACAGGACTTGGAGCTATACAGCGACTAACGCGGCGGAAAGCTGCGTACACCGACCAAATACAACGTTGGCACTGTACACTGCCTGAGCGCGACGTGGAGCAGTGTGGAATGGAGGCGTCGAATCCATCCGTTTGAGTTGTAGATTCAACTATTCTCTTAAAAATTCATCTTTTTGGTAGATAATTAGTATTCTTGGTTGAAGATTCATCTTTTGCAGTTAAAAATTTAATTTTGTGGGTTAAAATTTAATTATTTTGTTAAAAAGTCATTCTTTTTGTCGACGCGTCCATTCCATACTGCTCCACGTCTACTGATCACTTTCTACTGATAAAAATACATTTTAAAAAAATTCCAAAAGATCAAAGGTTAAAAAAGAGATGAACAACAGAATTGGAAAATTCTCACGTTTGAATTTGTTTGAATGAATTTTTTTAAGTACGTAAATACTATTTGAAAAACTTACTATTTCTGTTCCCTTGGACTTTTAACATTTTTCCGAACTCAGTTGAAAGCTCTCAGATGTTCAAATTAGTTTTAAATCTTAGATAAGAAAAGATTAGGGGCCGTCCATATACCATATGGTCAATTTTTTACCACTTTTTGCCCCCCCCCCACCTCCTCTGTCGACATGCACTTATTGTAAATTTTATAAAAATATGGATCTTCTTACAAAGAGATTATCAGAGCTGATTTTTTTTCAATCTCATAAATTCTCTATTCAGATTTCATTGGATGACTATTAATTTGCCACAATATTATTTGTCAAAACATTATTTTACAAAGCAATATTTGACAACAGTTAAGCGTTATCGAAAAAATCGGCTTTTTTCAAAAAAAATTTTATTGATTAAAATTTTTATTTAATCAATTCTCATGTGAATTTATGTTGATATAACATTTTAAACACTTGTTCTTAATGAAAAATTCAACAGCTGAAAAAAAATAAAAATCCAAGTTCAACTGTTTGAAATTCAGTTTTCAATTTTCTTCGAATCTTCAACAGTTGAAAATTCAAGTATAAATAGAATTTTATGTTAAAAAGAAGTGTAAAAATTCAAGCTTTTTGTTTGAAGATTCATCATTTTAGATGAATTTAGTTTTTTTGGTTTGAAAATTCATCTTCTTTAGATAAAACTCTGATTCAGAATTTAATTATTTTGTTAAAAATTTAACAATTTTGTAACGTTTTTAACCATTTTTTTTTTAAATTCATTCTTTTTGGTTGAGAATTCGTCTTTTTGGTCGAAAGTTCAACTGTTTTCTTGAAAATTCGTCTTTTTTGCTTGAAACTTCAACAATTTGGTCGAAATTGTTTTTCTTTCTTGACAGAAAAATCTTTCTTGGTTGAAGATTCAACTATTTTGTTGAAATTTCGTCTTTTTTGGTTGAATTCTATCATTTTTTATTTGAAATTAAAATATTTTTTGGTTTAAACTTGCATTACTTTGTTGAAAATTTATTTATTTTTATTGAAAATTGATCTTTTTTGGTTGAAAATCGAAATATTTTGTTGAAAATTCAACTATTTGGTTGAAAGTTGAACTCCTTTGTTAAAAATTCAAACTTTTTGTTTGAAGATTCATCTTTTAGTTGAATTTCACCTTTTGTTCGAAAATTCATCTTATTGGTTAAAAATCTTATTTGATTGAGAACTTAATCATTTTGTTGAAATTTGAACAATGTCGTTTAATTTTTAACAATTTTATTTAAAATTCATCCTTTCGGGTTGAGAATTCGTCTTTTTGGTGAAAAGTTCAACTGTTTTTTTCGAAAATTTGTCTTTTTGGGTTGAAAATTCATCTCTTTTGATAGAAAATTGAAATATTTAGTTGAAAATTAACTCCTTTTTTTAATTCATAATTTCGAGTGGAAAATTCAACTGCTTTGTATAAAATTCATCTTTTTGGCTTGAAACATCAACAATTTGGTTGAAATTGTTTTCCATCTTGACAGAAAAATCTTTCTTGCTTGAAAACTCGACTTAACACACAATATTTTTAGTCCAGAACTTTCATCTAAAGTTTGCCTTTGAGGGCATGTGAAACGGGCGCAAAGTAGCGTTTTCCGCCCGGGACTAAAGAAGCGGACGCGAAAAGCTACTTTGCGCCCGTTTCATCTCCGTGTGGAAAAAGCCACAGCCTCTTGCACAATATCGAGGAAACGAAGGAAATAGCTTTCCGACTTTATTGCCGGATTTTCAGTTTTATAATATTGACGTGTTTGGCTCGTAAACTAATCGACTCGTACCTCACTTTTATCTTTTGCCAAGCTTCAGTATCCGTGACTGGAAACAGAAAGTTAGCCTGAGGCACATGCAGAAACCAAATATCTAGGGTCAAAAGAATATTTCATGCCGAATAAACTCTAGCTTTTATTAAAAAAAAAAAATTGATCAAGTTCAGTTGAGTTTTGTTAATGTCGGTAAATGTCGGTATCAGGAATTTTCAACTAATATCCCTGCCCAGAATAAAAGAAAAATAGAAAATTGACTATAATTATTTTTTATCTGTAATTGATTGATCACTGGGTATATTTCGAAGCCAAAAAGTGAAATTGTGTGCTCATAGAGAAAATAATCTCTAGAATTTGAAGCAGTGGAGTGAATTTAATCTTGTCAGAGGGCCAATCAAAGGGCCATTATTATCTGAACTTGTTAGAGCAAGGCGGAAAATTAACGTCAGTGAGGCGTCAAATACAAGGCACACGTTCCTCTCTTACGACATTGTCATTCTTGAAATGAGATCTTCATTTCATCAAAAATTTCGCAATTTTCACAAGAAAATATTCCAAATTTAAATCACTTAAATGATGAAAGTATATAGAATTTATTCTTAAATTTACAAAAGAAAATAAAAAATGTATAGGAGGGGGGAAGGGTACACACTGGATAATGCATATTTCCACAATGCAAATGATATTAATCCACTTTAATAATTTTCTACATGAAGTGATTGAATACTTCTTGTTGCTTTTATTTCGAACTTGAATGCCATCAAATTATGACAGCTTATAATTATTATTTTTCTAAAATGTAAAATGAGAGCTTTATTTCATCAAAAAATTTCCAAAATTTCTCAGAAAATATTTCAAATTCAAATCACTAGATTGATAAAAGTATTTAGAGAAAGTCATTTCTCGATTTTACAAAAGAAAATTTCAAAAATGTATACGGAGGAGTGGTTGATACTGGGTAATGTTTATTTTCTCTTAATAAAAATGATATTAATCCACTTTCATAATTTCCTACATGCAGTGATTGAATACCTCTTGTCAAAAATTGTTAGAATGCATTAATAATATTCCTATTATGAGAAAATAGGCATTATCCCGTATGTACCACCCTCCCTTTTTTGATACCCATTTTAAACTAAAATTGAAAACTTCAGATTTAGTAGTTTTTTTTTTCAATTTAAAAACTCCTGACATTGAGGTTTTTTTTTATATTACAGAATACGAAAAATTAAAAGAGGATAACCATCATACTTTTCAGGATTGGAAGCATTAAATTTTGATTTTTTCCAAAATTTAAAGCTTATATAAAAATGTTTACTTTTCGAAACGTTCAAATATGTTAATTTTGAAATTGACAAAAATTGGAAAGATTTAACGCTTTTATTTGAAACTTCAATGCTATCAAATCACGACAGCTTATAATTAATTATTCATCTTCTAAAATGTAAAATAAGAGCTACATTTCATCAAAAAAATTTCAAAATTTCCCAGAAAATATTACGAATTTGAATCACTAAAATGATGAAAGCGTTTAGAGAAAGTCGTTTCTCGAATTTACAAACGAAAATTTCAAAAATCTATAGGGGAGAGTGGTACATACTGGATAATGTATATTTTCTCATAATAAAAATTATATTAATCCACTTTAATAATTTTCTACAAGAAGTGATTGTATGATACATACTTCTTGTAAAAAATTATTAGAAAGGCTGCCACAACCTAATTTGCTTGAAAAAAGTGAAAAAAGTGACCTATTTAGACTGAAAAAGTGAAAAAATGACTAATTCCCAACCCAAAAAGTTACTACTGTGCATTAATAATGTTAATTAATGTTCTTTTGAATTCAAAAGACTTCAGGAGAATTCAAGGGAATTCAAGAGACTGACAAAATTCATGAGAATTTTAGTGAATTGAACCAAAATTTTTTAAATGAAAAAATTTCCATCGAATTGAATAAATTTGGAGTGAACAGAAGTCAGAGCGAATTCAACAGGATTGAAGTACACTGAAAAAAAGCGAAAATGGAAAAAAATGAATGAAATAAAATCTGAGTGAATTTAAAGAAATGTAAGGGAACTCAAAAAGAATTTGATCAAATGCCTAAGAATTCAAGGTGAGTTTAAAAGATTTAAGGGTGCATTCACAAAAAATACTTACAAAATTAAAAAAGTCTATTGAATTGAATAGAATTGAGTGAATTGAGAAGAATTCAAGTGAATTCAAAAGAATCCAGGGTGATTTCGAAAAAATTCCAGAGAATTCTAAAGGATTTAAAAGAATTCAGGTTGAATTCCAAACGAATATAAAAAAATTCAAAAGCTCCAAAATATTCATTGATTTCAGTAAAATTGAAGTAAATTTAGAAGAACTCAACGGAATTCTAGAGGCTTTGATGAAATTATTAAGAATTTGAGTGAATTGAAAAAAAAATTTAATTTGAAATAAAACCAATGAATAAAATAAAATTCGAGTAAACTTAGAGGAATTTGAGGAAAATGAGAAGAATTCGATAAAATTGATAACAATTACAGATAAAATTGATAAAAATTCAAGATGAATTTTAAAAAAACTAAAAAATATTTTTAAAATTCATTGAATGTACCAAATTTGGAGTGAATTTAGAAAAATTCAAGGAAATACAAATTAATATTCCATTTATTTCAGTAAAATTGGAGTGAATTTAGAAGAATTCAAAAGGATTTAAGGAATTTGGATGAAATTCATACGAATTTAAGATGAATTTAAAAGAATTCAGGGAGAATTCAAAATAATGTAAGTGAATGGAACAAAGTTTTTAAAACACAAAAAAATTCTATCGAATTTAGTGGATTTGAATTGAAAATAATTCAGGGAAAATCAGAAATAGGTATAGACCTGAATACAACAGTAGTTCACCAAAAGTGATTAAAAATTTATTTCCGAAAAAAAGTGACTAAAAGTGACTTAAGTGACTGTGTGTCAGTCCTGAGTATGTACCACACTCCCTTTTTTGATATCTTGATTACTAAATCTTCATAAAAGAATATATAAAAATTTTTATAAATTAGTTGTAAATTCGATCACAGGTGTTTCCACTTTGTTTGTATTTATAATTGTATTAGCAAATATATATTCGCTTCCTCATAGAGGAAGTAAAAATGCAAAAATACAAGTGAGTCAATCAATTCGTCTCGAATCAAGGAGTCTTTTCTGTTTTTGCATCAACTTTGAACTATGTTGATGAAAAATGTTATACTGTAAAAAACAGATTTTTCAAATACTATAAATGACCAAAGTGACAATAACTTCCTTACTCTTCAGTAAAATGCATTGATATTATAGGTCAATCGATTTATCTGGAGTCAAGGAGTCTTTCCTATCCTTGCATCAACTTTGAATTATGTTAATGAACAAAGTTTTACTATAACACTGATTTCTAAAATACTATAGATGATCATAGATTCCTTAATCTTCAATGAAATGTATTAATACTATAGATCAATCGATTCGTCTCAAGACAAGGAATCTTTTATATTCTTGCATCAAGTTTGAATTATATGAATAAAAAAAGTTTTACTTTAAAAAACCCATTTAAAAATATTATAAAGTGCTCAAAAAAATTGTAATGATTATTTTTAGAAATCCTTCGGTCAGTTTTCAGATGTTAGTGGTGAAAATCAGCCCTTCAAATTGCAACAGTTTATATGTAACCGTCTTCAAATTATCGGGTTCACAAAAAAGTGTGACATACAGACACACACACACACACATCCGGACAATTGCTTAGAGCATTGTGTTAGACATTTTTTAATTTAGGAACGTTTAACTGAACGAATTAAAAAATGTTCGAAATTGTTACCATTACAAAGCTTCATCTATGAGGAAGCAAAAAGAGACTTTTTATAATTCAATACAGAATAAGAATGACTAAAATACTGTAATTGAAGCTCTTGCGTAAAATAATTAAAATTGCGGAATAGAGTCGGTCTTCTAGCTCTAGAACAATAGTTTCTATTCCAACGAACCGAAATTGTTTTCTATTTTTCATAGCTGCTGCAATTGAATAATTAATTTCCCGCCCGCATAATGCACGGTATGACCTCAGTAATAAAAGATTACGCCACGAGGGCCCAGTAGAACATAAAACGTCTTACCTCGCATAAATTCTTTAAAAAATTATTCAAGAAACCTGACGTGCTAATAAATCATTCTAAAAATAATGGTCAGTGTCGAAAATCAATCTGTCCTACGAAGAGACGCCTACAATCATTCATATAACGTCGAATCGTCTTTGATATTCTATTAATATTTCATGGCGGCGAACTTTTCTTCAGAGTGGTCATTAATCAGAGAAACAGAATATTGTCTTTCATTCCTTTTAAAACCAAAGGGATCGTCCATATATTATTGACGATTTTTTGACCATCCACACCTATTTCTAACGTTGCCGTAACAGTAGGCCAAAACCCCTTCTTTCCATAACTCCGGCCACCCCTCTCCTTTCCATACTCTATTGCACATTATCCCATTAGCCCATTCCTTAAGTTCTTTCCCCTTATATTTCCCGGCTTCATTTGGAATTTCATCCAACTGTAAACCAGGAGCCTTCCCGTCTTTCATTATTCCTAACACCTTGACTATTTCTTCCCTTGTTATGTTCTCTTCCTCATCCCCTTTCCTTCCCTCTTTTCCTCCCTTCCTAACTTTCTTCTCTAGCCCTCCTACCGAATCCATAAAGTATTTTTTCCATTCTACCATCTCAATATCCTAGTTTGCTCATTTCCTTCTTTTCCTCTCTCTCTCTAGTGACTACCTTCCGAACCTCTTCTTCCATCCGCACCTTCTTCATCTCTTCTTCAAACCTTTTATTTCCCTCACCTTTTTTTATCACACATCTCATTATATTCCTTCTTTTTTCCTCCTATATTTTTCTCCATTGCTTTTGCCCTTTTCTCCATTTCCTTAATTCTTTTCTCACTTCCTTCTTCTTCTCTTGACACTCCTCATCCCATTGATTTCTAACCCCTCCTTTACTAGTTTCTTTTTTTCCTGTGTTCTCTAATACTCTTTTTATTTCCCCTCCCATTATTTCCATCTCTTCGTTTACATTTCCCTCTCCCATTTTTATATTCTTTGCCATTTCTTTAAATATATTTTTTCTCCATAAATTACTTAAGCTTTTTTGGATGATTTTTTTTACCCACCCCACCCCTTTCTAACGCTGCCGTAACAGTAGACTAGAACCCCTTCTTTCCATAACTCTGCCCACACGTCTCCCTTCCATACTCTATTGAACATTATCCCATTCCTTTAGTTCTTTCCTTCCATATTTCCAAATTTCATTTGGGATTTCATCTTCTTGTAAATCAGGAGCCTTCCCGTCTTTGATTATCCCTAACACCTTGACTATTTCTTCCCTTGTTATGTTCTCTTCCTCATCTCTTTTCCTTCCCTCTTTTTCTCCCTTCCTAACTTTCTTCTCTAGCCCTCCTACCAAATCCATAAAGTATTTTTTCCATTCTACCATCTCAATATCCCAGTCAACTCTTTTCCTCATTTTTTTCTCTCGATCGACTACTTTCCAAACCTCTTCTTCAATCCTCACCTTTTTTTTATCACACATCTCATTATATTCCTTCTTTTTTTCTACAATATTTTTCTCCACTACTTTTCCCTTTTCTCCATTCTCTTAATTCTTTTCTAACTTCCTTCTTCTTCTCTTCACACTCCTCATCTGATCCATTTATTGCCCCTCCTTTACTAGCTTTTTTTTTGCCTGTGTCCTCTAATTCTCTTTTCATTTCTCCAGTCATTATTTCCACCTCTTCGTTAACATTTCCCTCTCCCATTTTTGTATTCTTTACCTTTTCTCTATATAAATACTTTGTCCATAAATTACTTAACGCTTTTTTGGACGATTTTTTTACCCTCCCTCCTCCTTCCTAACACTGCCACAACATTGAATCAGGATCCCTTCCCCCCTCCTCATTGTTAGGTAACTTTCATAATTCTGATTTTTGCACTATAAATACAAAGTTTTTACTCTACCAAGAAAAATGGCTCCACGTAATTTGTGGTATTCTATAAAAATAACCCCTGTGGTTTCTTTTCCAATTTAAAAAATTTACAAATTTCCTTTTTTATGGGGGCCAAAATTATTGTGCATTTTTTATGTGTACAGTTTTCGATATGAAACAATAAAATGAAAACATATTTTAGAAAAAATAATATTTTATCAAGTTAGAATTTTTTTAAATAACAACAAAAATAATTACAATTTTTTGGGTTTGACTAATGGAACACCTATTCTCAATTTCAAACAAGTAAGTAAAAAAAATTTTCGAATATTTTAAAATTTTAAAAAGTTTTTAAGTTAAAAAAAATTCAAATTTGCATTTAAAAAGTTTTTAATTTTTCAACCGTTAAAAACTTTCAACCCCTCTGTGGTCGCAAAAAGTGATATCTAATTTTTTTTATCATGGGTTATCCTGATAGGATACCACAACTTTTCGACACACTCCAAAAACAAATTTTAAAAAATCATTTTTTTCAATTCGCCCTACCCTCTTATATTATTTCAATTTTAAAAAAATTATTACATTAAAAAAATATTAAGTAACATTTCTAGAAATCTCCCCCCTCCCTCATCGTAACAGGGCCATAATACCACCTCTTGGACCCTTCCTCACCCCTAAAAGCGTTACGTAATAAATGGACGACCCCAAATTGAAAATTTGGATTTGTAAAATCAGGGGCTTCCCAATTTTGAAAAATCTATCTTGGAATTATCCATTGATCGAATCAATTTCAAATCAGGCAAGTTTTACACTTCAAGTCGCAGAATTTCTCAGCGACTAAATATGTTTGTTTTTCAAAGAAAATTAGGCGACACGTATTTGTCCGATTTCAGAAGAAAAATTTTTTTCGCAAAGTTACAAGTATTTGAATTGTAAGGTCTATTTTTCAAAACATCACAATTTTTTTTTCTTTAAAATTCTATAGTTTTTGATCTAATTCAGATATTCCAATTTTCATTTCGGATTCTGACGAATTCTACCGTCCCCTTTCAAAATCCGTCGGAAAATTTAAAAAATTGGTAAAATTAGGCGGCAGGCGCCTACAAAAAAAGAGTTTCATAGCCAATTTAGTCGTAAACGAAGTCGGTCAAATCTCCCCCCCCCCCTTACAACCCCTTACTATCCGACC
>JAUMHM010000071.1:28800539-28819882 GCA_032362435.1 Melikaiella ostensackeni | reverse complement strand
AAAAGGATCAATGAAATTTAATCGTAATTAACATGGAAAAAGACCATAACCTCGACTTTTGAGTACATTTTTCTTTAGTGTGTGTTTTGAACTTTTATATGGTAAGCTGTTGGATATTATGCGTTCCTTAGGTAATTTTGAAAAAAAAATTAGAGATGCTCTTCCAGATCCATTATTTTAAATAATAAAAATTAGTAAATGACGAAAACAAGAACCGACGTGGGAGACACGTGGCTTTGCATTTTTGAGGTTATGTACTAAGGTGAAAATATGTTTTGTGGAAATAAGTCACTGGAGTCTCGTGGTATAGACGATCACATAACTGCAATTACGCAATTTCCTGTGTTAAACAATTTGAAGTACTGAATATCATTATCAATAGTTTTCTCAAGTTAGAACAAATTATTTTGAAATTCATTTCCTAGCGAAAATTAGATTGTGGTATAAGGTGCTCAGTCCTTGGACATCCATACGTAAATTAACTAATTTTTGGGCGCGGATTATGTGAATCATTTCAAGAATCTCTCTTTTTGTCTCATTCCTTTCTACAGCCAAAATTATGGGATTGTTAAAATCAAAGGTGTGGAAGATAGTGACTGCATGTTTTCCCGACGCAGTTTATATAACCGATTTGTTTGATAATGAAACATCGATTTTCCCAAAAGAACCCACACTTATAAATTTTCAGAAGATTTTCTGCAAAACCCCACCTTTTCATTTTTTGCACTATTTTTTTTTTAATTCTCTGACAGATTTCGAAAGAGGACGGTTAAACTCATCAAAACTCGTAACGCATATTAGAATACCTAAGTTAGAGCAAAAACTATAAAATTTTAAAGAAAAAATGTGTGATTTTTTGAATATGATATTAATAAATTAATATATAATAATATATTAATATATTAATATTTTTTTAATATGAAGGCTCTCAAAGTTTGAGATATTTCAAAATTATAAGAATTCCAATTTGCAAAGTTTCCAAATTTCGAAATTTTCAAAATCTAGGCTTAAGATTGAAGGATTCTACACTTTTTCAAATTTTTGAAAATTTCTATTTAAAATGTCTAATGAAATAAATTAAATATTTGTACAGTCAACTAAGAACTGAACCTTAATAGAACGGAAGCAAAATTTATGACTTTATGTCTCTGCTTGTTAAATTAAAAAAAAATTAAAATAAACTCTAAGAAAGTCTTCTTGTGTAACTGAAAATCACACAAGAAGTCTTACATAATTTTCTCGTTTTAGGACTTTTTGTGCAATTTTCAGTTACGCAAGGTGACTTTGTCAGAGTTTATGTTTTAAACAAAAAAATTCAAAATTAAATATTAATTTAATGCAGGATGATTATCATTTTTTTCGAGTTTCTGCACCTGTTACGGGGTCGAATAGATTACGAGAATCAGGTTAATTTCCGGCAGCTCACCTCAGCAAAAAGTAGGAGCAAGATGAGTAGAGGCCCGCAAAACCGAGAAAGCGGTTCCGGATGTCGATTCCCCAGGAGTCGCGTCATTCTTGCCTTGAGGGCAAAAAAACCGATGAGGGCGCACTTCTTCACTCTTCACCCTTCACCCTTCACTTTCACTCCCTTTCTGAAAGCAGCACTCGCGCACTTTTGATGGGATGATCACGATGAATCGATCGATACAAACAGAACTTTTTGGAGAGCAGGGAAAGATGGGACCACTTTCAAGGTCGGCGGATGTGGTTTCCAAAATTTCTTCGGGCCCTTTCCCGAAAAAGTGAGAAGTTGAGGTATCACGAGAAACGGTGGCGGGTCCTACCCCACGTCCTCGAAGAGAGTGATGACACCTGTGCAGGGCCTGACAATTCGTGCCACCGATCCGGGCCCATTTTCTTTTCTGGGAAGCTTTCCTCTTCTTAATCTGAAAAATTTATTTTAATTAGTTTTTAGATTTTAGAAAATAAAGGGAAAACTTTATTTATTAATGATAAGAAATAGTATTCAATTGAGGATTTGAGGGTTGCTACAAAAAGTTCTAAATTCAAATTTCCAATTTTCACATTTGTTCATTATCTATATTTTAGAGAATAAAGGAGATACTGTATTTATTAGTGACAAGAAATGAAATTTAATGAAGGACTTAGGGGTTGCTACAAGGTTCAAAATCCCAATTTTTAGATTTGTTCATTATTTAAATTCTAGAAAATAAAAGGAAAACTGTATTTATTAGGGATAAGAAATGGAATTCAATTGAAAACTTGGAAGTTGCTATAAGGTTCAAAATTCCGATTTTGAAATTTGTTCATTATTTAGATTTTAGAAAATAAAGGGAAAACTGTATTTATTAGTGATAAAAAATGGAGGTCAGTTGAAGACTTGGGAGTTCCTGCAAGGTTCAAAATACCAATTTTGAAATTTTTTCATTATTTAGATTCTAGAAAATAAAGGGGAAACTGCATTTATTAGTAATAAGAAATAGAATTTAATAGGGGACTTAAGGGTTGCTATAAGGTTAAAAATTCCAATTTTCAAATTTGCTCATTATTTAGATTTTAGAAAATAAAGGGGAATTTGTATTTATTAGTGATAAAAAATGGAGTTGAATTGAGGACTTGGGAGTTGCTCCAAGGTTCAAAATACCAATTTTAAAATTTGTGTATTATTTAGATTTTAAAAAATAAAGGGGAAACTGTATTTATTAGTGATAAGAAATATAACTCAATTGAGGAATTGGGGGTTGCTACAAGGTTCAAAATTACAATTTTGAAATTTGTTCCTTATATCAATTTTAGAAAATAAGAGGAAAACTATATTTATCAGTGATAAGAAATGGAGTTCAATTGATGACTTGGGGGTTGCTACAAGGTTCAAAATTACAATTTTGAAATTTGTTCCTTATATCGATTTTAGAAAATAAGAGGAAAACTATATTTATCAGTGATAAGAAATGGAGTTCAATTGATGACTTGGGAGTTGCTACAAAGTTCAAAGTTCCAATTTTAAAATTTGTTCATTATATCGATTTTAGAAAATAAAGGGGAAACTGTATTTATTAGTGATAAAAAAACTGAATTCAACTGAGAATTTGAGGGCTGCTACAAAGTTCAAAATTCCAATTTCCAATTTTGAAATTTGTTCATTATTTCGATTTTAGAAAATAAAGGGGGAACTGTATTTATTAGTGATGAGAAATGGAATTCAATTAAGGACTTGGGGGTTGCTACAAGGTTCAAAATTCCAATTTTGAAATTTGTTCATTATTTAGATTTTAAAAAATAAAGGGGAAACTATTTATTAGTGATAAGAAATAGAATTCATTTGAAGACTTGTGGGTTGCTACAAGGTTCAACATTCCAATTTGGAATTTGTTCATTTTTTCGATTTTAGAAAAAAAAGGGTAAACTGTATTCATTAGTGGTAAGAAATGGAATTCAATTGAGAATTTCAGGTTTGCTACAAAAATTGTTTAGAAGATTTTTTTATTGACATTAGGGCCTAGAGTTTTTTTTCATAATTATCAACGTTTCATCCTAGTCCTTAGACGATTTAGAATTCAATTTACCTAGAATCAAATACATTGCATATTTTGAATTAATTTTCAATTTTTTTAAGTTTTAAATTAATATTATATAAGAAATTTCGGCCACGGGTAGGGGCCGAAATTTAATTTAACTGACATACATTTTTTGTTAAATTCAAACAATTTTTTCCCCAAAATTATACTAGGTACATAAATTAAATTCTAGATCGTCTAAGGCAGGGCTGAGTCAGATTAAGTTTCTTTTTTTAGAGTCAAGTTTTAAACATTAAAAGTTTAAAAGCGAGATAAAAAGTTTCTGTAATCTTGGAACAGAGTTTTTTCCTCAAAAAAAAAGAATATATTCTTTCGTAATAAATATTTACAAGTGATATATTGAAAAATTAGAAAAAAATTATTTTCAACATTGTTTCATTATGTTAAGTAAAGTAAGTGTTTCAAATTTACACTTTAAAGTAATCAGTTCATTTTTATGGTACCCAATATTCAAAGCTTCTAATTTAAAGAAGACTTAAATTTAAAGAATACATAAATTTGAAGTTTTTTAATAATAAAAAACCACTTTAGAAGCTTTGATATAAAGTCAACAAAAGTGATGAACTTCTTCTGAAAAAAAGATATATATATAAAAGAAACCAAATTTTGAAACTTTCCATTTTAAAAAAGAAATCAAAACTTCAGATTTAGTAGTTTTTCAAAATTAGAAACTCCTTACGTTGATGTATTTTTTATATTACAGAGAAGAATTTGAAAAAATTAAAAAAGGATAACCTTCATATCTGATTTCTTCCACAATTTTATTCAAAGCTTATGTGTGTAAAAATGTTTATTTTTTAAAACATTCAAATATGATAAGTTTTAAAATTTACATGCCTATAAATTTTAAAGGTTTCCTAATTTGAAAATAATTGAATTTGATTTCTGTTCAAAACATGAATGCAATCAAAATATGACGGCTTATAATTGAAGACATGATAATGACAACTAGATAATAGCCAATTTTTCAAAATTCCGTTTTTAACAGTTTCAAGTAATACACTACACTATTTATCGATACATATTAAAAATAAGTGAAAATAATTTCTCCTTTCACTCGAAAAAATGAATTTTAAAATTATTAAAATGACAAATGGATACGTACAGAAGATTGAAAAAAAACATGTTTCTATCTTCCTGAATCATTGAAATAATAATGATCACATGCTTCTATAAATTAGAGTAAATTTTCTATCATATAGAAATAATTTCATTTTTAGTCTTATCCAGTTGTCATTCTCATGTCTTTAATCGCTATTATTCTGAAATGTAAAATTTTTGAATTTTCCATAATTTAAAGGGCCGACTTCCAGAAAATTGTTGTTAAATGTTTTCCAAATATGAAAGGTTTTAGATTTAGCAGATTCAAAAAATATTGTAGCTTTTTAAAATTATTTAGTTTTCCAAAATCAAACGTTAAGATTTAAAAGTGTGAAAAATTTAGTTTTAAAAGCTGTGACTTTTAATCCTTTTAAATTTTAAGTGCTTGTCAGAACCAAGTTTGAAATTTCAAAATTCAGGAATTCTAAATGGCAATGTTTTTCAAACAATACGATGTAAATTAAATCCAAAGTATAACCTTTTTGGAAAACTTCTAGATTTAAAACTTTTGAAATTTGTTAAATTCTAAATTGTTACCATATTTTTCCGTAATTAATCGACGTAATTAATAAAACTGAATTTAAATTAAAACCAAAGAAAACCTAAGAATTCAAGGTGAGTTCAAAATACTTCAGGTTGAATTAAAAAAATTTACATTCAAAAATCCATTGAACTGAGCAGAATTGAGTGAATTCAGAAGAATTCAAAAAATTCAAAGGAATGAAAAAAATTACTGAAAATTTTTTTAACTTTTGAAAATGAAGCGTTAAGTATTGATAGTGAAAACATTTTTATTTTAGAAGCTGTTAATTTTAATCCTTTCAAATTCAAATTGTTTATCAGTACCAAGTTTGAAATTTAAAAACTCAATAATTCTAAATGTCAATGTTTTTCAAGAAATACGGTTTAGATTAAAACCAAAGTAAAACCTTTTTGGAAAACTTCTAATTTGAAACCTTTTGAGATTTGTTAAACTGTAAATTGTTCCCTCATTTTCCTGTAATTAGTCGACACAATTAATCAAATTTAATTTCAACTAGAACCAAAGTAAGACCTTTCTGGGAATTTCGTAAATTGAAAGTTTTTGAAATTTGTTAAATTTGAAACTATTTCCAAATTTTCCCATAACTAATCAACCTTATATATAGTATCTACATTCAAGAATTAATTTAGAACTAAAATGACAAATTTTTCTCATGAAGACAGAAACCAATTTTCATTGGGTCAACCCCTTTAACTCTTAAAAATAAGACAAAATTTTAATAAACTCTTTTGGGATTTCGAGAATATTTCACATGAATTGAAAAAAAATTAAAAGATCAAAAATGTTTCGTTGATTTCAGAAAAACTGGAGTGAATTCAGAAGAATTCAAAGGAATTCAAGAGACTTTCATGACATTCATAAGAATTTAAGAGAAAACTACTTCAACAGAATTGAAGTAAATTGAAAAAAAAAAACCAATGAATAAAATAAATTTCGAGTAAACTTAGAGGAATTTAAGGAAAATGAGAAAAATTCGATGAAAATGATAAAAATTCAGGATAAATTTTTAAAAAATTGAAAAATATTCTAAAAATTCATTCAATTCATTCAATTTGGAGTAAATTTAGAAAAATTTGAAGGAATTCAAAAAGAATTTGATGAAATCCCTAAGAGTTCGAAGTGAGTTCAAAAGACTTCAGCTTGAATCAAAAAAATACATATTTAAAAATCCATTGAACTGAGCAGAATTGAGTGAATTTGGAAGAATTCAAAGCAATTGAAAGGAATAAAAATTTTTTTAATTTTAATTTTTAATTTAAAAATTCAAGAATTCTAAATGGCAATGTTTTTCAAGAAATACGGTTTAGATTAAAACCAAAGTAAAACCTTTTTAAAAAACTTCTAAATTGAAACCTTTTGAAATTTTTTAAAGTCTAAATTGTTCCCTCATTTTCCTGTAATTAATCAACACAATTAATCAAATTTAATTCAAATTAGAAACAAAGTAAAACCTTTCTGGGAATCTTGTAAATTGAAAGTTTTTGAAATTTGTTAAACTCGAAACTATTTACACATTTTCCCATAATTAATCAACCCTATATATCTAGATTTAAGAATTAATTTATTCACTCAATTCTGCTCAGTTCAATGGATTTTTAAATATATATATTTTTTAATTCAACTTGAAGTCTTTTCAACTCACCTTGAATTCTCAGGGACTTCATCAAATTTTTTTTTGAATTCCTTTAAATTTTTCTAAATTTACTCCAAATTTAATGAAATCGAGAAATTTCGAGAATATTTTTTAATTTTTTTAAAATTCATCTTGAACTTTCATCAATTTCATCGAATTTTTGTCATTTCCTCAAAATTCCTCTAAGTTTACTCGAATTTTATTTTATTAATTGTTTTTTTTTCAATTCATGTGAAATATTCTCCAATTCCCAGAAGAGTTTATTAAAATTTGTCTTATTTTTGAGAGTTAAAGGGGAATTTAGAAGAATTAAAAAAAGGTCAATGGAATATGAATAATTAATTATTTTTTAGTTTTTAAAAATGAAGCGTTAAGTATTGATAGTGCACAAGTTTTTATTTTAAAAGCTATTAATTTCAAACCTTTAAAATTCAAATTTATTGCTTATCAGTACCGAATTTGAAATTTAAAAATTCAAGAATTCTAGATGGCAATGTTTTTCAAGAAATACGGTTTAGATTAAAACCAAAGTAAAATCAAAGTAAAAAGTAAAAGAAGAAGTTTTTGGAAAACTTCTTAATTGAAACCTTTCGAAATTTGTTAAACTCTAAATTGTCCCCTCATTTTCCTGTAATTAATCAACACAATTAATCAAATTTAATTTAAATTAGAACCAAAGTAATACCTTTCTGGAAATATTGTAAATTGAAAGCTTTTGAACTTTGTTAAATTCGAAACTATTTCCGCATTTTCCGGTCATTAATCAACCCTATATATCTAGATTTAACAATTAATTCAGAACTAAAATGACCAATTTTTCCCATGAAGACAGAATCCAATTTTCATCGGTTCAACCCCTTGAAATAAAAAAAAAGAAACTCTTCCAGGATTTCGAGAATATTTCACATCCCAAATGTGTCGAAAGTACAATGTCACTAAGAATTATACCTGCCTCTTCTCCACACAAATTTTTCCAGGTAATGTCTTCCGAGACTAACATAACATAAGCACCGGTCCCTTGGTTCGTGTTAGAGAATAATCGATGCTGAGTGGAAGATGCAGGAGGGAATATCTTATGCTTCGAATATTTTTAAAATACATCAAGTTTTCCCTCAGTTTTCCCGGAGAGAATCTCAAACAGTACTCAACTTAAAAATAATAAGTCCCATGGAGATTTATTTCACATTAAATTTATAAAACAATGTTGAAAATTATTTTTAAAAAAGAAATTATTCAAAATTTCACTCGAGAATATTTATTGAAAGAGAATATATACTTTTTTCAGAAAAAAAAAACACTTTCTTCAAAGATTACAGTAACTTTTTAACTCGCCTTTAAACTTTTAATGTTTAAAACTTTAAACTAAAAAAAAAAATTTATCTATAGAACCGGGAAAAATAAACAAATTTCAAAACTGTAATTTTGAACATTGTAACAACCCTCAATTGAATTTCATCTCTTTATCACTAATCAATGCAATGTCACCTTTATTTTGACAAACCTAAATACTAAATAATTCTGAGGAGTTTAAAATTTTTAAAAACTACTAAATCTCAAGTTTTTAATTTACTTTGAAATGAGAAGCTTCAAAATTTGGCTGTTTTCATATTTATTTATATAAAAAAGGAGGTTCATAAATTTCATTGACTTTATATTAAAAGTTCCTTAAGTTGCTTTTTATCAAATTAAAAAAACTTCAAATTTATGTATTCTTTAAATTTAACTGTTTTTCAAATTAGAAGCTTCCAATATTGGGTACCTTAAAATGCACTCGTTAAAAATACAAAACACGTTACTTAAAATTATAAAACAATCATGACAGTTATTAAAAAAATAAGTTATTCAAAATTTCACTACCAAGTAACTTTTTATCTTTACTTTAAGCTTTTAATGTTTAAAACTTCACACTGAAGAAAAAAACTTAATCTGTAAAACAGGGAATACACAAATTTCAGAATTGGAAATTGCAATTTTGAACTTAGTAACAACCCTTAATTGAATTCCATCTTTTTATCACTAATCATTGCAATGTCCCCTTTATTTTAACAAATGTAGATACTAATTCACTTCAAGTAGTTTTGAAATTCGAAAACTACTAAATCTTAAGTTTTTAATTTTACTTCAGAATGAGAAGCTTCAAATTTAGGTATTCTTTAAATTTAATTGTTTTTCGAATTAGAAGCTTCCAATATTGGGTACCCTAAAAATGCACTCGTTGAAAATTCGAAACACGTTACTTAAAATCATAAAACAATCATGATTGTTATTTAAAAAATTAATTATTAAAAATCTCACTTCCAAGTAACTTTTTATCTCGTCTTTAAACTTTTAATGTTTAAAACTTCACACTAAAGAAAGAAACTTAATCTGTAGAAATGGGAAAAATAAACAAATTTCGAAATAGGAAATTGTAATTTTGAACTTTGTAACAACCCGTAATTGAATTCCATCTCTTTATCACTAATCAATGCAATGTCACCTTCATTTTGACAAATCTAAATACTAAATCAATTTAAGGAGTTTTTAATTTTTAAAAACTACTAAATTTGAAGTTTTTAATTTTACTTTGAAATGAGAAGCTTCAAAATTTGGCTTCTTTCATATTTATTTATTTTTAAAAAAAGTTCAAAGATTTTGTTGTTTTTCATCAAATTAAAAAACTTAAAATTTAGGTATTCTTTAAATTTACCTGCTTTTCGAATTAGAAGCTTCCAATATTGGGTACCATAAAAATGCACTGGCTACAAACTTAAAACACGTTACTTAAAATTATAAAACCATCACGATAGTTATTAAAAAATTAATTATTCAAAATCTCACTTCCAAGTAACTTTTGATCTGGTCTTTAAACTTTTAGTTTTTAAAACTTCACACTGAAGAAAGAAACTTAATCTGTAAAACAGGGAAAAATAAACAAATTTCAAAATTGGAAATTGTAATTTTGATCTTTGTAACAACCCTAAATTAAATTCCATCTCTCTACGCTAATTGATGAAATGTCCCCTTTATTTTGGCAAATCCAAATACTAATTCAATTAAAAATGTTTTGAGTTTTTAAAAAATACTAAGTCAAATTTTTTAATTTTACTTTAAAATGAGATACTTCAAAATTTGGCTTTTCTCATATCTATTTATTTTAAAATAAAATTTCATAGATTCTGTTGTTTTTTATCAAATTAAAAAACTTAAAATTTAGGTGTTTTTTACATTTAACTCTCCTTCAAATTAGAAGCTTTCAGTATTGGGTACCATAAAAATGCACTGGTTACAAACTTAAAGCACGTTACATAAAATTATAAAACAATCATGCCAGTCATTGAAAAAAAAGATAAAATTTAAAATTTCACTTCCAAATATTCATTAAAAAAGAATATCTTCTTTTTTTAGGGAAAACGCTGTTCCAATATCACAGTAAATTTTATCTCGCCTTTAAACTTTAAATCTTTAAAACTTCACATTAAAAAGGAAACTTGATCTGTAGAACCGGGACAAATAAACAAATTTCAAAACTGTAAAATGTAGTTTTTAACTTGGTAACAATTCTCAATTGAATTCCATCTTATAATCACTAATCAATGCAATTTCTGCTTTATTTTGTAAAATCTAAATACTAATTCAAGGAGCTTTGAATTTTTAAAAACTACTAAATCTAAAGTTATTAATTTTGCTTTAAAATGAGAACCTTCAAAATTTGGCTTCTTTCATATTTATTTATTTTTAAAAAAGTTCATAGATTTTGTTGTTTTTTGCCAAATTAAAAAACTTCAAATTTAGGTATTCTTTAAATTTAACTTTCTTTCAAATGAGAAGCTTCCAATATTGGGTACCATAAAAATGTACTGGTTACAAACTCAAAGCACGTTTCTTAAAATTATAAAACAATCATGAAAGTTATTAAAAAAATTGATTATTCAAAATTTCACTTCCAAGTAACTTTTCATCTCGTCTTTAAACATTTGATGTTTGAAACTTCACACTGAAGAAAGAAACTTAATCTGTAGAACCGAGAAAAATAAACAAATTTCAAAACTGTAAAATGTAATTTTTAACTTGGTAACAATTCTCAATTGAATTTCATCTCATTATCACTAATCAATGCAATTTCTCTTTTATTTTGTAAAATCTAAATACTAACTCAATGTAAGGAGTTTTTAATTTCGAAAGACTACTAAATCTGAAATTTTTGATTTTATTTCAAAATGGGAATCTTCAAAATTTGCTTTCCTTAATTTTTTTTCAATAAAGAAGTTCATTACTTTTGTTTATTTTATATCTAAAGTTTCTGAAGTTGTTTTTTATCATTAAAAAAATTCAAATTTATGTATTCTTCAAATTTAACTCTTCTTTGAATTAGAAGCTTCCAATATTGGGTACCATAAATATTTTTCAAAATTTTACTTGTAAATATTTATTAAGGAAGGATATTTTTTTCAGAAAAAATACGCTGTTCCAAGATTACAGTAACTTTTTATCTCGCCTTTAAACTTTTAATGTTTAAAACTTTACGCTAGAAAAAGAAACTTGATCTGACTCAGCCCTGCCTCAGACGATTTACAATTTAATTTATGTACCTAGTATAATTTTGGGGGAAAAAATTGTTTGAATTTAACAAAGAATGTATGTCAGTTAAATTAAATTTCTGCCCCAACCCGTGGCCGGAATGTCTTACATAATATTAATTTAAACCTAACAAAAATTGAAAATTAATTGAAAATGTACAATATAATGGATTCTAGGTAAACTAAATTCTAAGTCGTCTAAGGACTAGGACGAAACGTTGATAATTATGAGAAAAAAATTCTAGGCCCTAATGTCAATAAAAAAATCTTTTTTACAATTTTTGCAGCAAACATCAAATCCTCAGTTGAATTCCATCCCTTTATCACTAAACAATGCAATTTTCCCCTTATTTTGAAAAATACGAGAAAAAATCCAAATACTAGTTCAATTTAAGGAGTTTTGAATTTTTAAAAACTACTTAATCTGAAGTTTTTACTTTCACTTTAAAATAAGATGCTTCAAAATTTGGCATTTTTCATATTTATTTATTTCAAGAAGAAAGTTCATAAATTTTGACTTTATATCAAAAGTTCCTTAAGTTTTTTTATCAAATTATTTCAAATTCAGGTATTATTTAAATTTAACTCTTCTTCAAATTAAAAGCTTCCAATATTAGGTACCATAAAAATGCACTGGTCACAAATTTAAAACACGTTAATTAAAAATATTAAAATTATAAATCATGTCACTTACTAAGAAAGATTATTCAAAATTTCACTTCCAAATATTTATTAAAAACGAGTATATTCTTTTTTTTCAGAAAAAACGCTGTTTCGAGATTACAGTAACTTTTTATCTCGCCTTTAAACTTTTAATGTTCAAAACTTAACACTGAAGAAAGAAACTTAATCTGTAGAACCGGGAAAAATAAACAAAATTCAAAATTGGAAATTGTAATTTTGAAATTTGTAAAAACTCTCCATTGAATTCCATCTCTTCATCACTAATAAATACAGTTTCCTCTTTATTTTGTGAAATCTAAATTCTAATTCAATTCAAGGAATTTTTATTTTTTTTTAACTACTAAATCTGAAGTTGTGAATTTTATTTTTAAATGGAAAGCTTCAAAATTTGTTGTCTTACATATTTTTTTTTTCTTCAGGGACCCAACCGGAACTTTAGTTCTATGAAACTACTTGAATAATTCATATATTCTCTGACTCAAAAAACGCAAACTCAATTCGATGTTTAAAATTTTTGTCTTTATCTTTGCTATACTGGAAATACCCTGACTCAGATATTTGAACAATACAATAATTTTTATCTAATTTTAGGAATAATTTTCAATTTTATATCTTAAAAAATTTAACCATTCCAAAAAAATGCATTTAAAATTACATCATTTAAAACTATAAACATTCCAGAATTATGAATCTTTAATTGTAAATCGTAAAAATTCAAGAATCTAAAATTGCAAATCTATAAAATTGAATAAATTTCAAATTTAAATCTTGAAAATTGAACTATTTCAAAAAAAAATCAAAATTGTATCTTTTTCTATTTTACACATTAAATACTGAAGAGTGTTCAATTACAAATATTCAAAATTGAAGAATTTTCCATTGTAAATCTTAAAGGTTGAACTGTTCCAAAAAAAAAAACATTCCAATTGCATCATTTTCTATTTTACACATTAAATATTCTTCAATTGCGAAATTCGGAATTGAAGAATTTTCCATTGTAATTCTTCAAAATTTATCTATACAATACAAACAAACGTTAAAAATTACATAATTTCAAACTGTAAAAATTCGAAATTAATAAATCTTTAATTAAAATTCATAAAAATTGAAGAATTTTAAACTGCAAATCTATAAAATTAAAAAAAATCATTTTTACAACTTCAAAATTAAATAATTTTCAATTTTTAATCTTTAAAATTACATCATTTTAAATTTAAAACATTCAAAATTATTGAAGCTTTAATTGTAAATGATAAAAGTTCAAGAATTAAAAATTGCAAATCTATAAAATTTAATAAATTTCAATTTTAAATCTTGAAAATTGAAGTATTCCAAGAAAAAGCACTCAAAGTTGCATCTCTTTCTATTCTACACATTGAATACTGAAGAGCCTTCAATTGAAAATATTCAGAATTGAAGAATTTTCCACTGTAAATCTTAAAAACTGAACTATTCCAAAAAAAAAAAAAAAATCAAAACTGCATCATTTTCTATTTTGCACATTAAATATTGAAGAGTCATCAATCGCAAATATTCGGAATTGAAGAATTTTCCATTGTAAGTCTTCGTAATTTAACTAAACAATACAAAAAAGCATTCAAAATTACATAATTTTAAACCGTATACATTCCAAATTAACGAATCTTCAATTGAAAATCATAAAAATTGATGAATTTCAAATTGAAAATCTATAAAACTGAACAAAATCTATTTTTACAACTTCAAAATTAAATAATTTTCAAATTTTAAATCTTCAAAATTGAACAGTTTCAAAACAAAGCATTCAAAATTACATCATTTAAAACTATAAACATTCTAATTTAATGAATCTTCAATTGCAAATCTATAAAATTGTATAAATTTCAATTCTAAATTGAATAATTATAAATTTTTAATCTTCAAACTCGGAAATATTTTTAAAAAACACCATTTTAAACTATAAACATTACAAATTAATTAACCTTCCATTGTAAATCTTAAAAATGGAATAATTTTCAATTCTAACTTCCGATTAAGTTCAATAATTTCAACAATTCCAATAATTTCAATTGCAAATCTATAAAATTGAATATCAATTTCAATTTTATAACTTCAAAATTTAATAATTTTCAATTTTTAATCTTCAAAATTGAACAATTCCAAAAAAGCATGCAAAGTTACATTATTTCAAACTATAAACATTCCAAATTAATTAATTTTCAATTGCAAATCTATCAAATTGAAAAATTTTCAAATTTAAATCTTCAATATATATATATATTCCAAGTTAATGAATTTTCAATTGTTAATCTTAAGAAGTGAATAATTTCAAATTGCAAATCTATAGATTGAATAAATTCCAATTTTACATCGACAAAATACAAAAACTGGACCATTCCAAAATTTAAAAATACATCATTTTGAAGTGTAAACATTCCAATTGTAAATCTTCAAAACTGAATATTTTACAATTTTAAATCTTCGAAATTGAACTACCTATTTAAAAAAAAATGAATGAATGAATCTTCAATTGTAATGCTTGAAAATTTAAGAATTTTAAATTGCAAATTGTTGAAGTTGAAGAACTTTAAGTTTTACAACTTCAAAATTGACCTATTCAAAAAAACGTTCAAAATTATGTACATACCTTTAAAAAATGAATCTTGAAAATTGAATGATTTGGAATTCTATGTATTCAAAATTCAAGAATTTTCAATTGTAAATCTTCAAAATTGTAGAACATTAAAATTTAGATCTTTAAAATTGAAGAGTTTTTCATTCTGAAAATTAGAAATTACAAATTATGCAAGTTTCAAGTTTTACAATTAAAAATTCTGTAATTTTGATTATGTATATTTGAAATTTCTTTAATTCGGAAGATTTAGAATTGAATACTCTTTAACTTTTGATCTTCTAAATCAGCAAAAGTTGAGAATTTGTATTTATTTATCTTTAAAATTGAAGAGGTTTCAATTGTAAATCTTCAAAATTGAACTATTCAAAAATAATAAAATATTCTGATAATTATTTTCTCTTTCCGAGTTTCAATTTACACAAAAAAGTTTTGAATCTTCAGTAAACCTTTCACCTAAAATTCAAAGACAATACGGAACCAGGATCAAATAATTAGTCTTGATTCTTGTTTTAGCCTAATTCCTAAATAAACTTCTCTTCCTGACAATTATCTTCTCTTACCAAATTTCAATTTACTCACAAAAGATTACTTCAGCAAATCTTTCATTTAGAATTCAAAGACAATACAGAATCAGGATCCACAAATTAATTTTGATTCTTGTTCTACCCTAACTCCTAAATAATCTTCTCTTCCTGACAATTAGCTTCTCTTTCCAATTTCCCATTTATTCACAAAAGATTTGAATCTTCAGCAAATCTTTCACCTAAAATTTAAAAACAATGCAGAACCAGGATCCAATAATTAATCTTGATTCTTGTTATACGTTAATTCCTAAATAAACTCAACTTCCTGACACTTAATTATCTTCTCTTCAAAATGTCAATTTACTCAAAAAAGATTTCTTCAGCTAATCTTTCATTTCGAATTTAAAGAAAATAAGGAATCAGGATCTAATAATTAATCTTGATTCTTTTTTTATCCTGATTCCTAAATAATCTTCTCTTTCTGACACTTGATTATCTTCTCTTTCCAAATTTCAATTTACTCACAAAAGATTCAAATTTTCAGCATATCTTTCATATACAATTTAAAGACAATACAGAATCAGGATCCAGTAATTAATCTTGTTTATTGTTCTATCCTAATTCCTAAACAATCTTCTCTTCCTGACACTTAATTATCTTCTCTTTCCAAATTTAACTTTACTCACAATATTTCTTCAGCAAATATATCATTTGAAATTCAAAGACAATACAGAATCAGGATCCAATAATTAATCTTGATTTTTGTTCTAGCCTGATTCCTAAATAATCTTCTCTTCCTGACAATTATCTTTTCTTTCAGAATTGCAATTTACTCACAAAAGATTTGAACCTTCAGCAAATCACTCATTTAAAATTCAAAGACAATATAGAACCAGGATCCAATAATTAATCTTGATTGTTCTTCTAGCCTAATTCCTAAATAATCTTCTCTTCCTGACAATTATCTTCTCTTTCCAAATTTTAGTTAGTTTCCTATTACCTCAACTTGAAAACCCTAGAGCACACAAATAATAAAACACTTGTAATCTGTAATTAGTATGTCAAGACTAGTATTTATCAAACTTTAGACAAGTTTACATGCAACGGAAGTGTTTGAACAGCTGTTGAAACTGATGTGAGGAATCGGTGCAAAAAATTACGCAATTTAAAGAGCTGATAAGAAGACCTTGCTATTTAAATTCCCTTTCGAGAAGCAACCCCAGTTCTTGAATTTTATCTGCATTCATCAAAAGATCAAAGAAAATCAAAAGATAAATATGACAACAACCCTCAGAAGGCAAACATAAATTACTTTCAAGAATTTAATATCTCTACCTCCACTTCCTCTTCTCTAAATTTTCTTCATCAGTTTCTTCTTTTCACTACTTCATCAGTGCCTTCTTTTCTTATCACTTCATCAGTTTATTTTCTTTTCACTTCTTCATCAGTTTCTTCTTTTCACTTCTTTATCAATTTCTTCTTTTCTTCTCATTTTGTCAGTTTCTCCTTTCTCCTCTTCTACTTCATTCTGTCCCCTAATTTCGTATCTTTTCTCTGAAGTTTTTAAGATTGAAGATTGAAGTTTCCGCACCTGTTTTAGTTCCTAGGAGACGAGGTCCTCCCGAATCCGGGGACTAATTGTAAGATTTTCTTCCTGGAGGAGGTATAGGTAGCTGAAGTTTCGAAAACCTGGGGAACTTTGGAAACCTGGGAAAAGTTGAAAACTTTGGGGATGAGTTCAGACGCGGCAGCGACGATGGTATCCAGGGTTTCGCGGTGACTGCACTGACAGTACTGGCACGACTGACGGCGCACTTTCAAGATCCTCTGACAATCCCGATTCCCGCGTGCCAACGAGGCTGAACTGAACTGAAGAACACAGTCTCGAACTCGACTCCGTGAGTCGGTGCCGTGCCTACGAACGAAGAGGGAAGACCAGCCAGCACGAGGCACGAGCACCAGGCCAGCCAAACCGCTTTGCCTCGCCTTGCCTTTCCATTCCGTTCCATTCCAACCCGCCCCCGCCTCACCGCCCGCGCCAGTACCGGCCTAACGGCCCCCCTCCAGAAGGTGGCTTGAACCCCCTCTCCACCCAGACCTCGCCGTCAGGGCTGTAGTTGTTAAGAGTAGGCCACTAGCTTCAGGTCTTCAGGTGAGTAACAGGTATCAGGGACGTGGTTGGACAAGTCAAGAATAATAATCAATGAAGAGTTAAGAGTGCTTCGAAAGTCAGATCTGGATCTTGAAAGAAATAGATTTTTTTAAAATTTGATTTAGAACCAATCTATTCAGATTATTTCATTTTTCAATATAGAAAAAGGTAATAATCCAAACAATAACACATTCCTAAAAATTGCCAACTTTAAGATTTTTTATTTTTCATTTATTTTTTTTATTTTTATAAAAGTAGATATCTTTGGTGAATTGAGTTAATCATTAATACCTCAATTAATAGAAATTGGAACTCTTTGCTTAATATCTTTCTTTTAAAATTTCATAAAGATTGAAATGAAGTCTACTTTCTTATGAAAATTTTTTGTGTGCAGAAAAAGAATACCCAAAAAGTTCACAAATCAAAAATAGGCTTCGAAACTACCCACTTTTACGGCTCATTAGAGATAAATGTACAATAAATCTACAACAAAAAGAAAAAAGTAGGAGAAAAAGGAAGAGTCAACCAAACAAAAAAGACTCTAGACAAATTGAATTAACAGGTACCGCTTTGTATTATCAAATAATGCCTTGTAAGAGAAAGTGAATTAAATGAAAAAACCTTTAAAAATAATTTTAAAAATCTGCCCGCTGCTCGGGCACATTCTCATCGCGCGATGCGCGCTAAGTTTGAGCGCACGTAATGACTCTCACGCTACGCGCTCGGTCCTCATTAATCAACTAAATTATTTTCATGCTTAAACATTGAGTGAAGATGTAGACATAACTTATTCAAAACTCTTCTGGCTTTGAGGAATACATTCTCATCGTGACACTCGCGCTTCGCGCTCGACATTGCTTGAGTTTAGTTTAAAATTTTTAATATTAGAAAATCGACATTTTACATTATATTTTTATAATCAGTTAAAAAATAGAAAAATAGAGCGAGAAATAATTTTTAAAAAATGCACATAAATCGAATATGTACTTTCCTGTATAAATTAGCTCTATGTGAGAAACCATGAGAACATTTTAATTTAATACAAAATTGCTCAAAATATATGTTTTGAATTGGTAATAAAAAAATTGGCGAGTTTTTGAACCGATATAAGTAACAAAAAAATATTTTTATGAATATTTAAATTTTATTGAAAATAGTTTAGGAGTGAAATATAGATATAAAAAATGGTTTAAGGCAATTTTGTAGTTCTTTTTGAGGTGAGAAATTTTGCTGTTGGAGCTTTCATCGTGTTTTGCGTTGTTCACCTATAAATTTGAATTTTCGATTTTCTTATGGCATTTTTCACGTTTAAAACAAAAACTATTATCCTTATTAAAAAACGGTTGAAAGCATTTTGTAGAACTTGCAAAAACTGATAATTTTAGTTTTCTTGTCTACTTGTCGTATCTAGCGTGGTTTCGTGAGAAAGTTGAATTTTTACTTTTCTCAGTTTTATTTTTCATGGCTAAAACCATAGATATTAGCAGTAGAAGGCTGGCTAACAAAGTTGACCTGTCTTTTTGGACCACAAAGCAGTGTGCAAAAGGAAATTTAAATCAGAAAATTCCAAATTCTCGTGAATCTAATACCTTCCATCATAAATGATGAGAATGTAACATCAATGAAAATTTTAAAACATTCTTAATACCCAAGGTGATATTCAAAAATTGACTCTGAATATTTCTTAAAGATCGAAAAAAAATCTATTTTCTGAGGAAAATTTTTCGTGTACTGAAAAAGAACACCCAAAAAGTTCACAATTCAAAATTCTGTTGTATCTAGCAAGATCTCCTTTTAAATTAATAGCTTTGTTACCTTCCCTCTTTATAAATAGAATTTCCATGAACTCTTTCTTTTTTGATTTGTCCCATCATACAAAATTTCAACATCATCTCAATTAAAGTCATCCCCATGTTTGAGTCTATGTTTTGTAAGGACCGAGTAATATCTTGCACTTCTATGAAAATTATTTTTATGTTCATCTTTTCGTGTT
>JAUMHM010000071.1:28779631-28800439 GCA_032362435.1 Melikaiella ostensackeni | reverse complement strand
CGATAAAGGAGGCAGCAAGATCCCGATAGGTGAGGCTCCCGATAAGTGAGTCTCCCGATAAGTGAGGCTTTAGTGTACTTATTTATATGAGTAACTTCGTTATCACTACCTTTACCAAAAAAAGTAACTAGTTACAGTAACTAGTTAAAAGGAACTAGTTACTTCCCATCACTGACTTTTACCTAGAATTTTTTATAATCAGTTTTCCCAGGATTGTAGCAACTCTTTAAAATGTTTAAATTTATAAGTTAGAAGCAATCGACTCCAGCTTCCAGGCACTTAACTTATTTCTTCTTCTTTCCCTTGAATCGCGATTCCGCCAGAGGCAGAGGTGTTTTTCAGTATTTTAAAATGTACCCGAGCAAGACTTCTCGGTACACATCGTACAGCTAAAATACAAACACACAAACGTGTTTATAGTCCATGGAGAGTCCAGTGTGGTAAAAACAGTAAAAACAGTAGAAAGAGGATAATGGAGGCGAGCCGCACCGTTGCACCTGTATCTCTCCTCCCGTTCCCTCGTTTATCGTCCTGGCACTCCTACCTTACTGAACGCAGAAGGAAAACATTGGGAATTCCTTATATGTGAATACATAACAGCATATGACAACTTCACAAAAAGCTATCGATTTCAAACATTCCTAAGAGAAGCTTAAATTCTCTACAACCACATTTCATTTCTTCTTTTCTTCAATGAGAAAAACTGAAGTGTTTGTAATCCTTTTCGGCAGAATTTCCTTAAACCAGACTTGACTAAAAAATCTGGACAGTATCGAGAGAAGTTCAATTTCTCAACATTCACATTTCCTCCTTCCTTCAACAAGAAAAACTGAAGTATTTGAAATGCATTTCGAAAAGATTTCCTCAAACTAGACTTGAATAAAAAATCCAAACAGTATCGAGAGAAGCTCAAATTCTCTACACCCACATTTCTTCATTTCTTCTTTCATTTAAAGAATAAAAACTGAAGTATTTAAAATCCATTTCGAAAGGATTTCCTTAAACTAGGCTTTATTTGAAAATAGAAATTCTTTTCTAAAGGATTCCCTTAAACTAGACTTGACTAAAAAATCCAAACAATATTGAGAGAAGCTCAATTTCTCGACATTCAAATTTCTTCATTTCTCCTTTCCTTCAAAGAGTACAAACTGAAGTATTTGAAACAAATTTTGAAAGGATTTCCTTAAACTTGACAGGAATAAAAAAATCTGGACAATATCCAGAGAAGCTCAAATTCTCTACATTCACATTTCTTCATTTCTTCTTTCCTTCAACGAGTAACACCTGAAGTATTTGAAAACTGAAATCCTTTTCTGAAAGATTTCCTTCAACTAGACTTGACTAAAAAGTCAAAACAAATCGTGAGACGCTCCGATTCTCTACATCCACATTTTCTTTATTTCTTCTTTCCTTTAACGAGAAAAACTGAAGTATTTGAAATCCTTTTCGGAAGGATTTATTTGAACTAGACTCAACTAAAAAATTTGAACAATATCGAGAGAAGCCTAATTTCTTTACATTCACATTCCATCATTTCTCCTTTTCTCCAACGAGCAAAAACTGAAGTATTTAAAAATTGAAATCTTTTTCTGGAGGCTTTCCTTAAACAAGACTTGGCTAAAAAATCCGAACGATATCGAGAGAAGCTCAAATTCTCTACATCCACATTTCTTCTTTCCTTCAAAGAGTAATAACTGAAGTATTTGAAATCCTTTTCAAAAGGATTTCCTTAAACTAGACTTGACTAAAAAATCTGGACAGTATTGAGAGAAGTTCAGTTTCTCAACATTCACATTTCTTCATTTCTTCTTTCCTTCAAAGAGTGAAAAACTCAAGTATTTGAAATCCTTTTCGATAGGATTTCCTTAAACTAGACTTGACTAAAAATTCTGGACAGTATCGAGAGAAGTTCAATTTCTCAATATTCACATTTTTTCATTTCTCCTTTCCTCCAACGAGTAAAAACTGAAGTATTTGAAAATAGAAATCCTTTTCAAAAGGATTTCGTCAAACTAAACTTGACTAAAAAATACGAAAAATTTCAAAGAAGGTCAAATTCACTACATGCACATTTCTTCTTTCCTTTTTTTCTTCAACGAGTAAAAACTGAGGTATATGAAATCCTTTTCGAAAGGATTTCCTCAAACTAGACTTGACTAAAAAATCTGGACAATATTGAGAGAAGCTCCAATTCTCCACATCCACATTTCTTCTTTCCTTCGACGAGTACAAACTGAAGTACACATTTGAAATCCTTTTCCAGTGTGTCTACTAAATAGATGATTTTGAATTCCCGGTCATTTCGCCATCTCCAAATTATACTTTTTTTTTTTAATTTCCATGTTCTAATTCAGGATTTTAATTCTTTTGAAAATTTTCCTATTCCATGTCAGAATCCTAATTCTTTTCGAAAACTGTCCGTTACAAGTTAACATAGTAATTCTTTTTGAAAATTCCCTGAACCAACTCCAAATTATCATTCTTTTAGAAAATTCTCTGTTCAAAGTCAAAACTATAATAATTTTTCTACAGAATTCCCTTTCCAACTTCAGAATTACAGATATCTCTTCCAAAATTCCCTATTCCAAAACATAATTATAGATTATATATTTTTATTTTTAAACGTAAATCTTTCTCGCTTTGATTTAAAAAAATATATACTTACAATTTTAGATGAATACTAATTTATGAGTTTGAGTGTACACTTTTAATATTCATTCAATCGAATGGAAAATCCCGGTTGCTAAATCGAATTCCCGGTCATTTTCCCGGTTTGTTCACGGTGAACGAAATTCCCGGCCTTTCCCCGGTTTCCCGGTCAGGCTGATACCCTGTTTTAGAAAGAATTTCTTTAAACTAGACTTACTAGACATAAATAAAAAATCTGGACAATATCCAAAGAAGCTCAAATTCTCCACATCTACATTTCTTCTTTTCTTCAACGAGAAAAACTAAAGTATTTGAAATCCTTTTTGATAAGATTTCCTTAAACTAGATTTGACTAAAAAACCTGGACAGTATCGAGAGAAACTCAAATTCTCAACATTTACATTTCTTCAATTCGTCTTTCCTTCAAAAAGTCAAAACTAAAGTATTTGAAATCCTTTTTGATAATATTTCCTTAAACTAGACAACTAGACTTAACTAACAAATCTGAACGGTACCGAAAAAGCTCAAATTCCCTACATCCATATTTCTTAATTTCTTCTTTTCTTCAAAGAATAAAAACTTAAGTATTTGAAATTCTGCTCGAAGGGATTTCCTTAAACTAGACTTGAATAAAAAATCTGGACAATATCGAGAGAAGCTCAACTTCTCAACATCACATTTCTTCTTTCCTTCAACGAGTAAGAACTGAAGTATTTAAAATCCTTTCCAAAAAAATTTCCTTTAACTAGACTTGACTAAAAAATCTGGGAAATATCGAGAGAAGCTCAAATTGTTTACATCCATATTTCTTCTTTCCTTCAACGAGTAAAAACTAAAGTATTTGAAATCCCTTTCCAAAGGATTTCCTTAAACTAGTCTTGACTAAAAAATATGGACAATATCGAGAAAAGCTTAAATTCTATACATCCACATTTCTTCATTTCTTCTTCCCCTCAATGAGTAAAATCTGAAGTATTGGAGATCATTTCCTAAAGAATTTTTTTTAAACTAGACTTTAGTAGAAAATCTGGGCAATATCGAGAGATTTCGATTTGCGTGGAGGCGTGGTACGAAGAGAATTGTGGAGAACGATGACAAGCCCCTGACATGTTGACCTTATGTGCAGGGCACTCCCCACGTAAAACCTTATCAGAACTTGTATCTCCTCAAGAGTACTAAGGTACTACGCCTGAGAATTCGTAGAACTGCTGAAGCGGAAATCTAAAAAATCTCCTATCCGAAGAAAAAATATCACAAGGCTCTAAAAATAGAAAGGAGTCTTAAATCATTTGTATACCTACTTACTAACATCTTCAAAAAATTTAAAACTCTTAAAAAACACTAATGGTTACTTTCAAAGCAACCATCTTTTATTCTACCATATGATACATCATACTTAACGATATAAAAATGGAATAAATTCTGAAATACTGTGTAACAAAAATTATTATTGATAGCATACTTCAAATCGCTTGATGGCTTAAGTAAATTAATTCTGTCTTTTAATCATCATCTAACTCAGAACAAACTTGAGTTGCATCCGAATCATTATTGGATTCACCAAAAGACCAGCGTTCCAATGCCCCATCGCCAATTACGGTTTCCGTTTCTAATAAAATTCGTCCTTCATCAACATCCGTTGACTCTTCATCCTCTGAATTTGAATTCGACCTCAGTATTGTAGGACAGCTATCAGTTTCTGACAATTCTTCATCCACGTCCATATTTTCTTCCGTATGTTTATCTTCTCCCTCTCCAGTTCCTAACAATCGTTTCCTATTTCCGCGTTCAATTAGCGCCGATTCTCCTTCATTTTCACTTTCAATTAGAACCAATTCTGGTTCATTTCCCTTTCCAATCCCTGACGATTCTCGTTCATTCCTTTTATTTCCTTTTCCAATGCTAGAGAAATAATTTTCTTCTGGTATTTTAATTTCTTTTCCAATAATCGAATCAATTCGCTTTTCTACCGGACATTCATTTTCCGTTTCAGTTAATAAAAGATCCATATCCAGATCCATTAGTAAGCGTTCTTCATCAATATCCATTAAAATTTCTCCATCCTCAATTAGATCTTTTGCATTTAGTAAAAACTCTTCTTCATCATCGACTTCCATGGGCCTTTCTAAATTCTGCATTTCATTCTCTTCTTTTTTGTCTTCCAATTCTGAGAAATAAGTTTCAGTCGACGATAGACAAGACGCCAAACTTTCAGAGGAATTAACCTTCTTTTTCAAGACGAATTCTCTTGGAGTCGATATACAATTCAAGGATTCAAGAGAATTTCCTGTTGACGCTAAATCTTCAGAAATAATCTCAGTGTCTGAATCTTTTATTTCCGAAGATGTTTCAACTTCTCTTCCTTGAAAATCGACTTTCAAATATTCCATTTTTTCTTCAATAACTTCACTTTCTCGAGCCTCATTAGCTGATACTTGGGCTTCTGGATTCTCTTTCTTCTGTTCTTCAGAATCCATCTTTAGATCTTCTATTTTGTGGTTCTCTGGAAATCCAAGATTAGTTTGAGAAACGACCCTCAAATCTTCAATTTCTTCATCAGTAAACATATTCTCTCGGACTTTATTAGCTGATTGCTCTTGGGCTTCTGTTTTATCTTTCATCTCTTCTTCCAAATCCATTTTTGAATTGTTTGGTTTCTCCTTCTCTGGAGATCTAAAATTAGTTTGAGAATCAGACCTCAAATTTTCAATGTTGACATCAATAAATCCATTCTCTCGGACTTTATTAGCTGATTCCTGTTCGGCTTCTGGTTTCTCTTTCATCTCTTTTACAAAATCCATTTTTAAATTATTTATTATCTCATTCTCTGGAAATCCAAAACTAGTTTGAGAAGCGATACTCAAATCTTCCATTTTTTCTTCAGTAACTTCATTTTCTCGAACTATATTAGCTGATTCCTCTTGGTTTTCTGGTTTCTCTTTCATCTCTTCTACGAAATCCATTTTTGGATTGTTTATTTTCTCGTCCTCTGGAGATCTAAAATTAGTTTGGAAATCGAACCCACTGTTTTCAACTTTGTGATCAGTAAATCTATTTTCTTGAAATTTATCAGCTGATTCCTCTTGGGCTTTTGGTTTCTCTTTCATCTCTTCTTCAAAATCCATCTGTGTATCGTTTACTTTCTCGTTCTCTGAAGACAAACAATTAGTTTGAAAATCGGCCCTCAAATCTTCAATTTTTTCTTCAGTAACTTTAATTTCTTGAGCCTTATTAGCTGATTCCTCTTGGGCTTCTTGTTTCTCATTCATCTCTTCTCCAAAATCCATTTTTGCATCATCTATTTTCTCGTTCTCAGGAGGTTCAGAATTAATTTGAAAATTGACCCTCGAATGTTCAATTTTTTCTTCAGTAACTTTAATTTCTTGAGCCTTATTAGCTGATTCCTCTTGGACTTCTGGTTTCTCATTCATTCCTTCTCCAAAATCCATTTTTGCATCATCTATTTTCTCGTTCTCTGGAGGATCAGAATTAATTTGAAAATCGATCCTCGAATCTTCAATTTTTTCTTCAGTAACTTCAATTTCTTGAGCCTTATTAGCTGATTCCTCTTGGGCTTCTAGTTTTTGAATTACCTCTTCTCCAAAATCCATTCTTGCATTACCTATTTTCTCCTTCTCTGGCAATTCAGAATTAGTTTGAAAACCGACCCTCAAATCTTCAATTTTTTCTCTAGTAACTTCAATTTCTTGAGCCTTATTGACTGATTTCTCTTGGGCTTCTGGTTTCTCATTCATCTCTTCTCCAGAATCCAGTTTTGCATTATCTATTCTTTCGTTCTCTGGAGGTTCAGAATTTGTTTGAAAATCGACCCTCAAGTCTTCAATTTTTTCTTCAGTAACTTCAATTTCTTGAGGCTTATTAGCTGATTCCTCTTGGGCTTCTGGTTTCTCATTCATCTCTTCTCCAGAATCCATTTTTGCATTATTTATTTTCTCGTTCTCTGGAGGTTCAGAATTAATTTGAACAATGACCCTCGAATCTTCAATTTTTCCTTCAGTAACTTCAATTTCTTGAGCCTTATTAGCTGATTCTTCTTGGGCTTCTGGTTTCTCATTCATGTCTTCTCCAAAATCCAGTTTTGCATTTTCTATTCTCTCGTTCTCTGGAGGTTCAGAATTTGTTTGAAAATCGACCCTCAAGACTTCAATTTTTTCTTCAGTAACTTCAATTTCTTGAGCCTTATTAGCTGATTCCACTTGGGCTTCTGGTTTCTCATTCATCTCTCCTCCAAAATCCATTTTTGCATTATTTATTTTCTCGTTCTCTGGAGGTTCAGAATTAATTTGAATAATGACCCTCGAATCTTCAATTTTTTCTTCAGTAACTTCAATTTCTTGAGCCTTATTAGCTGATTCCTCTTCGGCTTGTGATTCCTCATTCATTTCTTCTTCCAAATCCATTTTTGACTCATTTATTTCTTCGCTCTCTGATAATCCAGAATTAGTTTGAAAATTAAACCTCAAGTTTTGAATTTTATCATCAGTAAATCCATTTTCTCGGAGTTTATTAGCTGATTTCTCTTCGGCTTCTGAATTTTCTTTCATCTCTTTTCCAAAATCCATTTTTGAGTTATTTATTTCCTCATTCTCTGGAAATCCAGAATTAGTTGGAAAATCGACCCTCGAATCTTCAATTTTTTCTTCTGTAACTTCATTTTCTCGAACTTTATTAGCTGATTTCTCTTGGGCTTCTGGTTTCTTATCGACCTCTTCTTTAAAATCTATTATTGAATTATCTACTTTTTCGTTCTCTGAATATCCAGAAATAGTTTGAGAAACAACCCACAAATTTTCAATTTTTCCTTCAATAACTTCATTTTCTCGAACTTTATTAGCTGATTCTAGGGCTTCTGGTTGTTCTTTGATCTCTTCTTCAAAATCCATTCTTGAACTATCTATTTTCTCGTTCTCTGGTGACTCAGAAATAATTTCAGAAACAACCCTCAAATGTTCAATTTTTTCTTCAGTAACTTCATTTTCCTGGACTTTATTAGTTGATTCCTCTTGAGCTCCTGTTTTCTCTTTAAACTCTTCTTCAAAATCCACCTTTGAATATATTTTCTCATTCTTTGGAGATCCAGAATTAACAAGTTTCTTCAATCTCATTTTATTAGTTTGAGAATTGACAATTACCCATCCAACTCCAGACTTTTCATCACTCTCATCTGTAGAATTTTCATCACTTCCATCTCTAGAACTTCCATCACTAGCATCTTTGGAGTCTTCACCGCTACTATAATTTTCTCTTTCGGAAGGTTCTCTTTCCATATTTGCTTCAACAAAACTCTCTTCTTGTTCATCATTTCCGCTGGAAGTTTCATCTCTTTGAACCCTTTCTTCTGTTTCAGACACTTCTTCTTCTGTGCTTGATAGTCCTTTAAGAAATCCGTAAGTCCTTCTTTTTCTATTTTTAGATTTTTGCAACGATCTGCGATCAATTTCAAAATCTTCTTCTGTTTCCGCATCTTTGGAACTTCCATCACTAGCATTTTTGGAATCTTCAGCGCTACTATCAACACTTCTTTCGGAATGTTTTCTTTCCATATTTGCTTCAACAAAACTCTCTTCTTGTTCAACATTTCCATTGGAAGTTTCATCTCTTTGAAACCTTTCTTCTATTTCAGAAAGTTCTTCTTCTGTGCTTGATAGTCCTTTAAGAAATCCGCGGGTCCTTCTTTTCTTTTTTTTGGATTTTTTCAAAGTTCTGCGACCAATTTCAAAATTTTCTTCTTTTTCCACATCTCTGGAATTTCCATCACTAGCATCTTTGGAATCTTCAGCGCTACTGTCATATCTTCTTTCGGAATGTTCTTTTTTCATACTTTCTTCAACAAAACTCTCTTCTTTTTCAACATTTCCGTTGGAAGTTTCATCTCTTTCAACCCTTTCTTCCATTTCAGATAGTTCTTCTTCTGTACTTGACAATCCTTTAAGAAATCCACTGGTCGTTCTTTTCCTATCTTTAGATTTTTGGAAAGTTTTGCGATCAATTTCAAAATCTTCTTCTGTTTTCGCATCTCTTGAACGTTTATCAATGGCTTCTTTGGAATCTTCGCCGCTACTATCATCTCTGCTTTCGGAATTTTCTCTTTCCATATTTGCTTCAACAAAACTCTTTTCTTGTTCAACATTTCCGTTGGAATTTTTATCTCTTTCAACCCTTTCTTCTAAATTAGGCAGTTCTTTTTTTGTCTCCGATAGTCCTTTAATCTCAAATTTGGCCGTTCTTTTCATATTCTTAGATTCTTGCAAAGTTCTGAGATAAATTTCAAATTCGTCATCTTCTGAATCTGGTTCAAAATAAAGTTTAGCATTTCTTTGGGAATTTGTAGAAGGTCGCAAACGTCTACGATATCCCGATTCTTCTCTTTCAGAATTCGTTTCCGCCAAACTCTCTTTCTTCCTGTCCCAATTTTTTTCAGAACTCCTTTTTCGAGAATTAACTTTTATTTTATCTTTGTGAACTTCTCTTTTTTCTTCAGAAACTTCTAGCGTTTCATTGATTTTAAAATCTTCTTTTCCCTCTCCCTTCTTGGTTTCCGAATCTTTGATCTTATTCTTATTCTTCATACCAAAATAATTCTTGTCCAAGTCAATTCTCTGAAGTTTGATACACAGTACCTTTTTTCCCAAAATCTCATCATAGGATTTCTTCTTTTCGGTCCAAGGCCTCCAAATACTTTTAGAAGGACTTACTTCCTTTGAATACTCGACAGGCCCTTCAATTGGTTCCGTGCTTTCAGAACCGGAACTCACTTCGCTCAAAACTGGATCGCGAATTTGAAGAGGAAGATTAAAGAAACTGTTCACATTATTTGGGACTGTTTCAGAATGTTCTGGACTACCGATGCTGCTATCAGTCAAGCAAGCTGGTTGAACGTCAGTTGGAAGAGTAGGATTAATATATTCGAAAATAGGATCATAGCTGATCGTCCTGATTCCATACATATCACAAATAATTTTCTCAGGCGTCAACCTCTTCCTTTCATCTTTTGAAGGATCAATCTTGCACTTTTTACGCCTTCTTCTCAGTTTCTTGCGAGGTTCTGTCAACAGATCCGAAAAAGTAATTTGCTTGAGTCTAGGCGCTGAAAAAGTGGATGAAAGACTTTGATATGAGGTGGAACTTTCATAGCTTCGAGATTTATCATCAGAATCATTTTTAACATCGCAGCAACTGCAATGGCAACTTGAAGTAGAAGATTCTTTTGTAGATTCGGTGCTCGATTCTTCACCAGATTCGGAAGATGAAGAACTTGGAGATCGTAAACGTTTTGCAGAATCTTCGGATAAATACTTAACTTCAAGAAAATCTGAGATTGGAATTTGTTCGTAGAGATCTGAGTCTTCTTTTGGAATGTCTTCTAGTATTCTTCGAGTACGTCGAGAATTTCGGGAACCGTGATAGAAAAGTTTAGACGCGGTTTCGAAAAATCTCTTTTCGGCTAGATGTTGTTTTTCGATTTCTTCTTTTTCTTCATCGTCTTGATTGGGAGTATCGTCGAGTTCAGAAACTGGAGGCGAGGACTCATTCTCATTGTCACTTGTTTCTTGTGCAACCTTTAAAGGGAATGTTTATTAGGATTTATTCTTAGTCCGGGCATTAAACATTGCGATTATTCTAAGTTTAGAGCGTTTACCTAAGTATTAGTTAGAAGAATGAGAACTTTTGATTAGGACTACGTAATTTTGGGGACGTTTAAAATAGGTCTGTTTACAATCATAGTAGAATCATTCTCATTTGAAAAGAGAATATTTTAAGGAGCAAGAGAATGAAAGAATATCCCACGGGTAGGTAAATTAGAATGTATAGGCTTAAAATTAAGTTTCCTCCTAATCTATTCTTTAAAACTGTACTTTAAATTTTTTTGTCCAAACAGTTTAACTATGAAACTTTGGCAGTTGGAAACGGGAAAAATTGAACAAATATTGTGTTTTAATTTTAAACTTTAAATTCAACTTTTAAAATTGTACGTTTAAAATTTCAATATTAAAAATTGTCAACTGTCAATCATTTTAGTTTCAAATTCCAGCGTTCAAAAGTTAACAATAATTTATATTAAAAAACAAATAAACGAAAAATTAAAGTTTATTATTAAAAATTTATCCCAAATTCAACTTTTGAAATTTTATGTTTTGCAAAATTGCAATGTTAAATATTGTCGTATTTTAAATTTAGCTTATGGGTGATTGCAAAAAAGTAGACCATTTTAGACAATGAGATTTTCGAAAACAAAAAAATTCAAGTTTAAAAATGGTACGTTTTGCAAAATGACAATATTAAAAGTTGCATTTGAAACTGTAATTTATACCATACATTTCAAAATGCAATCATTTTAAATTGAAATCCATGCGTTCAAAGTTTAACAATACTTAAATTAAAATTGTAATCGCGAGTACGAGTATGAGAAATATTTGGAAATATTCAAGCATAGAAGCATGTTAAAAATTGTCAATTATTGTCAATGATTTCAATTTGAAATCCCAGCGTTCAAACGTTAATAATGCTTTAATTTAAGAAAAAATAAACAAAAAATTAAAGTTTATTATAGACAATTCAAAATTCAACTTTTAAAATTGAACGCTTTGCAAAATCGCAATATTAAAAATTGTCGTATTTTCAACTGTACCTTATACGTTTAAAAATTCAATCAATTTAATTCGAGATGCAAACGCTCAAAACTTAACAATGCTTTAATTTTGAAAAATTCAAAGTTTATTATTGAAAATTCCACATTCAACTTTTAAAATTTCACTTTTTTCATAATTGAATTATTAAAAATGTTCGTATTTCAAATTGTACCTTATGGGTGATTGTCAAAAAGTAGACCATTTTAGACAACGAGATTTTCGAAAAAGAAATTTTCCAAACCACCCAAAATATATTTCTTTTTTAAGTACGGGTAACCCAAGAGAGTATGAAAATATAAAACTAAGAGATCAGGGACTGTATTTGTGATGGATATGAATCTCACAACGCTGATAAATCGATTTGTAACTATACTAAAATCTTCATAAGTATAAATTTGACAATTTTAGCCCAATTTCAGATTTTATTATGAATCATCTGAATAATTATTATCGAGTTTTATCCTAAAATAGCAATGCAGCATGGCAAGACAAAAAACTTGTGGAGCAGACATTGAACTGATTTTTGAAATATTTTACTCTAAAATATTGAACTCCACTCTTGATTTTCATCTTTTTCAACTTAAAATGAGTGATATCTGTGAATCTCTAATATTTGAAAAATGATGTTAATATTATTTAGTAATATTTCATTTTAAATTTGTAGTTTGGGACACGTGCGTGACAAGACATTTTGCGTATTTTTTCGTATATAATTTCTAAACGAAGTCGTCTAAAATTTTAAAACTTTTATAAATTGTATTTTGATATAAGTCGAGATTGAAGTATTTGACAGAGATATTTAAAAAAAAAAAAAAAAAAAATGTATTACTCAAAGGAAAAGTGCAAAATGACTGAGACTTAAAGTGGTAAACTTTTTGGCAATCACCCTTGTACGTTTCAAAATTCAATCAATTTAATTTGAAATCCAAGCATGCAAAATTTAACAATACTTTAATTAAGACAAAATGAAAACAAAAATTAACGTTTATTATTCACAATTCCAAATTCAACTTTAAAAATTTTACGTTTTGCAAAATTGCAATATTAAAAGTTGTATTTTAAACTGTATACCTTATGGATGATTGTCAAAAAATAATAAAATAAAAGTAAGTAAGTAATAGTAAAAAAGTAAGAATCTTAGATAATGGGATTTTCGAAAACAAAACAATTTCCAAATCGCCCAAAATATAGTTTTTTTAAAAATTAAGGGTAACCCAAGAGAGTATAAAAATATAAAACTAAGAGATCAAGGAATCTGTGATGGATATGAATTTTATACGTTGCTAGAGCTCGCGTTACAAGACATGCGACTATGATAAAACAAAAAAAATGTAAAAAATCTTTTAAAAATATATGCAGAACAGATAAAAGTATTTAAAAATAGGTAGTGTCTATACGTCCGGACACAACCCATGTCCCGTTCCCCTTTCCAGAACCAGCTTCCCTTTACCAAGTCCGTCCGTTTAGACTCGACCGTGTTATAAAAGTACATAAACGTACGGACTGTCCGGACGTTTAGACTCGGCCTTAAAAATATGGGAAAAATGACTACTTTCACGATTTGATTTTGACTTCAGCGTCTCAAGATATCCTCTCATTTTATAGTATGATAAATTAATATAGAACGTTACCGGACATTTCATAAAAAATATTACGCATAAATAGTGATAATTATTTACTGTTATTTGGAATCAACGTTGATAAATCGATTATCAACTGTATTAAACTCTTCGTAAGTATAAAATTAACAATTTTAGCTCGCATTATGAACAGGTTAAATAATTATTTTCGAATTTAATCCTAAAATAGCAATGCAGCGTGACCAGACAAAACACTTGTAGGACAGACTTTGAAGTAATTTTCGAAATTTTTAACACTAAAATATTGAACTCTACTCTCGATTTTTATCTTTTTCAACTCAATAGAAGTAATATTTGTCAATCTCAAATACTTAAAAAATGGTGTTAATATTATTTAGTAATTTTTCATTTTTAATTTTTAGTTTCGGACAGGTGCGTGACAAGACATTTTGCGTCTTTTTTTTTATAATCCCAAAACAAAGTCATCTAAGATTTTAAAACTTTACTGAATTGTGCTCTGATATAAGAACTTTACTGAGTGATTTTTAGAAAAAATTTATTTTTCAAAAGAAAAGTGGAAAATATCTGGGACTTAAAGTGGTCAAATGTTTGGCAATCACCCTTATACGTTTCAAAATTCAATCATTTTAATTGAAATCCAAGCGCTCAAAGTTTGACAATATTTTAATTAAATTTGTAATAACGAGCACGAGTACGAGAAATGATTGGAAATATTCTTAAACATATAGTATGTCAAAAATAAAGATTGTTTAAATTTAAAACTATTTAAATTTGAATTAAATATTCTAATTCGAACAATTATTCTTGAAGATGCTTATGTATTTCATTTCCTTTATTTCGTTTTGTTATTTCTGTGATAAGATAGAATCACATACCGAATGTGGATTAAAAAAAGGAAGCTCGACATTTTCAGGGACCGGCCTCGTCCAAGTTCGACAATGAGACCTCACATTAAAATAATAGTTTGAATCTGGATTCTTTTTCGAGGCACATTCAATCCAGTTGTAGTTGTCGTGAACTTCGCCAAACCTACAAAAAAATTAGCCTTTTCTGGAAAAACAATACTTGAATAGTTTAAATAAATCAGGTAATGAAAAAAACTGTGAATAGAAGGTTTTTTGCGGGGTAGGTTTGGAATTTAGGAAACATTCTAAATTGAAGATACATATAAATAAATTCTGTTATTCTTCGAAAGATTTCGTATCCCTAATTATTATGTATATTGTTATTACACGCATTAAATGCAAACATAATATGAAACTCAATTCTTAAACGAAAAAGAAATTGCATTTAAAAAAATTGAAAAACATTTTATTGCAATACATGCAAATATAAATAATATAAATTTTATACGTATTTCATATAACCTGTAGAGCTTATTTTAAACTATTTTAAGGCTGTACTCAATTTAAAATATACCTAAATAGATGAAAATACTAAAAAAAATCGTGAAGGTATTAAAACATAGGTCATTTATATAAAATAATGTAATAATTAGAACTTGATATTAATCAAAAATCGATACACATAACCTCAAATTTATAAAATGTAATTTTTCCAATAAACAAAATGAAAAAAAAAGAACCTTAGTGAAACATATATTTGTAAAACGTTAAATTTTGCTTAAAATATGACCTTCATTAGGTGGAATTAAATCAAAAGTTCAATAAAAACTTACGATTTTGGTCGACACTTTCGTGGTTCAAGATTCTGCAAAATTCCATTTAAGGTTAACTTAAACATTATGCACTGTGACCACACCTTAAGTCAAAAGTCATAAAAATCCTTGGATTTTGGGTTTTTTTCTGAATAAGTCCTCATTTTATTTAGTTTTGAATATATTTTTGAAGAGAAAAACTGGAGTACTTTCCGCACTTCGAAAAACCGACTGAAAAGAACAGACGACATGCGACGAGCCGGTATGAAACGAGAGAAACTAAGCACGTGGTGATAGAGGGAATAAAATGTGCTTGGCATGCAGTTTTATAAACAAACCTCTCAGTTCTGTCAGGGCTGTGATTATTTTTTTAAAAACCCCTTTCTTAATATTTCACAGCCCTACTTTTTAAATTACGAAATCATTCTTAAATTCAAAAAATAAGATTTTCAAATTTTCAAGCAATACGTTCCAAAATAAACGTATTTAAAACGTTCCGAAGTGAACGAATTTAAAACGTTCTGAATTTAATTTTTTTAAAACAAATGGAACTAAAATTAAACTAAATGGCCGAATTGAAACTGAAATGAAAAGTGTAGCATTCAAAGTGGAAAATTCGAAATTTAAAAGCATTTAAAAAATGTTTAACATTAACAATTTTTAATCCGACAAAATTTGAAATACAAAAACAATTTTCAATGAAAAGCATTCTAAATCTCTTTTAAGTATTTTAAAATTAAAATCAATTGTGAAATTAAATAATGTTAAATTGAATACGTTCAAAAGAATAATAACTTTAGACTGAAACATTAAACATTGTTTGTTTTAAATTTACATTGATTTAAAATTGTTCAATAATTTGAAAAAATTAATATTAAAAAGCTTCAATACTAACTTCAGAATCTTGGTTTTTTTCCATCATATTCTTTCGAAATATTACAAATTATCAGAACGACTAAAAAATCCCGAAAATAAAACTGTCGACACTGTAGAATTCCCGACAGTTTATAATATCACCGAATTTGACAATTCCCGAATCTAAACAATTAAATTGAATAAAAACTAGGAATGTTCATCAAATAACAGTATGTATTTTATTTGATTGATTATTTTATTATTTAACACTTTTTAAATTTTTTAGATCAGGGAATTTTATAATTCAGACAATTCAAAATGTCAGCAATTTTACGTCAATGTCTGATATTTTATAGTTTCGGCAATTTTATTTTCCGAGAATTTTCCAATTCTGAAATAAAAAAATTTCCGCAATTTTATAATTTGGGTAATTTTATATTCAATTACCTACCAAATTAAGAAACATAATTGTAAAGGATTTTATATTTGGTTACTTTTAATTTAGATGATTTTAAATTTTGAGTAATTTGAAGTTGAAATACTTTTGAAAGTGCACTTTTAAATAAGTAAATAAATATAATATATGTTTTTATATCAATTTTGTATGCAAATTTTTCCCTGAATTAAACCTGAGACTAAACTCAGAACAGAATAATTTTAAAAATGATTTTCTTTTTAAAAAACCCTTTCTCAATCTGGCACCGCCTTACTTTTTAAATTACGAAATTAATTTCAAGTTTTAAGAATAAGATTTTCAAATTTGCAAACAAAACGTTCCAAAGTGAACGTATTCAAAACATTCGAAATTAAAAATTTGAATTTTTGAAAACAAATGGAACTGAAATTGAACTAAATATCCGAATTGAAACTGAAGTGAAAAGTGTAGCATTTAGAACTGGAAAATTGGAAATTTAAAAGCGTTTAAAAAAATGTTTAATATTAAAAATTGTTAATTCGACAAAATTTGAAACACAAAAACAATTTCTAATTGGAGGCATTATAAATCTCTTTTAATTCTTCCAGAATTAAAATCAATTGTGAAGTTAAATAATGTTAAATTGAATACGTCCAAAAAAGTAATAACTTTAGATTGAAATATTAAAAGTTGTTTGTTTTTAATTTAAAATTATTTGAAATTGTACAATCATTTTAAAAAATTTAGTAATAAAAACCTTCAATACTAATTCCAGAAACTTGCCATTTTTTCGCACCATATTTTTTCGAAATATTACAAGTTTATCGGAACGACAGAAGAATCCCGAAAATGAAACTCCCGATATTGTAAAATTCCCGAATAGAATTCCCGAAATTATAAAATTCCCGACAGTTTTTTATATCACCGAATTTGAAAATTCCCGAATCGAAACAATTAAATTATATAAAAACTATGTATGTTCATGAAATAAAAGTGTTTTGCTTGATTAATTGTTTTATTATTTAACAATTTTTTAATTTGTTAGATTCGGGAATTTTATAATTCAGACATTTCAAGTGTCGGTAATTTTACATCAATGTCGGATATTTTATAAAGTCAGCAATTTTATTTCAGGAATGTTCTATTATCGGAAAATTCCCAAATTCGGTAATATTATAAGCTGCCGGGAATTTTATTTTCCGGGAGTTCGCCAATTCGGGAATTTAAAAATTTTCGGCAATTTTCTAATTTCGGTATTTTTCTACTCAATTACCTACTAAACTATTATACATAATTGTGAAGGATTTTATATTTGTATACTTTCAATTTAGATGATTCAAATTTCGGGTAATTTGAAGTTGCTATACTTTGAAAAGTGCACTTTTAAAGAAGTAAATTAATCTAATATATTATGTTTTTATATAAATTCTTTATGCAAATTTTTCCTGGAATTTAACCAGCGACAAAACTTGGAATTTGTAAAAATTCAAAAATTAGAATAATTTATGCAAAAAAAAATTTTCAAATCACTTCAGTATTTTTAATACAATTTTTGGGCAACTTTTTGATTATTAATTTATTAATATTGGCAAAGTTCTTTTTTGTGTACGAAAATTGCTCAAATGTTTACAATCATTTTGTTTAAAAAAACCTTTTTTAATCTTAAGCAGCCCTACTTTTTAAATCGCGAAATTATTTCATAATTAAAAAAATAAGATTTTCAAACAAAATTTTCCAAAGCAAATGTATTTAAAACGTTCGAGATTTAAAATTTGAATTTTTGAGAATGAATGGAACTAAAATAAAACTAAATAGCCGAATTGAAACTGGAGTAAAAAGTGCAGCATTCACATTGGATAATTCAAAATTTAAAAGCCTTTAAAAAATGTTTAACATTAACCATTTTTAATTCAACAAAATTCGAAATACAAAAACAATTTCTGATTGGGAGAATCCTATAAATTTCTTTCAACTCTACAAAATCAAAATCGATTCTGAAATTAAATCTTTTTAAATTTGAATACATTGGAAAAATTATAACTTCAAATTGAAATATTAAGAACTGTTTGTTTTAAATTTAAAATTATTTAATATTGCACGATAATTAACAAGTTTCAGTAATCAAAACCTTCAACACTAATTCCAATAACTCTTCCAGAAACTTACAGAAGAGAAATTCCCGACAATTTAAAATTCCCGAACAATAAAATTCCCGACATTTATAATCACGAATTTTTAAATTTTATTTTGCTCCGCGGAACATCAGGATATTGATCGATCTATTTCAAATTTCACACAGGTGATAAGGGACCCAAATTTAAACTTTTCAGTGTTATTTTGCTATTGATTTCTATTTTTTTCTTTCTACCCAATCTAATACGGATATAAATTAATATTTCCACATAAATAAATTTATTTAAAATTTTTATCTTGCTTTAAATAAAGCTAAAGAAGTATAACTGTAATCCAATCCAGTACTGAATGGGGGAAAAAAAAAAAAAATTTTCACATATAAGAATGAAAGCGTAAATCATAGAGAAAAGTTTTGGTCAGAAATTAAATACTTTAATTTTCATGTTTTAATAAGTAAAGTGTTTTTTTCAAATTTCTGATATAATACCCTACTGAAAGTACCTACATAGGTCGCGATATAGGATTCCTTATAGGAACCTATACAGAAAAAAAACAAAAGATAAAGTTTACATCGATTCCAGGTGAAAGATTCGCTTCAACAAAAATTAGCCTTGCCGGTTACATTTCAAATGAAATGGAGATAATTTCATGATTTTAAAGTTGACTGGGTAATCTTTCTTCTGCTTCTACTCAATTTTTATGCGAAAAGGAGCATGCGTGGCGACGCCAGAGATATCTACCGTCATTCGAGTTAATTAAACTGGAGCAAAATGGCGATTCACAGCTGGCAGTTACTTTTTGTTAAGTGGTGCAAAATAAGTTCGAGCGCGTTTACAATAGTCTAATCTATTTCAGATGAGATATATAAACTAGAACAATGTTTTATAAAATCATGCCCACTTCGGTCATTCAAAGGAAAGTATGAAAACCAAGCCAGAATAAAAGGAAATATGATCGGCCCTCCTCAGTGTTGTGCACTGAGGAGGGCACCAGTCTCCTGTAGTTTGCCTCTAAGAGGGGAAAAGACCATTCATTGCTCCAGTAATGTGATAAGAATTCTCAACCGTGAATAAAAACTTAACAAGCTCAGAAACTTCCCTAAATTTTCATTTAAAAAGTTCAAAATTTAAAAACTCTTACAAATTTCCAAAGCCTTCCACAATTTTCAAAACTTTCCATGAATTTTCAAAAGTCTGCATATATTTTCAAAAGATTTCATAACTTTCCAAAAAGTTCTCATTAATTTTCTAAATTCCCCATACATTTCTGAAACTTTCCGTAAATTTCCGTAAGTTCTCATAAATTTTCGGCCCTTCATCAAGAATCATACATTTCCATTACCTTTTTCTTCTTTTGGAAAACCTGTCGAACTAAGTGTAAATAATATTGGAAAAGCACTAAAAAAATATTGAAAAATTAGCGTGTTAAAGAAACTGACGTAATTTTTTAAAAGTATTTCTCTTTTTAAAAAAATGCGTGATAAATGCAAACTGTGAATATACAATACACATATTGTAAATATAATGCCCATTTTCCTATACGTAAATTTATTCACAAAAATGTTAACATAAACAGAATGTCTTACATTTCAAGTGTCTTCTTCTATAAGTTAGTTATAAATACTTTATAAAATAATCAAATTAATAAAAAATTCTAACAACATTTTTCTACAATATTCTGCTCTATTAAACGAAATTCAATGTAATTCTTATTAACTTTTCACTCTGGGATTAATTATACTTGATGAATCGAATGCATTCTGTAAAATCTTGCTTTTGTTAAGAAAAATACGATTTTTTTACATTTCAATAAAAACTAATATTTCTATAAAAATGACATCGTATTTAAAATTTCCTTCGTAATTAAATAAGAATTAAACAAACTTAGATTGAATGAATATTGCATAATATAAATTAACACAAGTTTGGAAGGAAAAAAGGAAACAATGTTCAAGAGTTTATTCACTTCAGATAAACACTCGTAGTTTAAAATTTACTCAGTTTATTAAGAAAGATGTCTTGTAATTATTAGTAATGGTTTCGCTATTATTTTTTCGAATAAACGCCTTTTTGCGGCAAAAAGTTAAGTTTAGTCAACTTTGGTGTTCGGTTCCTATCTACCTACCTAATCAGCATTCGGTAGAAGTAGATCGCTTGATTAGTAGCTTTGTGACCTACCTTATCGACGATCGGCAGTAGAAGGTAGCTTGGTAGCACTTTGACCTAATTTATCGACGATCGGCAGAAGAAGATCGCTTGGTAAGCCCTTTGACCTACTTTATCTACGATCGGTTGAAGAAAATTGCTTGGTAAGCTCTTTGGCCTACTTTATCTACGATCGGCAGAAGTAGATCGCTAGTCATCTCCTTCAATGTAGTTCCCTTCCCGATCCCTACACCGCTCCATACGAATATTTCATTTTTTGAAGCTAAGTTGCTGGTCCTTTTCTGAGAGGACTTTCATGAGCCGCGCCGCTTTTTCCTTCACAGCATCCACCGACTCGAATCTGGTTCCTTTCAGCTCAGACTTTATCTTCGAGTACAGAAAAAAAGCACGTGCACGGAGAAAACTGATATGGTTACAGTAACTAAGATTATCAATTTGCATATAATATGGATGCATTGTCCATTCTTTTATACAAACATCTTTTATTTTTAATATTTTGATGTTAATGTGTCGATTACTACTGGTCAAAATTATTTTTGGAGAAATGAGAAAAAATCTACCTCGACCCGGATTTGAACCGGGAATGCCGACTTTACATGAGAGGAGCGTGAACCAATTACGCCACCGAGGCCGCAGTAGATCGTTTCTCATTTCTCCTGCTTTGTCATTCTCATTTCTCCTT
>JAUMHM010000071.1:28758519-28779531 GCA_032362435.1 Melikaiella ostensackeni | reverse complement strand
ATGCCTGAAACGAAAGATTTTGGATACTAATGGCCCCACGTGAAGAGATTTTCTTAGTGGATTGTTATAATTATTCCTGTTATTATAATGGCTTTGCGAAGCTCTTCACCTGGGTTCATTGCTAGAGATATTAATCAAGCGACTAGTGTCGGAGCGACGTTGTAAGATTGATCTTAAACCTATTCCTTTCTCCTCCTAAACATCCCATACCCAAATCTACCATACAAATTTCTCAATCATCAGTAGTAAAACGAGACCAAAACCGAACGAGTTACGCTTACCTCGAAAGGGATTTGTCTTAATGGTATAATAAATAAAATAATGTCGAATATCAAACATAATTGAATAAATCAAGTATTTTCTTAAGTTTAGAAAAAACATATTGACATACAAACGCTATCATTAAAATTGAAAAGCAAAATAACCAGGCAATTTTTATATATTTTTTAACAGTTTCATATTGATCATCTTGCTAAAACTTGACAATTAATGACGAAAATGATAATAACAAAATTATTGCAACAACAATAATTTACGGAAATCTTTGCATTGAATTTTTCTAGATATAACAAAAATGAAATGAGTTCAAGACAGTGGATTCGCAAAACGGAAAAAAAAGAAGAACGCGAAGAACAGAATAAAAATGAGATACGAGAATTACCGAAAATCACAGATTTGGGACGTGCAAGAAAAGAACCACCTGCAACTGAACAGCTGAAATTAAGGTATTTTTTTGTTATTTTTTATTTTTTTGCTTTTTTTCTTAATACACGATTGATAATTTTCGCGGTAAAAAAAGTTTTCGAAAATCAAGTTTCTACAGTGTTATTAAAAATGTATTGGATAAAAAAATCAAAACAATATATATATTTATTTCATGAGCTTTACCTTACAAAATTTATATTACAGGAACAGCTTGTAGACAATGAAAGAGTAATTCCAAACAAAGTCCCCAGCAAGATGACGTCATTCCAAATAAAACTGCTGAAACAAGTGAACCACAAACTAAATGCAAAAATTCAGTAGTAAGTGTACAAAACTTCATGTGCTTCTCTGGTCCTAAATTATTCTTAGCACGTTCATTTCTTTTATAGTGTTTGTTTCCTTCTTGTGTTACTATTATATTATTTATATCATTTTTAATATATATTGCTTTCAATATATATGTGACCTGTCGCGAAGAAAGGGACCTTAGTCGGAAAGGAAAGATTTTTCAGTGCGAGCGTTTGAAATAGCTGCGAGAAACGTAAAATCTATGAGTGAAAGGTCGCTATGTCGCTTAATTGTAAGGCAGAACATTTTTTAAAAAATTTTTCGTTTTGTTCATAAGAAAGAGCAACTTAATAAATATTCAATAGTGAAAAAACCCGAAAATCGATTTTTTCCGACTAAGGTCCCTTTCTTCGCGACAGGTCACATATGTATATATATTTTTTCAGTATTTTTCAGTATTTTCAGATTGTAATGATGTCGGACTGTGGGCTAAACTGACTGAAGCGGATATAGCTTACTTGATAAAAGGAGGACCAACGAGTTGTTAATACCGAAATGTAGCTTTTGAGAAATCGAAACGAGAATGTCCAAATGGTCCCACCAGATACATCTCAAAAATATTTTTCATGGGAAAAAAGTTAATGGAGAAAAGTATGACAGAGATTGGTTGGTCTACTCTCCGGATAAAGGATCTGTGTACTATTTTGTGGGTAAGCTATTTTCAAAAACACCAAAAGCGTTCGCAGAAAATGGATATTCGGATTGGCGGAATACAAATGCTTGCCTTAAAAGTCACGAAAACTCTGATGATCATCGAGAAAATCTTCTCACGAAACTGAAAAGTATAAAAGACTATCTACGTACAACATTGAACGGAGAAAGGCTCGTTGATTTGACGATAAGTATTGAGACTGACCAGTTGCCAGCTTTAAATTTTGAAAAAATAATTGAACAGTTTGCAAAAGCAAAAAGCAGAAAAAAATTGTAGAAAGAGATTTCGCAGACAATTGAAAATTTGAAATTTGTTCGTATTTTCATCTTTCATGTAACAATGTATGCAATCAAATGCAAAGAACCAACATATGTCTTATCAAACAAATCAAAATCTATTTCGAGATAAAGGTTAAATTGAATTTGTCCTTGTATTTATTGAATTTTGTCATGTTGCTCCAATTATTATTTTTATGTATCCCTGAATTATCATTATGTTTTCCGATTTATACTTAGATTTTGTCCTGTTTTTGTCCCAAATTTGTTTCCTATTTTCGAGGTCATTAGAATTTCTAAATTGCTCTACGTTCCCCAAATTCAATCAAAAATTTTGTCCCTTTAACCTCCAAAAATACGTTTTAGTTGAATTGAGTCCCATTATTTAACCTAAATTGTCTTATCTTGGAAAACCAGACAAAAGATCATTTTAGTTTTAGAAAATTAATTCATTGCTCCATTTTGTTCCAACTTTTATCCTTTCATTATTCAACTGTGTTTTCTCGACTAGTTGTCTTTATCAAACAAACCTGTTATTAAGCATTTCTTTATCCTGTAATAGAATTATTATTTCCTGAATTTCTAGCTTATCATTATTTTATATTTTTAAATTTCATTAAGAAAGTTTCCAAATTAAAGAACCGGCCCGTCTACCATTTTCCAGAGACGGGGCTGAGCTAGCATATTAATTCTCGTTTCACTAATTTAATTTAATCGCAATAATACTTACTTGATTTTATCATTCGAGTTTAAATTTAATATCTTTCGATTTGAACTTTTGAAGTAGCAGCAATCATAATACCAACACTTCACAAGAAATTATCCAAAGACCTCAGGTACAATCAGAAAAGTCATGAAGTTGGCAGCGTGACGGGGTGAGAATATTCAAATAGCTGAATCTTGAATTTCTTCGAAAATATCCAGATTACCTTTATTTTTTATGAAAAATCCAACGTAGACTCAACAACAATACATACATAAAAGAATGAAATAGAAAAGTGAATCAGTTTTTAAATAATAAAATTATAAAATGAAAAATCTCAATCTTGGAATACCGTGCAGTCTTTGAGGTTATAAATGAGTCCTTAGTTATAAATATAATGAAATTAATAAATTAATATAAAATTTGTGAGTTGAAAAATTATAAAGACTTCACAACGTCACGAACTGTGCATTTGTCTAAGAAAGTTGTTTAAATAATAACAAATGTTCTCAAGTTGCAAAGTGTCATAGCACAGAGTAATTGAAAAGACATTTTTTGTTAATCCCGTAAAAACAAATTTTGCCCATTCATTTAAAAATAGTCAAACTGTGCATTTTTAAATAAAAATTGTTCAAATAATTATCAGCAAGGTGTGGATATAAAACGTTATCTTTCTTTCAGAAATTTTCACTCTTACATCATGTTCGTCAACTTTTGTATTTGAGATCCTTGAGAGATAGAAACAGAATAACAAGGATGTCTAAAACTTTTGTAAATAGTGTGTTTTTTTATTGTTGTAAATTTGATTATAGCAAATTTTGTCATTTTTCAATTCTTCCAAACCTACATTTACGGATCTTTTTCATAATCTCATAAATTCCCTATTAAGATTTCATTGGATGACTATCCATTTTCCGAAACGGTATTCACCAATGGCTAGCCGTTATCGAAAAAAGTGGCCTTTTTCCATTTTTTTAATGGTTTGGAATATTGATTTATTAAATTTTCATGTAAAATTATGTGAATATAACACTTTTAATACTTGTTTATAATACAGAATTCAACTGTTGAAAAATGAAGAAAATTGAAAATTGAATTTTTAACGGCTTCATTTTCAACGGCTCGATTTTCAACAGTTGAATTTTTAAAGGTTGAATTTTCAACTGTTGAAAATCCAATTTTAAATATTTTTCGATTATCAAAAATTGAAATTTCAACTGTTTGAAATTCAATTTTCAATTCTGTTTACTTTTTAAAGAATCATTATTTTAGTTGAAAAATTAACTATTTGAGAATTTAGGAAATACAATTTTTTGGAAAAGTCGATTTTTTGCAAAACGGGCCCCCGTTTTTTCCTTGAATTTTTAACAGTAAATAATTCGTTTTTTGGTTGAAAGTTCACCGTTTTAGTTGAATTTCGTCTTTTTGATTTGAAAATTCATCTTTTTTGGTTAAATTTCGTTTTTCTTTTAGGCTTGAAACTTCATATTTTTAGGTAGAGATTTCTTCTGATTATCTTTTTGGTTAAAAATTCAACTGCTTGGTTGAAAATTAATCTGATTTGGTTGAGGACTTAACTCTTTTTTTGAAAATTCGTCTTTTCAGGTTGCAATCAACTATTTTTATTTCAAAATTGAATATTTTTTGGTCGAAAATTTAAGTAATTGGTTGAAAGTTGAACTACTTTGTTGAAAATCTTTTATTTTTTGGTTGAAAATTGAACTATTTGGTTGCAAATTTATGATTTTGATGAAAATTTGTCTTTTCTAGTAGAAAAATAATCTTTATTGGTTGAAAAAACATCTTTTTGGTTGAAAATGCAACTACATACTTGGTTCAAAGTTGAATTCCTTTGTTAACAATTCCTTTTTTTTCGCTTAAAGACTTATCATTTCAGTTGAAACTTCAATAATTTGTTTGAAAATTCATGTCTTTTGTGGAAAATTCGTCTTTTCTGGTAGCAAAATTATTATTTACATAATTATTTACATAATTATAGATCAGAATTTGGTAAATACACGTTTTGAAAAAAATTGATTCTTTGGAAACCGAGTCACAGTTTTTTTCTTGAATTTCCAACAATTAACAGTTAATTTTTTTGGTTGAAGATTCATCGCTTTAGCTGAATTTTGTCTCTTTGGTTTGAAAAAAAGACGAATTTTCATTCATTTTTTTTTTTGGTTAAATTTCGTTTTTTTTTGTTTGAAACTTCATCTATTTTGGTAGAAATATCTTCTAGTGATCTTTCTTGGTTAAAAATTCAAACGTTTGGTTGAAAATTAATTTGATGTGGTTAAGGATTCAACTATTTTGTTGAAAATTCGTAATTTTGGTCGAATTCAACTATTTTTTATTTAAAATTGAAATCGTTTTTGGTCGAAAAATCAACTACTTGGTTGAAAGTTGAACTACTTTGTTAAAATTCCATTTTTGTTACTTAAAGCTTCATAATTTTTAGTTAAGGATTGATTTATTTGGTTGAAAATTAGTTTTCTTTCCATAGAAAATCAATTATTTTAAATAAAAATGTATCTTTTCAGTTGAAAAATAAACTATTTGGTTCAAAATTCACATATTCTGTTGAAAATTCTTCTTTTTTTGGTGGAAAAAACATTTTTTTTAGGTAATTCATACTTTTTGGTTGAAAATTGAACTGTTTTGTGGAAAATTGAACAATTTACCTGAATTTTTTTTTAACTTTTTTTACTCAAAATTCTTTCTTTGTTAAAAATTAAGCACTTTCGTTGAAAATTCATCACTTCTGGGAGAAACTTCATTATTTTTTTGTTAAAAAATACAACTGTTTGGTGGAAAATTAAGCGATTGTTCTTTTTCACATTTGGTCCTTTATATAGCAGTTTTTTTTTCTCGTACGGGTATTTTGAATGTTTTTGTTCATTTTTTTTTGAAGATTAATCCATTAAAAGTGCTCGAAATCACTAAAAATCTTTTTAAATATTCGGAAATCCCTGTAAATTCTGCTACATCTTTTGAAATCTTACCAAATTCTGTAAAATCCGTGGATATACTATGGAATATTTTTAAATCTCTTAAAATCTTTTGAAATCCCATCAAATCACCGAAACCACTTTGAATTTCTTGAAATCCCTTGAAATCCTTTGAAATCCTTGCGAAAATTTTAAATCGCCTGAAATTTTTTGAAATCTCTTCAAATCTTCGAAATCCAATTAAAATCATCAGACATCCTCCAAAATTCATGAAAATACTTCGGTATGCCTTGAAATCCTTTAAAATTCTTTGAAATCCCGTGACTTCTCCCGAAATATTTCGAATACTATTAAAAGCTCTTAAAATATCTTAAAATCCTTTGTAATCCGCGGATATCGTTCTTAATTTCTTAAAATCCCTTAAAATCCATTGAAATCCTTTGGTAAAAATTTTGAAATCCCTTCAAATCTTTGAAATTCAATTAAAATCATCTGACATCCTCTAAAATTTATGAAAATACTTCGGTATGTCTTGAAATCCTTTAAAATCCTTTGAAATCCAGTGACTTCTTCCGAAATATTTCGAAATATATTAAAAGGCCTTAAAATATCTTAAAATCCTTTGTAATCCGCGGATATCGTTCTTAATTTCTTGAAATCCCTCAAAATCCATTGAAATCCTTTGGTAAAAATTTTGAAATCCCTTTTGAAATCCCTTCAAATCTTTGAAATTCAATTAAAATCATCTGACATCCTCCGAAATTCATGAAAATATTTCGGTATGTCTTGAAATCCTTTAAAATTCTTTGAAATCCCGTGACTTCTTTCGAAATATTTCGAAATCTATTAAAAGCTCTTAAAATATCTTAAAATCCTTTATAATTCGCGGATATCAATCTTAATTTCTTAAAATCCCTCAAAATCCGTTGAAATCCTTTGGTACCTCTTGAAATCTTGTAAAATCTCTTGAAATTTGAATAAACTCCTCGAACTCCTGTAATGTCTTTAAAATCCCTTGAAAAAATTGGGATTCTCTGTAATTGTACTAGTAATTTCTTCAAATTTTTTGAATCTTTTAAAATCGCTTGAAATGTCAAGAAATCCCTCAAAAGCTTTTGAAATCTCGTTAAGTTGCTTAAAAATTTTGTAATTCTTTGAAATACTTTGTAGTCCTTTGAAATATTTTTTAATCTCTTGAAATTTGTGACAATCCTTTCAAATTATCAAAAAAATTTCAAATCTTTTGAAATCTCTTGAAATGTTTTAAAATCTCGTTTACAGTGAAAATAATTGATATATTGTTGATATACTGAGTAAAAATATAAAACCTTACGTAAGATGATGGGGGTCTAAAATTTCAAAAAATTATCCTTACGTAATTTATGGATGTATGTCGAGCTTTATATAATTAATGCCTTAATTAATTCAAGTATAAACAAACACTTCTGAGAGAAATTACAAAATAAAAAATTACAGAATAAGAGAGTATACTGAAAGATAGGGATAGTTTTTCATTAATGAGACACATAATTTGCAGCTTGCAAATTTTATTTTTATTCGCAGAAATATTACATATTTCCTGAAAATTATTTTAGTACATACCCATACCCATACCACCCATACCCATACCACCCATACCCATGCCCTCCATACCCATACCACCCATTCCACCCATACCAGTAGTTTTAGCTTTCTTATGTACTGGACAATTTGTTTTGATAATATGATGTTTGCATCCAAGGTGGTGCCATGGATGGCGTAAATGTCTGTATATACTAGTGCTTTTCACTTTATCTGCAACCTGATGTAAGACATCCTCGTTCTTCTTTGGGGGAGATGCCGTGGGTGATCCGGGAGTACTTCCTCCAGTTGTCCCTCCAGTTGTCCCTCCATAACTTCCGCTTCCATAACTTCCGCCTCCATAACTTCCGCCTCCAAAACTTCCGCTTCCATAACCTGTCCCTAACTCTTGCGAACTTACATCTGTAAAAAGAAAATAGATATTTTTGAAGATCAGTTAAAAAAAGTATAATATTATTTAAAAACCCGGAATTTCTTATTGGGCCTTGGGGCTTGAGACTTTTGGTTGTAAGATTTGAATATAATATTTTTTAAGACGTTAACTTTTGGCCTTGTATTTTGAGTTTTAGACTACCGACAGATAGTATCGGAACACCAACTGGCTGACCTATAAAACACTAGTCTTGACTTTGAAAGATAATAGCACCATCCAAAATGAAGATAAGAATGTTTTTAAGAAACCGTGGGAAAGCTTATTAAATTCTGCGTTAAACGGGCTCTAGTAGAAGTAATTTGGCCTTGTGAATGTTGAATTATCACTTGATAAAGTCAAAAATATAAGAGTTGAAGTACAATACTCTTTAAAAATCGGAATTTTATTTTTGTTTCTCTCACGTTATAATTTAATGCCCACAAAAAAAATTACTTCATTTAACGTAGAATTCAATAAGCTTTCCAAAGGTTTTTAAAAATGATTTTATCCGTACTCTGGACGGCGTTATCACCTTTCAAAGTCAAAATTAATTTATAATATGTCAGCCGGTTAGTAGTCCGATACTGGTCGGTGGTGTATATATATATTGTGAATTGAATATCTTTCTTGGAAAAAATTATATTAAAGAAATGGTAGATATTGTAGGAAGAGTGTGTAAAAATTCGTATGATTTTATTGATTTTACTATATTTACCATCAATCAAACTGAATAAAACCGCACTGATAACGAGAAATGCAACTGCGAACTTCATGTTCATCGAATAGAGAAAACTTTGAACATGTGATAAATTTTTAAACGTGACTGGCTAATATACATTTATACAAGCAGCGTCATAAATTTACTTGTTTTTTTCTAGAAAGATTCAGAATCGTGTAATTTCACAATGTATTTACAACTCTATATTTACAAAAGTTTTAGACATTTTCAGTCCCCTTTTATCACTCAAGGAAATGATTCAAATACAACACCTAACGAATCTGACGCCAGAGTGGAAATTTCTGGAAGAGAGATACCGTTTTATATAACCACCTTGCTGATAATTATTTCAACAATTTTCATTTTAAAAAATGTACAGTTTAACTATTTTTTACATGCCTAGCCTAAAATAACTTGCACATCCTGTATTATTTTTGATTATGTTTTGGGGATGCCTGCTAAGCATTTTAAGCCTAAAATGAAAAAAAAATTGTGTGGGTCCTTTTTAAAAAAACTCAATTTTAAACTTTTTTTCACATTTTCTGGTATATTTTCGTAAAAACATATGAAAAGTGAGACTCTTGCTGAAACTCTTTCATTTATCATTTTAAAATAGAATCTATGTCTTCAACATAGTGCGATATCTTGACACCCTCGAAAATGCTGAAAATAAGTGAAAAATGTGTTTTTTGGTAATTTCCCAATTTTAAATCATTCAACGCCTAAAGTCGTCACAGCATAATTACATAGGTAATCAAAACAAGAAACACGTTATATTTTTGCTAGTATTAATTATAATTTTCACACATTGCACTAAAAATATGAAAAAGTGTTTTGTTTAAAAAATTGTACATTTGTGAAATTTATGATCAAATTTATTATGTGAAAAATAGTATGTATTACACTTTATAATTTTATTTCTTATGTAAACTTGATACATCTTCATAAACTCAATACCTTTGATTGATGAAATTAATGAATCTTCAATTGTGAATCTTAAAAATTTATAAATTTTCAATTGCAAATTGATAAAATTGAATAAATTTCAATTTTAAATCTTCAAGATTAAAGTATTCCAAAAAGGCATTTGAACTTATATCATTTTAATCTAATAACTATTCAAAATTAATGAATCTTCAGTTGTGAATCGTGAAAATTGAAGAATTTTAAATTGCAAATCTATAAAATGGAATGATTTTCAATTTTAAATCTTCAAAATTGAACTTTTCCAAAAAAGCATTTAAAATTACATCATTTTAAGCCATAAGCACTCCGAATTAATGAATCTTTCATTAAAGATGAATTAATTTGGAACTCCGAAAAAGCATTTAAATGACATCATTTTAAATTGTAAGCATTTCGAATTAATGAATCTTTGATTCAAGATTCATTAATTTGGAACGTCAATCGTAAAAATTTGAAGAATTTTAAATTGAAAATCTATAAAATCGAATAAATTTTAGTCTTAAATATTCAAAATTGAATAATTTTAAATTTTCAATCTTCAAACTGGAACTGTAAAAAAACATTTAAAATTACTTCATTTTTTATTTTACACTTTAAATCTTGAAGGATCATCAATTGCAAATATTCAGAATTGAAGAACTTTTCATTGTAAATCTTTAAAATTAAACTACGTATTCCAAAAAAAAGTTTAAAATTTTATCATTTTAGACTGTAAACATTCCAAGTTAATGTCTCTTCAATTTAAAACCATAAAAATTAATGAATTTCATATAAAAAATCTATAAAATTGAAAAAATTTCTATTTTACGTTTTCAAATTTAAATCATTTTCAATTCTAAATATTCAAAATTGAACTATTACAAAAAAAGCATTCTACATTACATCATTTTCAAATGTGAACACTTAAAATTAATGAATCTTCAATTGGAAATCATGGAAATTGATGAATTTCAAATTACAAATCTATAGAATTGAATATATTTCAATTTTAAATCTTCAGAATTGAACTATTCCAAAAAAACATTCAAAATTGCACCATTTTCTATTTCACACATCAAATATCTTTCTTCTTTTTTGTTTTACACGTATATTTGTCCCTAATGTGCCGTAAAAGCGGGTAGTGTCGAAGTCTATTTTTGATTTGTGAACTTTTTGGGTGTTTCTTTTTTAGTACACAAAAAATTGTCATAGGAAACTAGATTTCATTTCGATCTTTAAGAAAAAAAAGGAAATAAAGTCTTTCCAATTATTCTTTGCTATGGTACGTCGCAAATTGACAAGAAATGTTAATTATTTAAACAAATTTTATAAACGAATGCACGATTTGGCAGATTTTGAATGAATCGGTACAATTTTTCTTTCAAAATTAATATAAAAAATTGTATCACTCAACGATTCCAAATACAAAAATTAAAGAATGCTATGTAGGAGTGGAAATCTCTGGAAGAAAGATTAAGTTTTTTTCGAAAATGGGTCGCCGCTTTTTTTTTCTTGAATTTCCAACAGTTGAAAATTCATTTTTTTTCGTTAGAAGTCCATCGTTTTTGTTGAATTTCGTTTTCTTGATTCGAAAATTCATCTCTTTCAGTTAAAAATCTTATTATTTGGTTGAGAATTTTATTATTTTGTTGGAAATTTAACAATTTCGTCAAATGTCAACTTTATGGTTAAAAAGTTAATCATTTTTTGAAAATTCATCTTCTTTGGTTGAATTCAACTATCTTTTATTCAAAATTAAATATTTTTTGGTCGAAAATTCGACTACTTGGTTGAAAGTTGAACTACTTTGTTAAAAATTTATCTTTCTTAGTTAAAAATTGAACTATATGGTTGCAAAATTATGTATTTTGTAGAAAACTTTTCTTTTCCAGTAAAAAATAAATCTTCTTGGTTAAAAAATCATTGGTTAAAGATGCAATCACTTTGTTGTAAGTTGAAACCCTTTGTTAACAATTCATGTTTTTGTTTCAAGACCTATCATTTTAAATGAAAATTCAATTATTTGGTTGGAAATTCATGTATGTTGTAGAAAATTCGTCTTTTCTGGTAGCAGTACATGATTTTAGATGAGAATTTAATAAATAACATTTTTGAGAAAATTCGATTTTGTGGAAAATGGGTCGCTGTTTTTTCTTGAATTTCCAACAGTTAAAAATTAATTTTTCCGTTAAAGGTTAATCGTTTGAATTTATATTTGTCTTCTTGGTTTGAGAATTCATTTTCTTTTGTTAAATTTCGTTTTTTTTTTGTTTTGAAGCTTCATATCTTTTGGTAGCAATCACTTCTGATGATCGTTTTTGGTTAAAAATTCAATTTTTTAGTCTAAAATTAATCTGATTTGGTTGAGGATTCAACTATTTTGTTGAAAATTCGTCACTTTTGGTTGAATTCAACTACTTTTCATTAACAATTAAAATCCTTTTTGGTCGAAAATTCAGTTGCTTGGTTGAAAGTTGAACAACTTTTACAAATTTTTAATTTTTTTTTATTCAAAATTTATCTTTTTCAGTTGAAAATTCAACTGATTTTTTTTTAAATTGTTGAAAAATAAGTGATTGTTTTCTTTTTTGCATTTGGTCCTTCATATGGCAGATTTTTTTTCTCGTATGGGTATTTGGAAACTTTTCCTTTTTCTTTGGTTGAAGATTAATCTCTGGTAGACGATTCAACTATTTTTTGAAAATCAGCTTTTTTGGTTGAAAATTAATTCTTTCAACTAAAAATTTGTCTTTTTGGATTGAAAACTGACATTTTCGTTGAAAATTCACCTTTTTTTGTTGGAAATTAAACCGTTTCGTAAAAAATTGAACAATTTGGTTGATTTTTTTTTAACTTTCTTGACTCGAAATTCTTTCTAGGTTAAAAATTCAACACTTTCGTTAAACACTCATCTCTTCTGGTGGAAATTTAATTATTTTTGGTAAAAAATACAACTATTTAGTTGAAAATTAAGCGATTGTTTTCTTTTTTGCATTTGGTCCTTCATATGGCAGATCTCCTTTTCTCGTATGGGTATTTAAAATCTTTTTCTTTTTTGTTTTGGTTGAAGATTAATCTCTAGTTGAAAGCATAATTATTTTGTTGAAAATTAGTTTTCCTTTGGTTGAAAATTCGTTCTTTTAACTGAAAACTTATCTTTTTCAGTTGAAAATTCAACTATTTTGTTCAAAATTCATGTATTTTGTTGAAAATTCGTCTTTTTGGCAGAAAATTCATATTTTGAGTGAGAATTGATCTATTTGGTTATAAATTTCATCATTTTGTTAAAATGTCATACTTTTTGTTGAAAATTCATCTTTTTGTTGAAAGTTCAACTATTCTAAGTAGAAAATTCAACAATATGGTTGATTTTCTTTTAACTTTCCTGACTCGAAATTCTTTCTTAGTTAAAAATTCAACACGTTTGTTGGAAATTCATCTCTTCTGGTTGAAATTTCATTTTTTTTTGAAAAAATACAAATGTTTAGTTGAAAATGAAGCGATTGTTTCCTGTTTTGCATTTGATCCTTTATGTCAGATTTTTTTTTCGTAGGGGATTTAGAACCCTTTTTTTTGAAGGTTAATCTCTGGTTGAAAATTGAACTATTTCGTTGAAAATTAGTTTTTTTTTTGGCTGAAAATTAATTCTTTTACTTGAAAATTTATCTTCTCCAGTTGAAATTTCAACTATTTGGTTCAAAATTGATGTATTTTCTTGGAAATTCGTCTTTTCTGGTACAAAATTAATCTTTTTGTGTGAAAATATAACTATTTGGTTACAAATTTTACTATTTCGACAAAAAGTCATCCTTTTTTGTTGAAATTCAACTGATTTGTTAAAAATTTGTCCTTTTAGGTTGAAAACTAAAATTTTCGTTAAAAATTCATATTTTTTGGTTGAAACTTAACTGTTTTTTTTTTGGAAATCGAACAATTTGGTTGTAGTTTTTTCAACTTTTTTGCTCAAAATTCTTTCTTAGTTAAAAATTCAACACTTTTGTTGAAAATTCATATCTTCTGATAGAAATTTCATTTTTTGTTGTTGTAAAAAATACAAGTGTTTAGTTGAAAATAAAGCGATTGTTTTCATTCTCGCATTTGGTCCTCTGTATGACAGATTTTTCCTCTCATATCGGTATTTAGAATTTTTTCCTACTTTTTGTTTAGTGCTTGGCGGTGATTCGCTGCCGCAAATCTTGATTAAATAATTATTAATTGCTCTTTGTTGGTGAGGATCATTGTCAAGACAATTTGACGTTTTAACAAACACAATATCATTTTAATCTCCAAGCAATTAAATATGTAGATTTGTGAACTCTAAATCTTAAAATATATTTTTCTGATTTCGTTAGTGAAACTAGATCTTTTGTTCCTTCAATCGTGACCATCAAGGTCTAGTTTTACGATCGGACCTGCTCCTTACAATCAAGATAATCTGGTTTTGCTTCTTTCGAGAGCACAGACCGCCTGTTGTTAGGCTTGACTTTTAAATTTGAGCCGAAATGGCTAAAAGTTAAATTCTACAAGCTAAATTCTTTGTCCGGAAATATATTCTAGAGCAATTTCTGACATTCAAATTTACGACTTAAGTACGACTTCCCCAAACTTTCCGCTTCCTTATTAGAATTCTCTTTCACCAAAGTGTGACTGCACCTTCGTCATTTGTCGAAACTTTTTTTTCCTGTCCTTTTTTGGCCAGAAAAAATGTCTTTGAAAAATGCTTTTATACCGGTATTCTTAAGTAAAAATGCCTTGAAAGAGAGCTCATTATGTAGGGAAATGACACTGAAATGGAGACGTGATGGTTTTACGAGAGGCACTTTTGGAATAATATATTCCGGTGGGAAATAAATTTCAATTATAAAAACTTTTATGAGTGCATATTAACAAATAAATTTATTTGTACGATTTTAACGACGAGGTCTCTGATTATTAAATTGAATTACTCACTCATTAAGTATTATAAATATGGGAGGAGGAGCAATAAATCATTTATGACTCAAGCTTTCAACTTTATCTCGAATTTTATAGCCTAGGATTTCTGAAGTAACTTCTTGACTTAACAACCGATTTTACGATTTGACCATTATTTTTTATTAGGATTTAATTCCTCGCGTTATAATTTACTATTTTGTTATTCTACTAATTTCTCCTTTTGGCTTCGGACTGTCAATAAAGTGCAAAAATCTGTTAACGGAAAAGTAATAAAATAATTATTTATTAGGTGCGAGTTTACCTTAGGGGAAGTTCAAAAACTATGTCATGCTATTCTGAAAACTTTTTCCGCCAATTGGGCGAATTTACACGAAAATAGGGGAATAAATTCTTTTGAATAAAATTAATATATAGGTACCCTATTAAATTCAATATGAAACGCTTAAGATTTCAAGTTGAAATATATTGCATTTTCAACAAAATAGTTGAGTTATCAACCAAAAGAGATGAATTTTCAACAAAATAGTTGATTATTTAACCGAATAGTTGAATTTTCCACATACAAAGATGAATTTTCAACCAAATGGTCAAATTTCCGCACAAAAAAGATATAACTTTAATCACAAACAGTTGCATTATTCAAACAAAATTAGTTGAATTTTCAAGCCAAAAAGGCGATTTTTTTAGGAGATAGTTCAATTAAAAAAAAATACTTTTTAACAAAATAGTTGAATTTTAAACCACTTAGTCGTATTCTTAAAAAAAAGATCAAACTACGCACAAAAACAGTTGCATTTTAAACCAAATATTTGAATTTTCACTCCGCAAGGACACATTTTCTATTCAAAAAGATAAATGTTCAACAAAACTGTTCAATTTTCGACCAAAAATGATGATTTTATAATGAAATAGTTGAATTTTTAACAAAATAATGAAATTTACAACAAAATAGTTGAATTTTCAACTAACTAATTTCCAATTAAGATGTTCAAATTTCAAGCAAGTAGCTAAATTTTCAATCATAAATGATTAATTCTCAACAAAGAATATGATAGTTGATATTTCAACCAAAAAAATATTTTAGCTTCAATTTAAAAACAGTCGAATTTAACAAAAAAAGATGAATCCTCAACAAAAAACAGTTGAATTCAACGAAAAAAAAACGAATTTTCCACAAAATAATTGAATCCTCAACCAAAACAGATTATTCTTTCAACAAACTGTCGCATTTTCAACTAAAAAAGATAACATTTCTATCACAGTAGATAAATTTTCAATCAAGAAAGATAGGTTCATTCAAGACAGAAAAATAATGTTAACCAAATTGTTGAATATTTATGGCAACAATCAAATTCTCTAGATGAGAGTTGATTTTTCAACCCAAAAAAGATGAGTCCTCATCGACACATGTAGTATTTGATTTTCTAGCCAAGCAAGATTTTAATTTTAAATTAAAAAAAGTTGAATTCAACCAAAAAAGACGACTTTTCAAAAAAAGAGTTGAATGCTCAACCAAAACAGATTTATTTTTTAACCAAACAGTTGAAATTTAAACTAAAAAAGATAAGTTGACAACTAAAAGTGGAATCCCTAAATTTTCAGTTCAGAAAATAAATTTTTAACAGAAGAACGAATTTGCGACAAATAGCATGAATTTTCTACGGAATAGTTAAATTTTCAACCAAAAAGATGAATTTTCTACCAAGAAGTTTAATATTGTAGTAAAAAAGACGAATTTTCAACAAAATACATTAATTTTCAACAAAATTGTTAAATTTTAAAGCAGAAACAGATTAATTTTCCAACAAAGAGTTAAATTTCCAACTAAATAAGATATTATGTTTCGAACAAAAATGGAATCGTTGAATTTTCAGTTGAAAAAATTAATTTTTAACAAAAAAAAAAGTTTTCAACAAAATACATTAATTTTCAACGAAGTTGTTCAATTTGGATATCAAAAAGACGAATTTTCTAAAAAACAGTTGATCTTTCGACCCGGAAATATGATTTTTCATCAAAAAAGTTCAGTTTCAATCGAATAGTTAAATTTTCAAATCATTTGGAATCAAATAGTTGAGTTTTTTACCAAAGTAGTTGAAATTCTTTTCTTCTAATATGTAGAGTGTCAACCTTCTCGGCAGAAAATTCATTTTTTTAATTGAAAATTTAACTATTATTGGTAGAAAATTGATATAATTCGCTTCTTGGCTTCAAAATTCAACTAATTTGAAAAAAATCAACTATTTGATTAAAATTATTTGAAAATTTAACTATTTGGTCGTAAATTAACTTTTTTGTTGAAAATTCATATTTTTGGTTGAAAATTCATCTATTTAACTAGAAAATTCAACAATTTGGTTAAAAATTGAACTACTTGAAAATTTAACTACCATATTTGGCTGAAAATTAACTTTTCTCATGAAAAATCATATTTCCGTGTCGAAAATTTAACTGTTTTTTTAGATAATTCGTCTTCTTGGCTTCAAAATTTAACAATTTTGTTGAAAATTAATTTATTTATTCAAAAATTTATCTTTTCTTAATAGAATATTACCCTTCTAGGGAGAAAATTCATTTTTTGTTGTTGAAAATTTAACTATTCGATAGAAAATTCGTGTATTTTGTTGAAAATTCTTTTTTTTTTTTGTTGAAAATTAATTATTTTAACTGAAAATTTAACGATTCCATTTTTGTTTGAAAACCTATCTTATTTAGTTGGAAATTCGACTGTTGGGTGGAAAATTAATCGGTTTCTGTTTCAAAATTTAACAATTTTGTCGAAAATTAATGTAATTAGTTAAAGGTTCATATTTTTCTAATAGAATGCTGCTTTGGTGAAAAATTCAACTGTTTGATACAAAATGATTTGAAAATTTGGCTATCTGGTTGTAAATTAACTTTTTTGTTGAAAATTCATATTTTTGGTTGAAATCCAACTATTTAAGTAGAAAATTCAATAATTTGGTTAAGAATTGAACTATTTGAAAATTGAACTATTTGGCTGAAAATTAACTTTCCTGATGAAAAATTATATTTCCGGTTCGAAAATGCAACTGTTTTTTTTAGATAATTCGTCGTCTTGGCTTCAAAATTGAACAATTCTGTTGAAAATTAATATTTTTTGTTGAAAATTCATCTTTTTAATAGAATATTAACCTTCTTGATAGAAAATTCATTTTTTTGCTTCAAAATTTAACTATTTGGTAGGAAAGTCATATTTGGCTTTTTGGCTCCAAAATGCAACTACTCTGGTAAAAAATTCAACTATTTGATTCAAAGTGATTTGAAAATGTAGCTATTCGGATGCAAATTAACGTTTTCGTTGAAAATTCATATTTTTGGTTGAAAATTCGACTATTCTAAGTAGAAAATTCAACGATTTGGTTAAAAATTAAACTATTTATTGGAAAATTTAACTATTTTGTTGAAAATTAACTTTTTTGATGAAAAATCGTATTTCCGGGTCGAAAGTTCAATTGTTTTTCAGATAATTTGACTTTTCGGCTTCAAAATTGAACAATTTTGTTGAAAATAAATGTATTTTGTTGAAAATTCGTTTCTTTTTAAAAAGAATATTAATCTTCTTGGTAGAAAATTCATTCTTTTTCTTCAAAATTTAACTATTCGGTGGAAGAATACAAAAATCTCAAGTTTATTCTACTAAAGGTGAAAATATTAACAATTGAAAAAATAAGCGTGATTGAAGTAAAGTAGATTAAGTGTGTAAATAATAATATTTTTTCCTCATCAACTTGTGAAGAATTGCAAATATTTATGTTTGCGGAAGTGACTAACCTTTTTTAGATACTCTCGTTTACAAGTTTCAGAAAAATGCCTTCTTATTATTTAACTAACGATGAAAATGTTGCACAACTCTTTTATTACACTTTCCTACTTGTCATGCTTCAAATGTCTAGAACCTTCTTTTAAATTATGTATACAGCCCTGAATAAATGCTTCTAATTTCACTAGGCAAGGGCGTTTCTAGTTCAAAATTCCTACCTTACCGACATCGAGACCGTTCCACAGCTCAAGTGGTTCGTGTCCGTGCTAAGTTTCTAGAATATTTTTGATTACGTTACCAACTTATACTGTGCATTTATGGGAAACAAATTTTGCGTTAACAGCTTCAACAACTCAATACAGATAATAAATAACCTTGAAGTTGTTTACGCAAAATTCGTTTCCCATCATTGCGCAGTATGAATTGATGAAGTTATTAAAAATATTTTAGAAACTTAGCACGGACACGAACCACTCGAGCTGTGATTTGGTCTCGATGTCGGTAAGGTAGGAAACATGAATCAGAACCCGCCTTGCCCTTCTACTTATAATACCAGAATTTGTTAAAGTACTTTTTTAATTTCTAAGAATTGTGTTTTTCAAACAAATTTTATCTAAATGTTTTTTTCCTAACTTTGAGAATTGAATCTGAATGCATAGAAATTCCTCTGTCCGAACATTCTCTTTGGTTGAATAAATCTAATTTATATTCTTTAAAAGCCATTGTAACTCTAGAATGTGAGAAACTGAGAAATATATAAAATATGCAGAGACTACTGAAATACAAAAGCGAGAGAAATGGGAAAAAAGGGAAAAAAGGGCAGATAAACACAACGAGCATTATCATGATATGAGATCCATTAACGGTAGTAACTCGGGGCGTAATCGCACCTGATTAACATATTTTGTTAATTTGGTTTGTAAATCAGGATGGCTCTAAATGCACTCCGCGGAAGTCAGGCAAGCTCGCCGTGCGTAGAATTTCCGCTTCTGCAATTGGGAACAGATTCCAATCGTTAATGCATTGCAATGTCTATACTTCACAGGTGCACAAGAGTCATTCTAGAAATCAAATAAGAGATACATAAAATAACAATAATCAAAATAAAATAAAATCACGTACGGAGCCGTTTAAAAACGTCACACTGACAGTTGGTGGTGTGGGGAAGGGGGGGGGGGGGTTAAAAGGTTTTGTGACGATTTGTGACGTAGGGAGGGAAGTGTGAACGTTGAATGTGACATCACGCATGGAAAATATGAATGTAAATAACTTTTTTTTGAAATACTTGAAGGAATGGAGATTAATGATCTTTTTTTTCCTTAAAGATCGAAATGAAATCTACTTTCTTATGAAAATTTTTCGTGTACTCAAAAAAGAGCAACCAAAAAGGTCACAAATCAAAAATTGACTTCGAAAATATACTCTCTTTCGGCTCATTAAAGACGAAAATGTACTATATATATGTATAATAAATAGAAAAAAAAGGGGGAGAAAAAAAAGTCAACCATACAAGCCTCTCATTATTTTCTTTCTCCGTCTTTTTTATACTACTGGGGACCAACATGTTTCGAAGCCAATTTAGACTTCCTCATCAGGGGTAATTTATTGGATAACTACAGTTATGGATACTGAAACATATCTTAATTGTGTATATGTGCATGGCAGATTTTCTTTTAACCTTATTTAAAATATATTTATTAAATTTATTGATTTTCTCATTTAAAGTTACTACGTTATTTTTTTTTATTGAAGTGAAAACATATTTTCTCTTTAACATGAAATATCCGTTCTGGAAAAACCATGAAACTTGCATTCTCTCAATAATTCCTTCTGTAATGCATCCAATCTAAGTTTTTGCTAACTGAATAAATTCATGTGATACTCCTATACAGGACTTTCATTAATATCTTTCATAAAATCACATTCGGCCACATTTTTTTCTGCATCAATTATACTGAAAATTATATTAGCAAAAACATGAAAATAAGAAAAGATATAAAATTTTCAAATATAACTTCCTGCGTATAGTATAAAAAACACTTCACCACAACACTAATTAAACAAAAATTTCAATTATTTTTCAAAAATGTTTCTAAATTTTGTTTTACTTTATTTTCATTCTTAAAGATAGAAGCATAAATCAACTTTTTTGATATAAATTTTCTTGAAAATTATAATAGAAATTTTTTACACTGGAAGAAATTCAGAGGAAAACGGACCTCACTGAAGGAGAGCATTTCTACGACTGACTCGCCTATATAGCTTAGAGAAACAAAAAAAAAACAAACAAACAAAAAAGTTTTACCATTTTTTTGAGACGGAGAATAACCAGTCCCTAAGCCCTCGTAAAAATCAACTGTTCGAAGAATGCCAATAAATTTTAGGAAACTATACAGAAAGTCTTAGTCGTAGAAATGCTCTCCTTGAGTGAGGTCCGTTTTCCTCTGAGTTTCTTCCCGTGTAAAGAATTTTTATTATAATTTAAATAAAAAATGATGTTGAAAAAGTTGATTTATGCTTCTATCCTTAAAAACAAAAATGAAGCAAAACAAAATTTACAAACATTTTTGAAAAATAATGGAAACTTTTGTTTATTTAGTGTTGTGGTGAAGTGTCTGCCGAACTTTGGATTGCAAAATTTTGGACATTATACGCAGGAAGCTATATTAAAAAATTATTTTATCTTTTCTTATTTTCAGGTTTTTGCTAATATAATTTTCAGTATAATTGATAAAGAAAAAATTTGGCCGAATGTGATTTTATAAAAGATATTAATGAAAGTCCTGCATAGGAGTATCACATAAATTTATTCAGCTAGTTAAAATTCAAATTGGACGCATCACAGAAGGAATTATTGATAGAATGCAAGTTTCATGATTTTGCCAAAACAGATATTTCATGTTAAGAAGAAAATATGTTTTGACTTCGGCAAAAAAAGATAACAAAGTAACTTTAAATGAGAATATCAATAAATTTAATAAATATATTTGAATTTGGTTACAAAGA
>JAUMHM010000071.1:28736571-28749588 GCA_032362435.1 Melikaiella ostensackeni | reverse complement strand
AATGTACGCATGAATATAACTTCAAGGTAACTACTTGAATTTTTGCAAAAGAATTCCTGCATTTTTTCACGAAATACGATGGTCGAAAGTTGACCAAGTTATAAAAGGTGCTTTTGACCACATTTTTTCACCTTCTTTGAAAATTTGCATCGAAACTTATGGACGCACCGCAGTCAAAGGATATTGTACTTATTCGTAATAAAATGAGGATTAACAAAATGTTTTTCCTCTTTCTAAGCGATTTTTTTTTTTGATTGAGTTATTCAATGATTTGTAGAGGGGCCAGGATTTATGAAACAGATAGCAGTACCTATAATATCATTTAACGAGTCTCAGAAGGTGTCTCCTACATCCCTACTGTCATTAACAACTGGTTTATAGCACGTTACAATAAATGAAGGGCAGCCGGTCAAAAACAGCAAGGTGACATTTTTATCAAAATTGAATTTTTCGTATTTTCCGATTGTCTTATCTAGCGCCGATTCTATGATAGTAACATTACTGAAGAATTGTTGATAGTTTCTTTATAATAAATTAACAAAGGTCGTCATGCTTTTATGTACGAGGGTAGCAGCCGGTCAAAACTGGTTATGTGCTAATGCAGTCTTATAGAATCGTGACGTTTTTTGTTTTCAATACGTGGTTGTAGCTTAAAATCGGACACAGAGGTGACATCTATCGTGTGCATAGTGTAGGTGTGAGTGTATTGAACATGATTTTAATCGATATTTCTGTTGTATCGACGAGCACATGGTCCGTTTTTCGTCTAAAAATCCCAGGGAAGAATCACGTCTCGTCTATTAACGCTAATAAAAAAATTTATTAAATATTTTTATGGAAATCTGCGCACCTACGATTGTAGCCTTATCATTTCTGAACAATTTTCAGCGAAATAAAAAAAAAATTAGAAATCAAACCGACTCCTTGGCTACATTATCTACTTCTGACCAAAGTTCGAGTCTGTTCTCTATCTTTCTTACCTCACATTCCTTCCTCTTTGTTTCCGGTAAACATAAAATTCCTAGCTTCCTTGGACGCATTATGTCCCGCAATTCCTTTTCCTTAAGATCATTCACACCTCTAGCATTTCAAACACCCAATCTCCATTCATCGCCTCAAACTTTTCCGAGGGCATGCCATTCGTGATTCGTCAACGGAAATGTCAATCTTATCCGAGGCTATTACGTTATTAATTGTATTATTCATTTTTTAAATTATACACGCAACTACAATTTGATGCGGGAAATCTATTCCCTAAGTAAAAATTCGTGTCAAAACTTAGCAGCTAAATCATTATAAGGTGGAGTAGTCGATTCATAAACGTCAGTCCCACCAAACTTCGTTCATTCGAAGGAAAGTATAAAAACTTTCAATGTATGAAAACACTTTTAATTTGCATATTAGTACATTCTAGAGGAAATTCCCGGTCACTGAATCAAATTCTCGATCATTTCCCAGTTTTTCCGATTTCCCGGTCAAGTAGACACTCTGCAAATAATATGTTTGATAATGAAAATGCGTTATTCGACATTTTTTGTATATTTTATAAATATATTATAGAAATAAATGTCCAGTATGGACGTTCAAAGGCAGAAAGGTATCATTTTTTCTCCTAATTTTTCTTAAATTCTATTGCCAATTATTTATATAATTTATCTAAAAAATCCACAAATAATATCGAATGACAAATTTTTATTACGAAAACTCTCTCGCAACATAACTTGAGGAGAAATTATAGAAGAAACTATTTCTGTCTACGTTCAAATCTCTATACTAAGCTGTTGCTTATATAATTTGTTTATAATATTGACAAATAATATCGAATGACAAATTTTCATCAACAACCGCAACTGGCAAAATAAATTTTAGGAGAATTGAGAGAAAAACGATTTCATTCTTTCTATAAATGTCCACAGTGTGAATTTGTTTATAATATTTGTTGATAACATTAACAAAGAATGTCGCATGACCAAATTTTCATGATCAAGTATCACCTAAGCCATAAAATCAAGTATTTTTAACGCAGAAATATACATGGCAAACAAAAATCCATAATTTCGTATGAAAAATCCATAATGTTGACTATTTGTTAATTTAATTTGTGTATAATAAGTAACTTTACAGCCGACAAATTTGTCTTTTTTAAATCCCAAATATTCAAATATTCTCCAAATACCCAAACACCCCTGCGCTTTAAATCCATGTGACATCTGAGTATAGGAAAAATTATTACAAGAAGATTTATAGCAATTTAAAAATCGACATTTTTTCGCTATTTGCATTAACGTAAAAGTTTGAACAAACAAAGATTAAAAAATGCGCCCACGCGAGAGTCGTCCAAAAAATGGACTTTCGATTTTTGGTGATGGATCCCCCCAATTTTTTCGTTTTCCGGAAAAAGAAAATCCTTAAATTTTAAATCGGAAAAGCGCAGTTTTCAAAAAAATGGAAAAAAGAATTACTTTACATAAACTTTTCGTAAATTAAAGTTTAGAAACTTCTTAGAGAATATTCAAGGAATAATTTTCACCGAATACTTCTTAATTTTGACCCCCCCCCCCCACCCACCCAACACCCTTGTATAGTATGTACCCTGAAAATGCCCCAAAAATGCAAAATAGCAGTTATATGTAAAATTCATGCTAAAGTCGGTATTTTTTATATTTTTTCAACATGAATTATTTTTATTTGATAAGTGACAAGCTTCCAAGTATTTTATAAATCTTTAATTGTTTAAAGAATTATTATTTCTTCAAATAATTTTTTTCTCCTCTAAATCGTGAAAAGTTATTATTTCTCGGGATAAATGATACAGTTTATGATCTTCAAGAGTAAAATTTCTCATTTAACATATTTCGCAATTATTTAAACAATTTTCATTCACTGAAACCATTTTTCCCTTGTAAATCGTGAAAAGTTATTATTTTATGGAATTAATGACACAATTAACAAATGTTAAGAGTGTATTAAGAGTGATATTTTCTTCTTTAAGATATTTGGCAACTATTGAAATTTAATAATAATTTACTGCACCTTTTCATAGAAAGGGTGGAGAAAAATTCTAGTTTTTTCGAATCTTACACGCTGTGTCGCTTATTATTTAGTATTTTCTTATTTCATAATTTATACCCCAATTATTTCAACAATAATCATTTATTTAAACCATTTTTTTAGTATGTTATGAATAGTTGTTTTTTCAGATTCATCACTTTTCTCACTGGAAACTTTTTACACTGGAATCCCCATTCAGCGACAGTTTCGGGTATGGCCTCGGATGACCTTGATTCCGTTCCAAGAATTTGTATGATGTAAAGAGTCAGGAGAAACAGCTGAATTCCGCTGAGCTCACGCGCCTCTCTCTCGGCCTCTTGGACCCTCTCATCATCGAAAGCAAACCGGCAGAAATCCACTCTCTCGGCGCCGTGGACCCCCTCATCAACGAATGCGGGCTAGCAGAATCCTAGGAACACGCTATACGGCAGCCGGTAAAATGAGAGTTTCAGTATATTAATTGTTTAAATAATTGTCAAATATCGTACACAAAAAAATATTACCCTTAACATTCTTTAATTGTATCATTAATTCCAGAAAATGCTAGCTTTTTACGATTTACAGAGGGGAAAAACTTTTTAAAGAAATGGAAATTGTTGAAATAATTTCTAAATATGTTAAACGAGAAATATTACTCTTAAAATTCATCAGTTGTGTCATTTATCCCGAGAAATAAGCACTTTTCACGATTTACAGTGGAAAAAAATTTATTTAAACAATGAAAAATTAGTATAGAAACACTTGGAAACTTGTCGCTTGCTCGGTCGATTGTCGAATAAAAATAATTCATATTTGAAAAACAAAAAAATACCGTATTTAGCATGAATTTTACATAAAACTTGTATTTTGCATTTTTTTGGGGCATTTTCCGGGCACAACACAAGGGGGCTGGGGGCGTTAAAATTAAAAGTTTTTGGTTGAAAATTATTCCTTAAACATTTCTCAAGAAGTGACTATATTTTTCCGGAAAATGAACAAATTGGAGGGGGGGGAGGTCAATTACAAAAAAAATTCAACAGGTATAATTTGGACCACCCTAGCCCACAAAGATCTATTTAAAACTTAATGATGAATTTTTCTGAAACAAAAATCCAAAATCGGTCAAAAATTTGCTTCTACAATAATTTTTTATTTGTATTTTTTTATTGAGTACCAATTTTGCAAAACATGTGTTCAATGATGAGAGCATTTTTCTTTTTTTTTGGCTCAGACTTCTTTTTGAACTATTTTTGCAACGTCCACTATATTTTTAATTCAATTTAAAATTAAACGTTTTTTTATTACGTTAAACAACTAATTGACAATTTTCCTTAGAATATTCCCTTACACAAGTCGTCAAAGAGCGGAAGAATAGAAAACCACAGTAACATTCTCCATTGCATCATGTTGCGTCACGTGACCCCAAAATTGTCTATTCATGTAGGAACCTGCACGCATGTTTTTTTCACACGTTAAGAAGTACGTGTCCGTATAATTTTAGTGGATGATATGACGACAGGAGGGGGGAGGGTAGACGGCGAAAAAAATAGAAAAAAAGAAGGAAAAAGAATAAAAAGACGAAGGCGGAGACGAAGAAGAACGGGTAGGAGGAGGTGGAAGAGGAAACCAAGGAGGACCATGATGGTAGTGGTTAAGGTGGTTGGGGTGGTGGTTTGGACCGTTAGTTGGCCCCAGCACCACGGGAGCGTTGTCCGGGCACTCCACACTATCCCCCTCTCCTTCCCCGTACCCTGAGTGTCGCTGGGACTCATCCGCGAATATGGTTTCCCCCACCCTTCCACCCTACCGCAGTCCCGGACGAAGACATAAAAAAACAACTCACGAACGACCGCAGGAATGCAGAAGTCTGTCTATGTCACGCATGAATTCGGGCAGTGGTCGAAAGGGACCCAATAGGGCCCAAGGAGAAACTAGAGTCTCGAGAAAAAACTTTTGCTTTTGATGGAACGAACTCTCGGCTTTTTTAAGTTTCCGGAATTGCGTCTACGTTTTGGTCGAGGCAAGGAATTGCGTCTCGCAGATGGTTATTGAGGCCCCCGATGGCTCTTCGCCCTTCTATGGCGTTCTATCTATTATATTTTTGGCTAAACACATATTTATAATTGTCTCAAATATTTGGGCCTTTTTAGGAGATGAATTCCAACTGGTTTAATGAGGCCCAAAAAGATAACTATTTCAAGTTGTAGGTTTACTTTTTTAATTGTTAACTTTTCCGGTTTTGTATTCTTTTTACAACGAGAACTCAAACTTCCTCTGAAGAATTAAAATTTGGGTCTCAAAGTCCCAAAAATTCCCATTTGATCTGTTTGGATACTGTAAGAGTGTAAGGTATACGTTTAAATTTTTAGAAACAGTATAGATTCAAAGGCCCATTTCCTTTTTGGGACCACATGGTCCCAAAAATGGGCCTTACGACTTCTAAGGGATACAATTTGGACTTTTTTACTTGGAAAAATTTCCGAAGAGAATATTTTACACTTGAGGTGCTTTATATCCCTTAATGCGTGCATTTTCAATTTTTTAAAATTCTTCTCTCGTTCTCTCTGCGTCGAATTGAAAATAGCAGAATCGTTCGGCTTCGAAGCTTTTCTTCCGCATCATTTGACTCGATGGCTCCATAAGTCTAGACCTAGATTCTAGAACGCCGACTGACCATGGTGACTTTACGATTCTTCACCATGAAAATACTCTGCGTAATAAAAGAGCGGGTTGGGAAGAATGTTAGGTGTATAGCGCAATTTAAAACGGTTTTATTACGAATTGTAGTGGGAAATCTGCCTTACCGATCGAGTAACTTGTGCCTTATGGCCCAATAGTCAAATAGTGTTCTTATCAGAATCTTCTACTCGAGAAAAATTTTGAAAAGCAGAAAAAGAATCCACCTTACATTTAAAAAATTATATTTGGGCCTTACAGTTCTAAGAATTTCGAATTTAGATTTTGTTTTTAAAAATAATCAAAAGGTGTTAATTGGAAGTATGAAACAAACAAAAATCCACACGCCATATTAGCAGATTTAATTTGGACCCGAAGTTATTTCAAAATGCTCTGATTTGGGCCTTATGGCAAGACAGAACAAAGAGATTTTGTTTAATTCAATCAATGAGAAAAAGGTTCAAACTGATACGTCATATCAGATCCAATAACACATACTGTCTGATATTTACAAGGCCCAATTCTGTCTTAGGGCGTCAATGTCCCAAAATTAACCTATTGTTATTTCCAGCCCGTAATACAGTAAATTAACTTTTTTTTGTACACATCCTCTCCAGATTCGATTTGGGCGTGACCGGTTTATTTCAAAAGGGTCATAATGTGGGCCTTATGGCCCCAAAAGATAGAAACTTCATTCTTTTAACTGTTTCGTAATCAAAATCACTAGTGGGGCTCAAGTCTGCATAAAATACAAAAATCTCATGCTCTTTGTTACATAAGGCCCAATTTTCCTTTTCCTTATGTTTTTGAAATTCTGTATTTGAATATGTTTATTCTAAAATTTAAATTAACTTAAAGAAACTGAAGTTTTCTACAATTTTAACAACTTCGTTTACTGTTCCTTAAATTTCTGGCCTTATAGGGCCATTTCAAGTCACCTAGAGTGGGGGGAGGGTCCAAGGGTAAGAAAAGAAGAGTGACCTTCTTCCAGGAAAATTGGAGCGCAACCTGCCCCCATCTGAGTCGTAAAACGATAGTGGACAATAAACCGAAGAATAAACCAAATACTGAAGTTAAATCATCCGACCGGAGGAAACCACAAGGAAGGGAAGAAATGGAAGAGGAAAAGGAAATGGCTCTAAACTCTAAAAGCCTAAAAGTCTAAAAACGAGTTGCCCTCGACCAAATTGAGCCTAACTTTAATGGTCTGCCAATTGAGATCTTTTGTACAAAATATTGTCATTTTGTCAGGCCCAGTTCTTATTTTCGGATTTATTTATGCTTTTATGCAGCCTGAAGAAAATATTGTAAAAACGGATTTTATTGTTGGTTATATTTAAGAACGGTTTCTGTAATAAATTGTGGAAAAATATGACACTTCTGAAATTGTAACGGAACAGCCACAAGGTAACCTTTTTATTTCTCCTTTACATCCTTCTCTTCCTTTCTTCCTCGCACGTACTTTTCTTCCCTTTCTTATCCTTTAGTTATTAGTACAGTTCCCTTTTTTCTGTCATTAATCTATTTCTTTGCTTCTTCCTTTCTTTTTTCTTTCCTTCCTTTCCTTTTCGCTCTTTTATGCTTCTAAACAATTAATTTCCCTTTTTTGATACTATTAATAATCACTGATCACATTCTAAAACTTTTAATTGCCTAAATTTATTGAATTAAGAATTAAGCTCTATGAAAAGGAGTATTTCTTGATTTGGACTCTAAAGAGTAACCTCTTCCCGAAAGAAGATTATTAACTGAACTGAGGGGTCTTCGCTGGGCCAGTGGTTAGTCTGCTCGTTGAGAGGATAACAGTTCACGGGCTGTACCGTTTGCGTTAACGTTATCCCTGTACTTCTTGGTCGTTCGGACATTCGCATAACTAAGAAAGTGAGTCGATAAATACGGAAAGTAAAACGGTGAACGTCGCTTATAAGATTCACCTTCAATACAAAGGGATCTTCGTCACAAGAGGCTCTTTCCCTTTCATCTTTTTAATCCTTTCCCTTCTTTCCTTCCTTCCCTTCTTTCTATACTTCCTCGTATACTTCCCTTCTTTCCTTCCTTTTCTTCTTTTCCTCTCTTTTTCACATTTATTTCCCCTTTATCTCATCTTATGTTCTTTTTCTCTCTTTCTTCCCTTCTTCTTTCCTTTCTTCCCTTCCTTCTATACTTCCCTTATTTCATTCCTTTCTTCTTTTCCTCTCTTTTTCACATTTATTTCCCCTTTATCTCATATTATTTTCTTTTTCTCGCTTTCTTCCTTTCTGCTTTCCTTTTCTTTCTTCAAAAGTAAGGACAGAAGTCAAAATTGAGGATGCAGTAATGGTTTTTGATAAGGCCTAAAATTTTCGAAATGAAAAGTGAACCAAGTTTCGGAAATGGGTCTTAAGACTTCAATTATGTTAGGACTGCTAGATCTAATGCAGAAAATATAGTTTCATCAGGCCCGAATTTATTCTTTCAAGTATGGCAATCGTGGATATTTGTTATAAAACATAAGCTACACATAATTTCAATTAGAAGTGGGAAATTATGTTTGGAAAATGGGCCTTGAGACCTAAATTATTTTGGACCCTACGGATCCAATGTAGAAAGCATAGTTTCATAAGGCCCAAACAAATTTTCCAAGACTTTTAGCAATCATGTATATTTGCTAAAAAATATATGTTAAAAAGAAATGGAATATTATGTTTGGAAAACGGGCCTTGAGACCTCAAATATTTTGGGCCCAACGGATCTAATACATAAAATATAGTTTCATGAAGCCTAAATTCATTCTTTCATGTTTGGAAATCGTGGATATTTCTTATAAAATATAAACTAATAAGAAATGGGATATCAGGTTTGGAAAATGGGTTTTAAGATCTCAATTATATTGGGCTCTCTGGATCTAATGTAGAAAACATAATTTCATAATGTTCAAATTAATTTTACCAAGACGTTTGGCAATCATGTATATTTGTTATAAAATAAAAGCTACACATAATTTCAATAAGAAATGGAAAATTATGTTTGGAGAATGGGACCTGAAACCTGAATTATTTTGGGCCTTACGGATCCAATGTAGAAAACATAATTTCATAAGGCCCAATTTTTTACAAGGCGTTTGACGATCATGTATATTTGTTATAAAATATAAGCTAAAAATAAATGAAATATAATGTTTGGGAAATGGGCCTTAAGAATTCAAATACTTTGGACCCGACGGATCTGATACATAAAATATAGTTTCATAGGGCCCAAATTTATTTTTTCATGCGCGGAAATCATGGATATTTCTTATAAAATATAAGCTAATAAGAAATAGGACATTAGGTTTGGAAAATGGGCCTTAAGACCTCAATTATTTTCGGCCCAACGTACCCAATACGGAAAATATAGTTTCATAAGGCCGAATTTAATTCTTTCAAGTTTGACAGTCATGGATATTTGTTATAGAATATAAGCTACACATAATTTTAATTGGAAATGATAAATTATGTTTGGAAATGGGCCTTGAGACCTTAATTATTTAAGCCCGTACAGATCCAATGTAGAAAACATAGTTTCATAAGCTAAAAAGAAATGAAATATTACTTTGGAAAATGGACCTTACGACCTCAATTATTTTGGGCCCGACGAATCCAATTCAGATAATATAGTTTCATAAGGCCCAAATTTATTCTTTCAAGTTTGGCAATCATGGTTATTTGTTATAAAATATATGCTAATAGGAAGTGTGATAGTATTTTTGGAAAATAGGCCTTAAGACCTCACTTATTAGTTTTCTTGAGCTCCACAGATCTAATAAAGAAAACATAGTTTTGTCGGTCCCAAATTTATGCTTACAAGTTTGGCAATCATGGATATTTGTTATAAAATATAAGCCACACAGAGTTTCAGATAGAAATGGGAAATTAAGTTAGGAAAATGGGCCTTAAGACCTCAATTATTTGGGGACCGACTGATCCAATACAGAACATATACTATAGTTGTATAAGGCCCGAATTTATTCTTTCAAGTTTGGCAGTTATGGATATTTGTTATAAAATTTAAGCAACAGACAGTTCTATTTAAAATTGGAAAATTATGTTTAGAAAATGGGCCTTAAGACCGCAATTATTTTAAGCACGATGGATGAAATGTAGGAATCATAGTTGCACAGGGCACAAAACTGTTTTTCAAGTTTGGCAATCATGGATATTCACTGTAAAATATAAGCTTATGGGAAATAGGATATTATGTTTAGGAAAATAGGCCATTAGACCTCAATTACGTTGGGCCTGATGGATCTGATGCAGAAAATATAGTTTCATAGGGCTCAAATTTATTCTTTCAAGTTTGGTAATCATGTTTATTTGTTATAAAATATAAGCTGATAAGAAACGGGATATTATTTTTGGTAAGTGGACCTTAAGGCCTCAGTTATTTTGGGCCCGATATATCCAATGTAGAAAACATAGTTTCATAAGGCCGAAATCAATTCTTTCAAGTTTGAAGAACATGGATTTGGGTATCTTTTATGAAATATAAGCTAATAAAGAATGGGATTTTATGTTTAGAAAATAGGCCCTAAGTCCTCAACTATTTCGGGACCAGTGGATCTAATGCAGAAAAATAAATTTATAAGACCCAAATTTATTCTTACAAGTTTGGCAATCATGGATAATTGTTATGAAATATAAGCTACACATAGTTTCAATTAGAAATGGGAAATTAAGTTGGGAAAATGGGTCTTAAGACCTGAATTATTTTGGGACCGACGGATCCAATACAGAACATATAGTTTTATAAGACCCGAACTTATTCTTTCAAGTTTGGTAATTATAGATATTTGTTATAAAATATTAGCTACAGACAGTTCCATTCAAAAATGGTAAATTATGTTTGGAAAATGGGTCCTAAGACCTCAATTATTTTAAGCACGATGGAGGCAATGTAGAAAACATTGTTTCATAGGGCACAAAACTATTTTTCAAGTCCGGCAATCATGGATATTCATCATAAAATATAAGCTTATAGGAAATGAGATATTATGTTTAGAAAAATAGGCCATGAGACCTCAATTATGTTGGGCCTGATGGATCTGATGCAGAAAATATAGTTTCATAGGGCTCAAATTTATTCTTTCAAGTTTAGTAATCATGGTTATTTGCTATAAAATATAAACTAATAAGAAATAGGATATACTATGCTTGGTAAATGGGCCTTAAGATCTCAAATACTTTGGGCCCGACGGATCCAATACATATAGCTTCATAAGGCCCAAATTTATTATTTGAACTTTGGAAATCATGGATATTTGTTATAAAATGTAAGCTAATAAGAAATCGGATATTAGGTTTGGAAAATGGGCTTTAAGGCCTTAATTATTTTGGGACTGACTGATCCAATGCAGAAAATATAGTTTAGTAGAGCCCAAAATTTATTCATACAATTTTGGCAATCATGGATATGTGTTACAAAATATAAGATACACAACATATACATAGTTTCAATTAGGTATGGGAAGTTATGTTTGGAAAATGAGCCTTGAGACCTCAGTTGTTTTGAACCCGTAGGATCCAATGTAGAAAGTATAGTTTCATAAGGCCGAAATTAATTCTTCAAAGTTTTTTAAGTTTGTTATAAAGCATAACCTGATCAGAAATGGAAAATATTTGTAAAATGGGCCTTAAGCCCCCTTCGATGATGAACCCTCCTATGGCATGTATGGGTTCAAAATATGATAATAAAAAGGAAAATCTTCTTTGAATGAAAGGAAGGAGGAAGTCTGAAATAAGGAAGAGACTCAAAAGTGAGGACGGTTCAAGGTCGAAATTCAGGGACTATTGGGAAGTCACTGGAGGTCAAGGGGAGAAGACAGAAGAGGAAGAAAGTAGGATCGCACGATTTTCACTCTCCGTGTTTTCGATTATGTAAGCGTCTGAACGTTGTCTTACGGTTAATAAAACAGTTACGTTCGCCTACTTATAACGTCTTTTGCGGAGCGGCAAAGCTCGCGAACGCCGAACAGACCAATGGGCTCGAGCGTGGAGCGCCTTGATACCGTTCGCGTGGATCAGGCCCAGAGAAGCTTGGGATCCAGTGATCCACTGTTACCGACCTTCTCCTCTCACCTCAGCCCCTACCCCTTTCTTCTCGTTGACACTGGCACTGGTTGCACTCTTACCAACCACACCCAACTTCCAGAGCTTCTCGGGTCTTGGCACTTGACTTGAGTCTTGAGACTCTCAGGGTCAAGGTTCTAGAAACTACGGCGACACAAGAAAATTCATTACCGACAAGGAAAACGAGTCAATGAACTTGTTTAATCGAGGAAATCGGTTTCTACCTTTCCTTTTTACATTTTTCCATCTAGAAAATTTTAAACAGTTTAAAATAATTCAAAAGAATGCAAAAGAATTCAAAACATTTCAAGAGAATTCAAACTATTCAAAAGAATTCACATCACATCATATCATATCGCATCGCATCGCATTTAGAATAATGAAAAATAAATAAAAATAATACAAAAGAATTCGAAAAATTGAAAAGAATTCAAAAGAATTGAAAAGAATTCTAAGAACTCAAAATAATTCCAAGAATTCAAAAGAATTCTTAGAATTCAAAAGAACTCAAAGCAATTCAAAAAAATTTTAAGGAATTCTAAGAATTCAAAGAAGTTCAAAACAATTCTAAAGATTTCAAAACAATTCTAAAGAATTCAAAACAATTCTGAAAATTCAAAAGAATTCAAAAGAATTTTAAAGAATTCTAAGAATCTCAAAAAATTCTAAGAATCCTACAGAATTCTAACAATATTCTAGAGAAATCTAAGAATTCTAAAAAAATCTAAGATACTAAGATATCTGAGGAATTCTAAGAATCCTAAGTAATTCTTAGAATTACAAGAAATTATAAGAACTCTAAATAATTCTAAGAATTCTAAGGATTTCTGAGAATTCTAAAGAATTCCAAAAAATCTACATAATTCTCAGAATTCTAAAGAATTCTAGAAATTCTAAGGAATTCTATGAATTCCAAAGAATTGTCAGAATTCAGTAACATTCGAAAAAATTCAAAAGAATTCAAAATAACTCTAAGACTTCAAAAAAATTCAAAACAATTCTAAGAATTAAGAAGAATTCTAAAAATTTGGAAAGACTTCTAAAAATTCTAAAAAATTCTAAGCATACAAAAGAATTCTAATTAATTCAAAAGGATGTAAAATCATTCAAAATAATTCACATCGCATCAGATCACATCACATCACATCACGTCACATCACATCACATCACATCACATCACATCACATCACATCACATCACATCACATCACATCACATCACATCACATC
>JAUMHM010000071.1:28705434-28716170 GCA_032362435.1 Melikaiella ostensackeni | reverse complement strand
ACGTTTGAAACAATTTAATTTGTATTCAATTTCACCTGACCCTAAAGCCAATAACGAACATCAACATTCCTTACGAAAAATCGTTTACTTAAAACTTTTAAAGACCTTCCATGAACCATGTGGTTTGTTTAGGCGGTTGGGGGGGCAACCTATTGCCACACAATGGCGAAAAACTACAGGAAAAGTCGGATAAAAAGGGCCACACGGAGGGACGAGGGTGGTCAGAAATTACCGGAAAATGGGCCTCGTGATTTACGAAAGCCCTATTATGGTTTTTGGTCATACGGTTGTTCGACTTGTTGTTTGGAACTTAGTGTTGGAACCTTACTTTTAGGCCTTTTTGGGACCCATCGTTTTTGACCTGCGGTTTAGGATTTAATGCCTGCGTCCTTTTTTATGCCCTAAATTTTTTGGCCTTATAATTTTGGGACTTACATTTTTTTAGTTGAGATTTGGGACTTACGCCCCCCCCCCTCCCGCCACATTCTAATCCTAGGGACTAGGACATTTTTGCTCTTATTTATATAACAAGATGCCTACGGAATTTAAAAAAAATATGTTTTCAAGACCCAAAGTGTTGGAGGATTTAAAAAACTAAAGCATACATTTAGCTCTGGAATTTTTAAAAGTTTATTGTCCTTGACGAGAAAGAGAATTGAGAATAGCGATCACGTAAATTGTAAAACTTCAAATGCCATTGGCAACGGGTCTAAAAGACGGGCCCGGGGCCAGCTAGGAAGCAACGTCGTTTGAATAATATATTAGTGCTGTATTCGTATTATTCCAACAGTAACACACGTATTAGCGTTATTTCCAAGGTCGGTGAGCGGACCGAATCGAAATAAGTCCGCTTATGAATTTTTAAGACGAGTGGAAGCAAAGGTAGAAAAAACAAAGAAAAAGAAAGGAGGAAGAGAGAAAAGAAGATAGAGCAAAGAGAAAAAGAGAAATACACTGGAACCTCGATTTAGAGGCTGTCTCGGGTATAGTCTGCGATGACCGTGAGGGCCTTCCAAGAATTACTTCAACGTGAACAGTCAAGGTCGTATGAACCATTTTCAGTAGAAATACATAATATTAATTAACTGTATTCTGTACAAATGTAAATTTTTGTTATTATAAAGGATGGACCTTTTTTAATAATGAAGACTAATTAATGAAAAGCACGCGATTGTTCGAATTGCCCGCCTTTGGCTACGGAACTGCTCAACTCCGTTGAGCTCGCAGCTCCTCTCTTTCGGCCTCTTGGACCCCCTCATCACCGAGTGCAGCCGGCGGAAATTCTACGAAGACGGTATATGGAGGGCCCTTAAATGGAGGTTACAGTGTGTATTACAGAAGATAGAGGTGACAGAAATCAAAAGGTGTTAATGGAGAAAGAAGGAAATTAAAAGTAGAAATGGAAATAAGGAAATAATGAAGAAATTGAGATGGGAATTAAATAGTGAAAAGGAAATAGGAATAAGTGGGTAGAATAAAGAAAATAAGGGAAGAAGTAGGGAAAACAAGGGAAGAAAATGGGAGAATGTAAAATAAAAAAGGAAAATATTTCGCAATTTGCTGAAGCAGTGAAGCTAGTTGTTCTGGATGAGTTTGCGGGAACCAATTGGTTCTCGTCGCGTTGGATGCCAAGAAAAGAACAAAAACTGTCTGTCTGAATGGCGGCACTGACTACTTGACTACTCAACAACTACTACTATTTACGTCGATTCTTCGCAAAACGGGCACATCGATCGCCTATTAGGAATTCCACTTTGGTTAGTCATTTTATGCTTCTTTGACTCTCTTGAGAGCGGCTTGAAATTCTGACGAATTCTAGATTGATCTCGTGAATCGATAGGTGGATCAAGATTGGCAAATGGCAATTTATGCCTATCAAGTGCCACCGAGTTCCAAGAATCTTGAGATTTCACAATATATCTTTTCTGCTTGATTTCAATCTGTGTGACAATGCATTCCAATTTCGAAAAATACAAAAAGATGGTGTTTTTCTTAAAAATCGAAATGGAATCTACTTTCTAATGAAAAATTTATTTTTGTGTTAAAAAAAAACACTTAAAAAGTGCACAAATCAAAAATAGACTTTGAGACTACCCGATTTTCCGGCTCATTAGAGACAAATGTACAATCAAAATTCAGTTAGTGGCTGTAAAGGCGTTTATTTTCTGATGATACAAATGAACAATGATAATGATGAACAAAGATAATACAGCTTTAGCGCAGCATGCCTGTTCAAACTTTCGTAATTTTGATTTCAATATTAAAAATGTTAAAATTTTAAATATAGAGCCAAATGATGATAAAAGATTAACTTTAGAAATGATTTACGTAAAAAGGGAAGTAAATGCAATAAATTAGAGAACTGATATTCAAAATTTAAGTATTATATACCGCAGTCTCATTTCTCATATCAAAATTTAAAAATTGTCAATTTTCCCAGGTGAAAATATCACATGACATCTTAACCTAACCTTAAAAGCTGTTATAACGTCTAACCCATAAATGGCACATGTCTGTCTTTAACTACTGTTTGAAAATGTAACTTTTTAGTTTTTGAGATAATCCAGAATATTTCCTGTGATTTATAAAAATTTTCTGCAATGCTTTATTTAATGACGTTTATCTAATTAAAAATTTTTCAGGAAAAAATGGCATCGAATTTCAAGTCCATAGTTTTTCTGGAGGTTATGTATTTGGTCTGACCTTCACATTCTATTCTTAAATAAGCATTATTATGGCTTTTAATACAAATTAACTTTTATGTTCTTTATGAAACAGTATCATTTTAATTATGTTCAACTATCTTCAATTTCTCCAATAAGGTAAATATATATATTTCCGCTTTTAGCGGATACTGTATTGAAACGCGTCATCTACAAACATCAGAAAATAAACGCCTTTACTGGGATTAGCCACTAACTGAATCTTGATTCACTTAACCAGTCTAACCAAAATAATTTTTCTAAATTATTTTATTGAAAACAAATGTACGATATAAAAAGAAAAAAAGGGAGGAAAAGAAAGAGTCAACCAAAACCAACCTCACACTCTTTCCTTTCACCGTTCTTTTTATACTATTGGGGACCAGCATGTTTCGAAGCCAATTTAGACTCCCTCATCGTAGGTAATTTATAGGAAAACTACAGTAATTAATAATGAAAAAGTTTCAAAAATACCTGAAAATGAAAATAAAATTTATTATCAAATGTTGTTTGGCCAATCTTTACATTTTTTGAAAAGAGTCAACCAAAACCATCCTCACACTCTTTCTTTTCTCCGTTCTTTTTATACTACTGAGGACCAACATGTTTCAAAGCCAATTTAGACTTCCTTATCAGAAGTAATTTATAGGAAAAATACAATAATTCATAATGAAAAAGTTTCAAAAAATACCTGAAAATAAAAATAAAATTTATTATCAAATGCTTCCCTTTTAAGGCCTAAAAATAATATTTTATGACCTTGTAAGAAGAAAATCATTAAATTGAATGGCATTAATCGGCACTGACTCTGATGAGAATTTTCTTCACATAAGGCATTCAAACCTTGGACTGGCGTTTCAGACGTCTAAGTCAGATGAAATTTTTTTTTATTTTTTTTTATAGAACAATACAGAATAATGTTTAAAAAGCAATTCCCATATTAATTTATGCCAATTATGTCAATTATGTCATTGACGGTCAATTTTGAAATACAATAAAAAAAGTGTGCCATTTTTGGACTTTGGATTTCAAAACATTAACACCCAAGTTTCGAAAAACGTGACACTTTTTTTATTGTACATGAAAATCGACCGTCTAGGTTAAGGGGCGTGCTACACGGGCAGTTTTTGTCAAATTTGAAACATTTCCGGGAATAAAAAGTTAAGTTAAAACTTTTGTTTTACAACCCTTGGGTGTTGTTTTGAAATCTTAAATGCAAAAACGATACATTTTTTTTATTTTACATGAGAATTGACCGTCTAGGTTAACGGGCGTGCTATATGGGCAGTTTATGTCAAATTTGACAGTTTCTTGGGAATGAAAAATTAAATTCAAATTTCTCTTTTACAGCCCGTGGGTGTTATGTTCTGAAATCTGAAGTCCAAAAACAGTACATTTGTTTTATTCTACACCAAAATTGACCGTCTATGTGCGTGAGAGCATTTACACGGGCAGTTTTTATCAAAACTCAAATTTGTCACTTTTCCGTGGATCGAAAATTTGATTTGAAATTTTAGTTTATATTCCTCGGATAATATGTTTTGATAATTAAAGTCAAAAAATGGTACAATTTCTTTTTTTCTTGAGAAAATTTCCATTTTGTTAAAAAATTTATTTTGTGATTTTTGCGCTTACATTATTTTTTTTATCGCATGATTCGCATAAATTCATTTGGAAATTCCTTTTTAAACATTGTTCTCTATTTTTTTACCAAAAAAAGTCTCTTTTCAAATTTCGTCTGACTTATACGTCTGAAATTTCAGCCCAATCATTCAAACACCAAATAAAACCCAATAAGAAAATCCTACATTTTTGGTGAAAAGTTAATTTTTTTTTTTTGACTGAAAATCTAATTATCTCGTTGAGGATGCAAATACTTCGTTAAAAAGACATCTTTTTTGGTCAAAAATTCAACTACTTGGTTGAAAGTTAAACTACTTTGTTAAAAAGTCGTGTTTTTGATTTTCTTAAAAATTCCTTTCCTTTTGGTTGAAAATTTATCATTTCCAGTTGAAAATGTATGTATTTAGTTCAAAATTCGTCTTCTTTGGTTGAATTCAACTATTTTTTATTTCAAATTTAAATCTTGTTTGGTTAAAATATCAACTATTACATGTTTCGTTGAGAATTTATTTATTTGGTTGAAAATTCATTAATTTTGTTCAAAATTCGTTTTTTTGGTTGAATTCCATTATTCTTTATTTCAAATTTAATTCTTGTTTGGTTGAAATATTAACTATTACATGTTTCATTGAGAATTTATCTATTTAGTTGAAAATTCATAAATTTTGTTAAAAATTCGTTTTCTTGGTTGAATTCAACTACTTTTTCTTTTAAAATCAAATCTTATTTGGTTGAAATATCAACTGTTACATGCTTCATTGAGAATTCATCTATTTGGTTGAAAATTCATGTATTTTGTTCAAAATATATATTTTATATTTTCATGTTGGATATTCAACTGTTTTGTTGATTTGTAGATTTTCAACTAATTCGTCGAATTTTCAAACAAAAAAGATAAAAATTTAACAATACTTGCATTTTGAACCAAATAGTTGAATTTTCAAGCCCAAAGCCAAAAGTCAAACTTTTCAAGAGATAGTTTAATTTCCAATCCAAAAAGTTGAATTTTCAACAAAAAAGTTTATTTTCAACCAAGGAAGATGACTTTTCTACCGTAAAAGATGAATTTTCAATCCAAAAGAATGAATTTTCAACAAAACAGTTGACTATTCGAACAAAAAAAATGTCTTTAACAAAATAGTTGAATTTTCAGAAATATAATTAAACTTCCAACAGGATAGTTGATTTTTTAACGAAAGAGCTGAATTTTTGAACTACAAAGATGAATTTTCAACCAAAAAGATAACCTATCTACTGAAATACGAATTTTCCTTAAAATACATGAATTTTCAATCAAATAGTAGAATGTTCAACTAAAAAACATAAGTTTTAGGCCACAAATGGAATAGTCAAATTATTTTAAAATATTACTTTTTAACAAAAAAAGAAAAAAAACAAGCGAAGTTTCAACCAGCCGATGTCAACGAAAAAGACGAATTTTTAACCAAATAGTTCAATCCTCAATCTAATATACGAATTTTCATACAATGAAGATTAATTTTCTACCCATAAACACGAATTTTCAACCCCAAAATATAATTTTTCAACAGAAAAGTTCGTTTCCTACTAAACAGTTAAATTTTTAAATAAATAGTTTAATTTTTAACCAAATAGTTGAATTTTCCAACAAAATAATTTCATTTTCTACGAAAAATACGAGCTTCTAGGAAAAAGGTCATTTTTAAACAAATAATTTAATTTTTTACCAAATTATTGAATTTTTAAGCCAAAAAGATGAATTTTCTGCAAAACTGTTGAATTCTCAAGAAAAAAATTAATTTACAACAAAATAGTTGAACTTTCAACTATAATGATGAATCTTAAATGTAAAAAAATTAATTTTTAACAAAGTAGTTCAACTTTAAACCAAGTAGTTGATTTTTCAACCAATAAATATTTTAATTCGAAACGGAAAATAGTTGAATTTAACCAAAAAATACGAATTTTCAACAAAATGATTAAATTTTCAACCAAAGAGATAAAGTTTCAACCAAAACAATGAATCTTTAAAAAAATGGATTTTCAACTAAGGAGTTCAACATTCAAACAAATAGTTGAATTTTTCACCGAAATGATGGTTCTTCAACCGAAAAGATTAGTTTTCTGCAAAAAAGACGAATTATCAACAAAATATATGAATTTTGAACTAAATAGTTGATCTTTCAACTAAAATGATGAATCTTCAACCAAAAAAAATGTATTCTTTACAAAGTAGTTCAACTCCACACCAAGCAGTTGATTTTTCAACCAAAAAATATTTTAATATTCGAAACGAAAAACAGTTGAATTCAACCAAAAAAGACGAATTTTCAACAATGATTGAATTTTCAACCAAAGAGATGAAGTTTCAACTAGAACGATGAATCTTTAAAAAAATGAAGTTTCAATTAAAGAGTTCAACATTCAAACAAATAGTTGAATTTTCCACCGAAGTGATGACTTTTTAACCAAGAAGATTAATTTTCTACCAAAAACGACGAATTGTCAACAAAATACATAAATTTTCAATCACAAGTAGATAGCTGAATTTTCAATTGAAAAATATATAATTTTAACCAAAAATGGATGTTAAATTTTCGATTGAAAAAAAAAAATTTCGACCAAATAGTTGAATGTTCAACTAAAATGATGAATCTTCAACCAAAAAAAAATGAATTTTTTACAAAGTAATTCAACTTTGAATCAAGTAGTTGATTTTTCAACCAAAAAAAATGAATTCTCAACAAAGCATATAGTAGTTGATATTTGAACCAAACAATATTTTAATTTGAAACAAATAAAAGTTTAATTTTACAAAAAAAAACGAATTTTCAACAAAATACTTAAATTTGCAACCAATTATATGAAGTTTCGACTAAAACGATGAATCTTAAAAGAAATCAAGTTTCAACTAAAGAGTTCAACATTTAAACAAATAGTTGAATTTTCCACCGAAATAATGATTTTTTGACCATGAAGATTAATTTTCTATCAAAGAAGACGAAATATGAACAAAATATAAGAATTTTCAATTACAAGCAGATTAAAAAAATTAATTTTTGACCAAAAATGAAGTGAATTTTCAATCAAGGAGATGGAATCTTCAACCGAAAAAATAAATTTTTTACAACAGTTCAAGTTTCAACCAAATAGTTGAATTTTTAACTATACGAGATGAATTCCGAACTAAAAATGTAATAGACATTTCAACAAAAAAATTAACAGTTAATCAAAAATAATTGGATTTTCTTTTTGGGTTCTATTAATTAAGTTCGCATTCAAGCGAAAAAATGAAAAATAAGGGCAGTTTCTTGGAAACAGGGGAAAAAGAAAAATTCTTTAAAAAAGGGAAAAATTCGCAAACTTTGTTAGAATTTATCATCAGGAAACGTACTAAGCGTTATCTAAGTTAGTAACGTTACTTCCAATTCCCCCCACCCCCCTTCCACTAGGCGTAGTTTTATTACTTTAATACTGCATTGGCAGTATTAACATTTAATTTTACTGAAAGCATTGAATGTTATTCAACTTATAAGGTCATTGAACTGCATTAAATGGTATTAAATAACATTAACTCAGTGGCATAAAAAAGTCGATACTTTCATTTTTTCGTGGATTTAAAATGATAGAAACTAAACCAGTTGAATGTCAGTAAAACGATTTGGACAAAAACGGAATTTGTATGGAATAACATTGATTGACAAGAGTGATAGAAATTTGCTGAGATGGTTTGGTCATGTTGAGAGAATGCATGAAGAACGTGTAACGAACCAAATATATTCAGGCGAAGTGAGTGGTAGCGTACCCAGAGGTAGACTGAAGAAAGAATGATTGAAATTCGCGAATGAGACTCCAAAGCGATGAGGTATAAAGAGTCGTAGAAACACAAGAGCTTGCATGAAAAGTTGCATGGTTGTAAAGGAAGCAAAAGATGTATGCAAGGATAGAGATGTATGGAGGACAATCGTATATAAGAAGAAGAGTGGCGCCTGAAATTAAAGATTTTAGACACTCGTAGGTCCTTGCTGAGAGGTTTGCTTAATGGATGTGGTTGGGGTAAAGAATATTGATCCTCCTATGAGTTTATCAGTCATTTTGAGTGTTTATGTGTGAATTGTGATGTATGATGGCTCTGTGAAGCTCTTCACCTGGGGTGATTGCTAGGGAGATTGATCATTGACCCGTGTGCCATTTAATGCCCTCCTTCTTACAGGGGTGCTTATTATAAGGAAGATCAAAGGGAAACAAGCCAGAAATAGGGAAAAATAAGGGAAAGAAGGGAAGAAATATAAGATTAGTCATAAGTGGTAACTCTACTTGTCTTTTTTGAGAAAATACGAGTGCTATTAATGGTCTTCCTAACTGCAGAAATTCACACCTGGGGTCTGCTGAGGTTTGTGTGCGATTCGGAAATAAAAGGTTCATCGACACCAGAGCAGCTAATTTTGGTGAAAGGTTAGACATGTAGCTTTTAAGAGCCACGTCATTCTTCTCCGTAAATGTGCTTGCATTTATGTGAACACTCTGGCAAAGTGGGCGAGTTTGTGTCGCTTCCGCGCAGCAACTCAAGCATTGAAATCTCTCATCCCACAGAATCGCGTTTTTCCCTTCCTCATGAAGCCTATCTCGAAAATAGAGAAGAACTCTAAAAATGGATGAAAAATTTGAAGAATTAGGGAATAGGAGAAAGAATAAAAGAAGAATGAGAAAAAGAAGAAGAAAAAGAAAGAACAGAAAAAGAATAAAAAAGATTGTTTTCTTTTTCACAGATGTTAAAGTTTATTTTAAATCTTGTATGGTGCAGATTCGTTAGTTATAACGAATAAAAAGTGCATTCGTATAAGATTCTTAATTTTGGAAAGGTTAAATTGTGTAAAAAAACTCGTGAAAAACTTGACTTGCAGAAGTTTGTAAAATGAATCATATTTTCTTGTACCTGAACAAGATATTTGAAAATGTTCACACGAATACAATATCTGTTACGTCCTGCAGAATGATTTTCGTAAAAGTTTTCGCTTATGTGTAGAAAGCGGCTCTTAGTATTTTATTATAATTTATTATTATTATTACATGCAAAAAATATAAAATCTATAAAATTATAAGATGTCTTGTAATATATCTTACTTACGCATACGTGAGGTTAAGAATAAATCTGGTTATGTTTCAAATGACAATGAGTAGATTACATATTTAATGCTACCATAAGTTTTAATAACTTTATTTGCTTCAAAATGATTAGAGAACTGAAAAATATTCGTTTTTTTCTCTAGAGTTTTTCTTCTAAATACTTTGTTTTACCTTTTTTTATGAGTGCGAGCGATGTAGCCCCATATTGTGGGGTAAAGTTGCTCAAACTTTGAGGTTATTATAATTTTATGAACATTACTTCTTAAAAAAGTAACACTGTCGATTACTCCGATTCATTTTCTTTGATTTCCATTTCATTATTTCAAAAATTGTATTGTTGAACTTATGTAGGTTTTAATTAATTTTAGTATAGATTAACATTATTCAATTCAATGAATTAAATATTGGCCATTTTGGGTCATTCTTGCACATTCTTGTTTTCTACCTTAGAATTACTGGCGTGTTCAACTTTTTAAATATTTTTTTTACTTTTATTTCATCCTATTCAGTGATTCTTTTATTTCATCAGGATACTTTAGGAATGTCTCCCGTGCATACATTTACATAAACAGTGAACATACAATGCAGTTAATACGATTTCTCATTTTTCAATTGTAAATATAATTATAACTAAACTTTACAATTACGCTAAAAATAATTGGACTAAAAATAGTATTTTCACTACCATACTAGTAACCATTATATCAAAATACATCGCCAAGTTTTGGTGTGGCCAAATGTAATGAGCGGATGGTTCTTTTTAAATTTTCAAAATCAGGCCAAATATCATTAAGAGGTAGATTTTGCCGAATTAAGCTATGGCCAACTATAAAAGGGTGGTTTTTCTCGATACTGCAAATGAAGTCAAATATAATTAAGAGGTAGATTTTGCCGAGTAAAGATATGGCCAACTATAAACGAGTAGTTTTTTTGAATACTGAAAAAAGGGTCAAATATAATTAAGAGGTAGATTTTGCCGAGTTAAGATATGGCCAACTATAAATGGGTGTTTTTTTTAAACACTGAAAACAGGGTCAAATACGATTAAGAGGTAGATTTTGCCGAGTTGGGGTATGACCAAATACAAGCAGGCGGTTTTTTTTTCAATACTTTGAATGGGCTCAAATATAATTGAGAAGTAGATTTGGACGAGTTGGGATATATCCAACTGTAAACGGGTGGGTTCTTTAAAATACTGAAAATGGGATCGAATATAATTGAAAAGTAGATTTTTACGAGTTAAGATATATCCAACTGTAAACGGGTGGGTTTGTTTCTAAATACTGGAAATGGGGTAAATGATAA
>JAUMHM010000071.1:28688326-28701243 GCA_032362435.1 Melikaiella ostensackeni | reverse complement strand
TGTGACTAAGGGATCGATGTCGCCAAGTTGGGGTATGACCAACAATGAAGAAAAGTATTATTCAACTTTTGACCTTGACAATGACATTTGCAAGTATTTCCATGGCCATAATCGTAATCGACGTATCAAAATGAATCGATATATGTTTTAAAAACAAGCACGGAAAAACTTCACATCATTAAAAAAATGTATTTTTTACATTTTGACCTTCAAAATGAACTTTGCGAGTATTCTCATGGCCTTATTCATAATCAGTGCATTGAAGTACATCAATAAGCGATGTTTTATGCAAAGAAGTCAATAATCCGAGACATCTAATACAGGTAATAAAAATGGATTTTGGGTGTAAGAATTTCGTCGTTGTACTTGACTATGATTCGCACGTGCGAATCTTCATACAGTATGTCTCTCCGACTTTCATCACCTGTATTAAAAAAGAATCATCCAGATACGTCAATCCTATCTAAAGCTGTGGTGGAACATAAAACAAAAATTACTCAAAAAAGTTTTATAAATATATATGTCTCTTTTGCTGCTCATATTCGACTAAAAAGAAAAAGAAGAGAAAAAAAGAAAGAAAAAGTTTTTAAAAAAAAGAAGAAAGAATTAGAAATTTTCTGCATTTTCTTGTTTGAAGATTGAACGGTTTCGTGCATGGTCATCCGGTACCAAGATGGCGAGGACTCAGTGGTTCTTGGACGAGCAAAGACTTCGATTGTGTAATGGCGGCTCTTAGCCAAGATAGTCTTGTTGCTGCACGAGCCAACGGGAAAGGTTAATGTCCTGCAACCAGTGTCGGATTTAGGCTATCCTGGGCCCTAGATAAATTATCTCATTTTTATCTTCCTGATTAATATAGCTGCTCAAAAGATTGACTTTCCTTATTCCTGTAAATAACTGCAATTTAAATATCCCAAATTTTGACCATCCTCCTTCCTCAAGTACATTTCCGACCGATGAAATAATATTTTATAAAATAATTTGTATTCATATAACATATAATTTATCCGAAGTGTCAAATGTAGATTGCAATTTTAATAACATTTCTCGAGAGTTTCTGGATCAAGAAGTCCGGCACTGAATACGGGTTTTCTTTGCTCGTCTCTTTCCCTCCTATTCTTTCTTTTCTGTCTTTTTTATTTTCTTCTCCTCTCTTATTTTTCCCTCTCCTTTTCTCATATCTTACCCCCTCGGATTGAACATTGACGTACCTTTTCCTCCTCTCTCGTCAAACTCGAAGACAAATCTTAGTGAATGATGAACAGAGGTTTATGATCTGCTGTTAGTTGCCTGGTCAAAAAAAAAAAAAGATAAAAAAAGGTGGACAATATTTATCCTTAACGATCAGCGACTGTCGGCAGTTGTAGAGAAGAATGATTCTAGTGACTATGAACTTTCAAACCTTAAGGCAATCTAAGGATTTGAAAAGTACTTTGTTGAGAGATGAGGCTTTTCTGATGGATATTGGATGTCGCAATATGTTCATCTTCACTCTTCACTTTGAGGAAAGATTATTTTCTTTGTTAAATAGATAGAAGATATTTTTTGTGTTATTAATTCAAATAAAATCTTATGGGTTGACTTAGAACTAATCTATTCAGATTATTCCATTTTTTAAAGAAGAAACACCCAAAGAACACCCAAAAAGTTCACAAATCAAAAATAGACTTCGAATCTATCCGCTTTTCCGACTCATCGCAGACATATATTTAATAAATGTACAATAAAAAAGAAAAAGAGGGAGAAAAAAGAAAGAGTCAACCAAACAAACCACTCACTCTTTCTTTTCTCTGTCTTTTTTGTACTCCTGGGAACCAACATGTTTCGAAGCCAATTTAGACTTCCACATCAGGGGTAATTTATAGGACAGTGAAGAATCTTTTTATAAAAAATTGAAATTTATACTTAAAAAGTAGATTACGATCTCTACGCTTAAAAAGAAAAAGAAAGAATTTATTCAATTATTAAAAACTGAGAATGGATGCATAACACATCAGGGATTTATTGATAAAATGCAAGATTGATGAGTTTTTTCAAAAAAGATATTTCACATCAACAAGAAAATATGTTTTGACTTAAAAAAAAGAAAACAAAGAAACCTTTAAGGACAATATCAATAAATTAAAAAAAAACTATCGTCAATTTGGTTAAAAACATTGCCATGCACAGATATACAGAAATTTCTGGTGTTTTCTATTTAAGACCAATAAAATTTTCGTGAGAAACTGAATTTCATTTCGATCTTAGAAATATTTGATTTTAATAAGAAAATGGAAAGATTAAATAAACAACATTTGATACAAAATTTTTCGTTCTTATTTTCAGATAATATTTAAATGTATTTAATGTATGTTTCATTATTTATAACTGGAGTTTTCGTATAAATTGCCCCTGATAAGGAAGTCTAAATTGGCTTCGAAACATGTTGGTCCCCAGTAGTACAAAAAAGATGGGGAAGAGAAAGAGTGAGAGGCTGGTTTTGGTTCACTCTTTCTTTTTTCTCCCTCTTTTTTCTATTTGTTGTACATTTATTGTACATTTTTCTCTAATGATCCGGAAAAACGGGTCGTCTCGAAGTCTATTTTTGATTTAGAACTTTTTGAGTGTTCTTTTTTAGTACACAAAAAATTTTCATAAAAAAGTAGATTTCATTTCGGTCTTGAATAAATAAATAAAACCTTTTCTCCTATATATTTATATTAAGGCGTAATGTAAAATACACATTTCAGAAAATGTAAGACCCTGGGATCCTATTCTTTTCCTTTTTACAAAAAAAGAAACTGTGTAAAATTTGGTCCTAATCAAAAAAAAAAAGAAAAAAAATCTGAGGAGTTCAGCCAAAATTTCCCGGAAAACCCGAAAAAACATGTTTTTCTTGGTTTACTTCAAAATTATTGATTTTATTGAAAAAATATTCCTATGAAACTTGTAGAACTATAATAAGTACATGTTTTTTATTGCATCAACTTTTTCATTGAAACAACCTTTTTCAAGAAAAATCGAAAAAAAGGGTGACAAGACTAGACACTTTTTTTATATTTTCAAAATTAGTGGACATTTTCAATTTTACTTACTAGTGGACTCCATGAAAAATATAAATCACCATTTTTGACATTTGAAAATCCTAATTGTGCAGTTTTTATTCAATATCCAAAGTTTTACAAAAACTAACTTAAGAAAATCAAATTAAAATTTTTTTTTCAATCTTCGGTGGAAATTTTTTAAAAAATAAGTACGAAAATCTAGAACCAATTTACAGGAAAATATAATAAATACCAAAATTTACTACAAAAATTAGGGGGCATGCATAAATTACGTAAAGTCTTTTGCGAGTAGGTCAATGATTTTTCTATGCTGTCCTACGTGGTTGGGGGGAGGGATGCGTGGTCCAAAACATTTCTTACGTAAGATTTTTTTCAAGTCTCCGAATTACTAAAAAGCAAAAGTCAAACAGATTATATTGATCATTGTAACATAAATTTACGAACAAAATTAGTCTTAAAAAATTACGTAACATACTGCCGTCCTGATTTAAAAAGTGGGTATCTGCATTTTTCATCGACAATGAGTTTTTAATATAAATGGATTCGTCGTGAAAAGAGAAATTTAACTATACAAAAATTAATTTAAAATTATAAATAATGATTAAGATATTAAGGTCATGTTTTCTGTATCTACAGTGATTTTCGAGAAATCCTGATGAAGAAAGTGGGTATCTACAAATGTATTACCGTATCTACACTTTTTTCCAGGATTTCAGCTTGAGTTAAGGCTGAAATCCTGGTTAGAAACGACATATCTACAGCGCCTCCGTCCTATTTAAATAGCGTATCTGCGCAGATACGGCTTTTGAATGGATTTTTTCGAAGATTTCACGTTTGACAGAGCAACGTATCTACAGAGCAACGTATCACAGTTTCGTATATAAGCAATCAAAATTTGCAAATTTTTTTTTGCACTTATGAAAGGAGCAAGTCTGTTCTGTGTATTAATTAGATGAATTTCGTACTTTTTTGTATTTTTCGTAACATTTAAACTAGAGAATATTAAGATGCAATAATCTCTCAAAAATAAAAATAAAAGTTAAAGTTTCAGACGTAGGTTCAAAACAAAACAGATTTTTTGATGCAAAAACTGTAAATACTTTTATACTTTCTTGTAAAGCATTAAACCTACAATAAAATGCAACAATATACAAAAAAGACCAAATTTGTCCAAAAAATAGACAAAAGTTCTAATTTCCTGTAATTTTTGTTATAATTTATTGTACTTATTTGTATTTACCTGTAAAAATTGTTATAGTTTTTCGTGCTTATTTGTAAAAAAAATTTCCACCACCCGTGTTGAAATGTCGATAGGGAATTGTTGGGGCCCAGATAGGTTTTCCCTATTGTTATTAGGGGCCGCATTAGGCAAATTGCTACGGGCCCTAGCAGATTGTTTCCGCAAAATTATTGGGGGCCGTCAAACAGAATTTGATAGGACCCCTATCAAGCATCCTTTTTAATTTCCATTATTGTATGGGGCCCACGCTGGGGCCCCATTAGGTCCATTTTCTAAATAAATGTCGTTCTTGTTTTGTGCAATGACAAAATATGTTCGATATAGAGTGAGAAATTTTTCAAAACACTAAAACATCTTCTAGAGTATGTTTTGAAAGCATATAAAAAGTTTTCATTGAAAAAGTTGTTACCCTTAAATTATAAATGCTTAAAATTCTTTCAATGAGTTCGGAAAATTTTATAATAATAATAATTGGAACAAACAATACGATTCCTAGAGTTGCCTCAGATTCTGAAATCATTTTGAAACAAGTTTAAGCATTTATAATCTGCAGGAAAATTTTTTTTCTGAACAGAAACTTTTTATATGTTCCAAAATATATTCAAGAAGATATTTTAGTGGTTCAAAAAATTTCTCACGCTGTATCAACTGGCATAAGTCAAGCATTTCATGCCTCAATTTTTTCCACGTGCAAATTCAGCATGTCAATTATTTTAAATTATTTTTTTTCACATTGCAAAAAAAATGTTTTTGATCATGTAACTTACTCAGGGCCTAAAGTGATCATGTCCGGGGCCACAATATGGGGCTTATTATGGAAGTCATTTTAATGAAAAGGGTTACGATATTCGGGCCACAGTAGGTCCTAATGAGGGTCGACATGAGAAGAAAAAACTGTTTGGGCCCATAAAAAAGCCGTCATGTTGTTAGGGACAATTAGGGCCATTTCTACACAAACAAAAATTGAAAAAAAGAATTTAATTTGATTTTTCTTAAATTAATTTTTGTGAAAATTTGAATAACAAACAAACACTACCCAACTGTGGTTTTCAATGGTGGAAAATGGTGATTTATATTTTTTAAGGAGTCCATTAGTAAATAAAATAAAAAATATTCTCTGATTATGAAAAATATCCAAAAAATTTTGATGACTTTGTTCATCCTTTTTGTCGATTTTTCTTGAGAAGGATTGTTTTAATAAGAAAAATTAATAGAACAAAAAAGATGTACTTCATAGAGATCTACAAGTTTTATTCGCATAATTTTTCAATACAATTAATAATTTGGAAGTAAATCAAGAAAAATGTTTTTCAGGTTTTCCGGGTAGTTCTGGTAGAATTTCTCAATAAATTTTCTTTTGATCGGAAGCAAATTTTACACAGTTGCTTTTTAGGTAATCGAATAGAATTGGACCCCAGGTTCTTTCATTTTCTGAAATTTGCGTGTTCCTGACAGAAAATTCAACTTTTTTGTTGAAAATTCGCCTGTTTTGGTTGAAATATCAACTATTTGGTTGAAAATTTATGTATTTTGTTGAAAATTATTCTTCTTGGTAGACAACTCATCTTTTTGGTCAAGAATTCAAGACTTTTCTCAAAAAGTCATCCTTTTTGGTTTAAGATTCAACTGTTTTGTTGAAAATTCGTCTGTTGTGGTTGAAATATCAACTATTTTGTTGAAAATTTATGTATTTTGTTGAAAATTATTCTTCTTGGTAGACAACTCATCTTTTTAGTTAAAAATTCAAGAATTTTCTCAAAAAGTCATTCTTTTTGGTTTAAGATTCAACTGTTTTGTTGAAAATTCGTCTGTTTTGATTGAAATATCAACTATTTGGTTGAAAATTTATGCATTTTGTTGAAAATTATTCTTCTTGGTAAAAAATTCATCTTTTCCACTACTTGGTTGAAAGTTGAGTTGCTTTGTTGAAAAGTCATTTTTTTGGTTGGAGATTCATCATTTTAGTTAAAAATTTATACCTTTGATTGAAAATTAACTATTTTGTTGAAAATTTGTGTCTTTCTTCTTGTTCAAAATTAATTTTATTGATGGAAAATTTAACTATTCCATTTTTGGTTGAAAACGTATCCTTTTAGTTGGAAATTCAAGCATTTGGTTGAAAATTAATGTATTTTGTTGAAAAAATCTTCTTGTTAGAAAATTGATCTTTTTGGTTAAAAATTCAACAATTTTGTTGAAGTCACCCTTTTCGGTTGCAAATTTAACTTTTTTGTTTCGAATTTGTATTTTCGGGTTAAAAATTGAAATTTTTGGTTGAAAACTAACTTTTTTATTGAAAATTCATATTTTTGTGTTGAAAATTCGATTGTTTTGTAGGAGATTCGTATTATTAGTTTGAAAATTTATATTTGTTGGTAGAAAGTTAATCTTTTTTGTTAAAAAATGCATCTTTTTTTTTAAAAATCATGTTTTTTTTGGTTGAGGGTTCAACTATTTTCTCGAAAATTCGTCTCTTTTGGTTGAATAATCAACTACTTGGTTGAAAATTCATATATTTCGTTGAAAATTATTCTTCTTGGTAGAAAGCTCATCTTTTTGGTTACAAATTCAAGAATTTTCTCAAAAAGTCATCCTTTTTGGTTGAAGATTCAACTGATTTGTTGAAAACTCGTCTACTTTGGTTGAAATGTCAACTATTTGGTTGAAAACTCATGTATGTCGTTAAAAATTATTCTTCTTGGGAGAAACTCATGTTTTCCACTACTTGGTTGAAAGTTGAGTTGCTTTGTTGAAAATTCATTTTTTTGGTTCGAGATTCATCATTTTAGTTAAAAATTCACCTCGTTAGTTGAAAATTTATTATTTTGTTTAAAGTTTGTGCTCTTTTTTTGTTCAAAATTAGTTTTATTGATGGAAAATTTATCTATTCCATTTTTGGTTTAAAATATATCCTTTTAGTAGGAAATTCAAGTATTTGGTTGAAAATTCATGTATTTTGTTGAAGTCACCCTTTTCAGTAGCAAATTCAACTGTTTTGTTTCGAATTTGTATTTTCGGGTTAAGAATTGAAATATTTGGTTGAAAATTAACTTTTTCATTGAGAATTCATATTTTTGTGTTGAAATTTCAACTGTTTTGTAGGAAATTCGTATTTTTGGCTTAAAAGTGCTACTTTTTGGTTGAAAATTAATCATTTTTGGTTGCGGATTCAAATATTTTGTTGAAAGTTCGTCTTTTTTGATTGAAATATCAACTATTTGGTTGAAAGTTCATGTATTTGATTGAAAATTCATGTATTTTGTTGAAAATTATTCTTTTTGGTAGAAAATTTAACTTTTTGGTTAAAAATTCAAGAATTTTCTTGAAAAGTCATCATTTTCGGTTGAAAATTCAACTCTTTTTAATTGAAATTATCTGATTATGATTCAAAATAATTTTTTTCTTTGGTTGAAATATCCACTATCACATTTTTCGTTAAGAATTCATTTTTTTGGTTGGAGTTTCATCATTTTAGTTAAAAATTCATCTCTTTGCTTGAAAATTTAACTATTTTGTTGAATTTTTTTTATCAAAATTAATTTTATTGATGGAAAATTTAACTATTCCATTTTTGTTGAAAATGTATCCTTCTAGTTGGAAACACAAGTATTTGGTTGAAAATTCATATATTTTGTTGAAAAAACCTTCTTGGTAGAAAATTCATCATTTTGGTTCAAAATTCAATACCTTCTTTGAAGTCACCCTTTTCGGTTGCAAATTCAACTGTTTCGTTTCGGATTTGTCTTTTCAGGTTAAAAATTAAATTATTTGGTTGAGAATTAACTTTTTCACTGAAAATTCATATTTTTGTGTCGAAAATTCAACTGTTTTTGTAGGAAATCCGTCTTTTTGACTTAAAAATGTAGCTGTTTGGTTGAAAGTTAATCTTTTTTGGTTGAGGATTCAATTATGTTGTTGAGAATTCGTCTTTTCTGGTTGAATTCAACAGTTTTCGAATTGAAATTAAAGTCTCTTTTGAGTGAAATATCAACTATTACATTCTTCGTTAAGAATTCATTTTTTTTGTTGAAAATTCAACTGCTTGGTTAAAAGTTGAACTACTTTATTAAAAATTCATTTTCTTGGTTGAAAATTCATGATTTTAGTTCACAATTCATCTCTTTGGTTGAAAATTTAAATATTTTGTTGAAATTTTGTTTACAATTTGGTTCAAAATTAATTTTTTTAACCGAAAAACTAATTATTCCATTTTTGGTTGAAAATTCATCTTTTTTAGTTGAAAATTCAACTATTTGGTTGAAAGTTCGTGTATTTTATGACATATTAATAGTCTTGATAAAAAGTTCATCTTTCTTGTTAAAAATTAAACCATTTGGTTAAATATTAATCTTTTTGGGTTAATTATGCATCTGTTTGGTTAAAATTTAATCTGTTTTGGTTTAGGAATAAACTATTTTGTTGAAAGTTCAACTACTTGGTTAAAAGTTGAACTAATTTGTTGAAAATTCAGTTTTGTGGTTGAAGATTCGCCACTTTAGTTGAGAATTCATCTCTTTATATGAAAATTTAACTATTTAGTTGAAAATTCAACTATTTGGTTGAAAATTCATGTATTCGGTTGAAAGTTTTTTTTTTGGTAGGAAATAATTCTTCTCGGTTGAGAATTCATCTTTTTTATTGAAAATTCAATTATTTCGTTGAAAAATTCATCTATTTTGTTGAAAATTTGTTTTTATTTTGCTTCAAAATTAATTTTTTTAACCGAAAAATTAACTACTCCATTTTTGGTTGAAAATTGATCTTTTTTAGTTGAAAATTTATTTATTTAGTTACAAATTCGTGTATTTTATTGAGAAGTAATATTATTGGTAAAAAGTTAATCTTTTTAGTCAAAAATTAAACCATTTCGTTGAAAATTAACTGTTTTGTTGAAAATTAGTCTTCTTCGCTCAAGAATGCAACTGTTTGGTTAAAATTCAATCTGTTTTGGTTGAGGGATAAACTATTTTGTTGAAAGTTCAACTACTTGGTTGAAAGTTGAACTACTTTGTTAAAAATTCAGGTTTTTGGTTGAAGATTCTCCATTTAAGTTGAAAATTCAATTATTTGGTTTAAAATTCATGTATTGTGTTGAAAGTTTTTCTTTTTTGGTAGAAAACTAACCTTCTCGGTTGAAAATTCATCTTTTTGATTAAAAATTAAACTATTTGGTTGAAAAATTCATCTATTTTTTTGAAAATGCAATATTTTTACTTGATATGTTAGAATTTTAAAGACTGTGAAGCCTGGTTTCGATACATTTGAAAAAATGTTGTTTTTTTTACTTCTTCTTGTAATTGGGGCGGGTGGAGGGTCGTACAAAATGTGTATAGCCCGAAATTTGAACCATTTCAGGCCCTGCGCTACGCCCTAATTAATATACATTACACACCAAATAATTATTTCCTCTTTGCAATAAATCTAATGAATCCAAGGTCATTCGGGATTTCAAAAACGAAATAAATTTGAAGAGCAGCTTGATCGTCATTATGAAACGATTCTCCTCTAGGAAAGCGGTTCTAGGTAGGATAGCGGAGTGGAGAACATTGCGGGATACCAAGATGGCGGACACGCTTCGTGGCATGGAATCCGATATTACCTCACCGTAGCCGTGACAGTGACAGTGGCCCTCTCTCTTATCCTCTCCTCTCCTCATTTTTCCTCTCTCTCTCCCTCCTTCTTTGTCCCCACCACCCACTTTTGATCATCAGAAGTTCTCCAACCTCCCTCTTTTTCATCCGCTCAAATCTCAACCAATCCGTGGTACCACCGTTCTCCAACACGCTCTTACTGTATAGTGCGCTAACTACAGCAAAGCTAATTATAAGCGCTTCTACGTAGATTTTCTTTTTCCCTGGCGTTCCATCTCGCTGGAGGAAACGCGAGTTCTGCTCTCGGCTATTATGTAATAACCGTGATAATCATTATAATGACACTGTAATGGAAAGAAAAATTGTTCAGGAGCCAGGAAGGAGGCGGTTATTTTATTTTATGTTGTGGCGATCTATTTTGATGATAGTGAAGAAGTTTTTTTTGAATTTCCTGGTTTTTAAAAATTATTTTTAGAATAATACGAGTGAAATTGCTTCGACTTGATTCCGACTCGATTTAGTCTTGAGTTCTACTTCCCGGTGTAAAAATATTTCGTCTTGGGTTTTGTCTTGATGACAGACAATCAAGACATTTTCAAGACTTGCCCTAGCGAAAAAGGTCATTCTTATACCGTCATAAAATCTAATCCTTATTCATGTTCAAACAATTCTGTCAATTTATTATACAATATGCACATTAAATGAATTCATTTTATTTCAGTTGCTGTTACTATTACACTTGTTTTGCGAAAATTCCGAAAATGTCCGTTTTTCTATATTTTTTACAGCTTAGGAGATCCTTACAGAAAAGTAAAATATTAATCTTTTTGAAGCAAATTTTAGATGACTATAGTCATGAAGACCTACAAATTCTGATTTTTTTACTTTTGAATAACTATTTTTAAAATTAAACCAAGATATAACAGAAATCTTCATGTCTTAAGACAATTTCAGTTCATTTTGCCACTGTAAGCTGTAACAATAAACGTAAGACAAAATTTGATGTCTGTGAAGTCCGGCTTATGAGACGGAGCTAGACTTCAATGCCTTGAAAACAAAATCGGACATCTTGAAGACTTGTCTCAAGACGAACCTTTCTGGACTCAGAAATGAGATAGTTGACAACTTGACAAATGCAAAGGATTACAATTGATGAGTTAAAAATTGTAAAATTTTTTAATTAGTTGTTTTTATGTGAACAATTCAGAATTTGTGGGCCTTAACGACTGTAGACGTTAAAAATTTGCTTTACAAATATTAAGATTGTTATTTTCTATAAGGATCTTCTAAGCTTTCTAACCTTCTAAACCTTTTCGGTTGCAAATTGAACTGTATTGTTTCGAATTTGTATTTTTGGGTTAGAAATTAAAATATTTGGTTGAAAATTAACTTTTTTATTGAAAATTCATATTTTTGTGTTGCAAATTCAACTGTTTTGTAGGAGATACGTATTTTTGTCTTGAAAATGCTACTTTTTGGTTAAAAATTAATCTTTTTTAGTTGAGAATTCAACTATTCTGTTGAAAATTCGTCTTTTTTGGTTGAATTCAACTGTATTTGATTTAAAATTAAAGTTTTTTTTGGTTGAAATATCAACTATTTGGTTGAAAATTCATGTATTTTGTTGAAAATTATTCTTGTTGCTAGACAACTCATCTTTTTAGTTAAAAATTCAAGAATTTTCTCAAAAAGTCATCCTTTATGGCTGAAGATTAACTTGTTTTGTTGAAAATTCGTCTTTTGGGATGGAAATTTCACTTTTTGGTTGAAAGTTGAGCTGCATTATTAAAAATTCATTTTTTTGAGCGGAGATTCATCATTTGAGTTGAAAATTCATCTCTTTGGTTGTAAATTTAACTATTTTGATGAAAATTTGTTGTTTTGTTTTTGTTCGAAATTAATCTTGTTGATCGAAAATTTAACTATTCCATTTTTGGTTGAAAATGTATTCTTTTAGTTGGAAATTCAATTATTTGGTTGAAAATTCATTTACTTTGTTGAAAAAATCTTCTTGGTAGAAAATTCATCTTTTTGTTTAAAAATTCAACAATTTTGTTAAAGTTACCCTTATCGCTTACAAATTAAACTGTATTGTTACGAATTTGTATTTTCGGGTTATAAATTAAAATATTTGGTTGACAATTAACTTTTCAATTGAAAATTCATATTTTTGTGTTGAAAATTCAACTGTTCTGTAGGAAATTCTTATTTTTGTCTTAAAGATGCAACTTTTTGGATAAAAATTAATTTTTTTTGGTTGAGAATTCAACTATTTTATTGAAAATTCATCTTTTTTGGTTGAATTTAGCTGTTTTCGATTTGAAATTAAAGTCTTTTTTGGTTGTAATATCAACTATTTGGTTTTAAATTCATGTAATTTGTTGAAAATTATTCTTCTTGGTGGAAAATTCATCTTTTTAGTTAAAAAATTCAAGAATTTTCTTAAAAAGTCATCCTTTTTAGTTGAAGATTCAACTGCTTTGTATAAAATTCGTCTTTTTTGGTTGAACTCAACTGATTATGATTTTAAATAATTTTTTGTTGTTGAAATATCCACTATTACATTTTTCGTTGAGAATTCATCTTTTTGGGGTGGAAATTCCACTACTTGGTTGAAAGTTGAGCTGCTTTGTTGAAAATTCATTTTTTTAGTTGGAGATTCATCATTTCAGTTAAAATTTCATCTCTTTGGTTGAAAATTTAACTATTTTGTTCAAAATTTGTTTTTTCTTTGTTCACAATTAATTTTTTTAATCGAAAAATTAACTATTCCATTTTTGGTTGAAGATTGATCTTTCTTAGTTGAAAATTCAACTATTTAGTTACATATTCGTGTATTTTATTGAAAATTAATATTCTTGGTAAAAAGTTCATTTTTTGGTTAAAAATTAAACCATTTTGAATGAATTGATTCAATATATATATAAATTTTATTTTTATAAAAAATGTTATAAATATGAATAATGTAATAAATGTTATAAATAATTACATTAAATATTATATTATTATATTATATTATTTATATTATATGTATTATATATA
>JAUMHM010000071.1:28674473-28685414 GCA_032362435.1 Melikaiella ostensackeni | reverse complement strand
ATAAATTTTTTTTTAATTTCTGGTCATTTCCCGGGTTTAAAATTCATTTTTGGTTGAAGGTTCATCATTCTATTTGGAAAGTCATCTCTTTGGTTGAAAACTCGTTTTCTTTGGTTGAAAATTAAATTTTTGAACTGAAAATTTAACTATTCCATTTGAAGATTCATCATTTTAGTTTGCAAATTCATCTATTTGGATGAAAATCCAACTATTTTCGGTTGAAAGTTAATTCTTTTTAGTTGAAAAGTCTACTACTATATGTTGGCTTAAGAATTCATTTTTCTTGGTTACAGATTTTATTATTTGCTTCATAATTGATCTATTCGGTTGGAAATTAACCTTTTAGTTAAAATTTCATATTTATGGTATCGAAAGTTAAACTATTTAGTAGAAAATTCGCTTTTATGGCTTGAAAATTCAACAATTTGGTTAAAAAAATTTTCTCTCTTGAATGGAAAATCTTTCTTGGTGAAAAATTTAACTCTTCTGTTAAAAATTCGTCTTTTTGATTTTAAAATTCATCTCTTTTGGTAGAAATTTTATCTTTTTTGTTTGAAAATACAACTGTTTGGTTGAAAATTAATCTGCTTTAGTTGAAAATTTAACTATATTGGTTCCAAGTTGACTTTAGTTAAAAATTAATTTTTTTGGTTGTATATTCATAATTTTAGTTGAAAATTCATCTCTTTGGTTGAGCATTCAACAACTTAGTTAAAAATTCAACTCCGTTGTTAAAAATTCTTTTTCGTAGTTGAAGACTCATCATTTTACTTGAAAATTCATCACTTTGGTTGAAAATTCAACTATTATGTTAAAAAATCGTTGTTTTTTTGGTTGAAAATTAATTTTTTTATTGAGACTTTAACTATTCTATTTTTTGTTGAAAATTTGATTATTTTGTTGAAATATGAACTACTTGGTTGAAAATTGTTTTTTTTTTGGTTGGAAATTAATTTTTCTTACTGAAAGTTTAACGATTCCAGTTGAAGATTCATTATATTAGTTTCAAATTCATCTATTTGGCTGAAAATCCAACTATTTTGGTGGAAAAGTCTACTATTACATATTTTCTTAAGAATTCATTTCTCTTGGTTAAAAATTTTATTATTTGCATGAAAATTGATCTATTTTATTGAAAATTCATAATTTTAGTTGAAAATTCAAGTCTTTGGTTGAGCACTCAACAACTTGGTTGAAAATTTAACTTCTTTGTTAAAATTCTTTTCCTGGGTTGAAGACTCATCACTTTGGTTGAAAATTCACCACTTTAGTTAAAATATTAAATATTATGCTAAAAATTCGTTTTTAAGGTTGAAAATTAATTTTTTTTATTAAGACTCTAACTATTCCATTTTTTGTTGAAAAATCGTCTTTTCTGGTAGAAAATTAATTTTCTTAGTTAAAAATTCATCTTTTTCATTGAAAATTTAACTACTTGGTTGAAATTTGAACTACTTGGTTAAAAATTCGTTTTTTTTTTTGGTTGAAAATTAATTTTTCTAACTGAAAATTTAACGATTCCAGTTGAAGATTCATTATATTATTTTCAAATTCAGCTATTTGACTGAAAATCCAATTATTTTTTGTTGAAAAGTCTACTATTATATGTTTCCTTGAGAATTCATTTTTCTTGCTTAAAAATTTTATCATTTGCATAAAAATTGATTTATTTTATTGAAAATTCATCATTTTATTTGAAAAGTAATCTCTTTAGTTGAAAATACGTTTTTTTTTGTTGTAAATTAATTTTTTGAACTCAAAATTTAACTATTCCAGTTGAAGATTTATCATTATAGTTGAAATTTCATCTATTTAGTTTAAGATCCAACTATTTTTGGTTGAAAAATAATACTTTTTAGTGGAAAAGTCTAAAACTATATGTTGACTTAAGAATTCATTTTCATGGTTAAAGATTTAATTAACTGCTTCAAAATTGATCTATTTATTTGAAAATGAACTTTTTTGTTGATAATTCGTAATTTCAGGTTGAAAAGTTAACTGTTTTGCAGAAAATTCGTCTTTTTCTCTTGAAAATTCATTTCTTTTGGTAGACATTTCATCTTTTTGGTTAAAAATACAACCATTTGCAACTATTTTGAAAAAAATTCTTCTTTTTTGGTTGATAACTGTTTTTTATGTAAAATGAAAATAGTTTTTGATTAAAATATCAACTATTACATTTTTCATTCAAAATTTATCTTTTTTGGTTGAAAATTCAACTACTTATGTTAGTTGAAAGTTGAACTCCTTTGTTGAAAATTCATTTTTAGGTTGAAAACTTATTTTTTTAGATAAAAATCCAACTATTTAATTAGAAATTCATGCATTTGGTAGAAAATTCGTCTTCTTTAGTAGAAAATAAATCTTTTTTGTTGTAAAAACATTTTCTGTTGGTCCTAGGAAGTATTAAGTTTTCCAGAAGTGTGAGTCGGGACTAGATAAATCTGTAGCATCACTTTCAGAATAGAAAAAAATTAATTTTTAGGGCCCGGGTCAGGCTTTAATGTACATGTATAGACGGACATGATTTGGTCGTAACATCCCTGTTCTAGTTTTATAACTATTATTTATAACTATTGATTATAACAATTATTTTAAGCAATATTTTGTGACGCAGTTTCTAAATTTGAATACAGAATACATATAAGATAAGAGAACCGTAGTTTGTTATGAAAACTGGAATTATTTACGATTGAAGATAGGTTTAACGTCATCGTTATCGTTTTCCGTACTTGTCGATGATAGGTGGGTGTGTAGGACATAGCGGACTTCTCGGTCAAGGATAATCGCACTTCACGTTGCAAAAAGCAAAAAATAACAAAATTTGCTCAACAATCAATTTTTTCCACATTTTTTTCCCAAAAGTAGTTTATTTAAACTAACAATCTGTAAACTTTAATTGTCCATTTTCCCTTTTGATCAATTAGTACTCAATTTTGCAGAAACAGACTTCCGAATCGCGTCAGTCTTAATCGTATTGCGAACAGCAAACCAAAAGACAACTTCCGGTTTTTGCGATCGGAAGTGTGCGGACTTGCATAAAAATCAATTATAAGCGGAAGCCTCTGTCATCATGTAAATTATCGAATCGATGTCATGTAAGAAATACTTCTGCCAAAATAAGCTTCTATTAAAAAATTTACACCAGGGATACTAATTAAATAATTTCAATCTCACCTAATACTAGGATCTGTTTTATCTCAAAGTGAGTTCGAATCCCGGTACAAGTGAAGACGTTTTTTTAATCTGATTTTATTGAATAAAAAAAATAGAGAAGGAACGAGGATAAAAAATGCATAAAGTAACAAATGGAATCAAAAATGAGGAAAATTAGCAATTCTATTGTTTGGCGGCGATTCAAGCGAATCGATAATCGATTGGACGTGGTGTCGAGTAGAGCGATCATGACTTGGTTGGTTCTTTCTTCTGAGTCCTGCAAACCGATCGCGCCTCGTGGGAATCGTAACCAGACCATTATTTCACATTCCGAACTCGCTTTGCCTCGCCAGGATATAGGATAACGCGTTCACGAACGATTTCTCGAGTCGCCGCCATTTTTTCCACGTACAACTTGCTAGTAACTTGATTTATTCTTCGAGACTGCATTACTCTTACGTCTTATGTCGCTTTTCGCACAGCAAATGCGCTCTCTATGTATCAATGTACCATCTATACCTCATGCCCATATTCGCCCGTATCTGCTTCATTTGCACTGACACAATGCTTAATTGGGCATATCTTTCCCCTTATCTACTCGATCTCATGTTCATATACTCTCAATAGTTATTGCATTGATAATGTCCTGTCCAACCGGAATAGGATTTAGGACACTTCAATTTTTCTCGTTCTATCGGTTGCTCTTAACTATTCATCGCCATCTGTTCGCTTAGAGATAATACAACAAGTCTCTTTGGTAGTTATTAATTGCGTAAAACTCAACGGCGCACTTGCACATGCGACAGAGATCTACTGCGCAGCTATATTTACGATAGAAGTCTACTGCGCATCTAAATTTGCGATAAAGATCTACTGCGCATCTAAATTTTTCAAAGAGATCTACTGTTCATATGTAATTTCCAGAGAGATCTACTGCGCAGCCGTACTTCGAACACATATATTTCAGCTGATCCTCTTCTTTCTTTCTGAAATCTAAATATGTAAAGCAGTGGAAAGAACGGATTCCTTTCGCATATGATGTTTACTAAGGATGAGACGTGCCACTTGAGGTTTAAAATGTTTGCGACTCGATCGAGAAACTGGGATCGCCTACTAAATACTAAAAGGTAAAAGGAATAGGTAGTTGCATACATACCGACACGCAAATACGCATGGACCCCTCCAGTGTCCTGGAGTCGGGGACCGAGGGCCCAGAACGAGGGATACGATCGGAACGATGAAAGGAGAGAGAAAGAAAGAAGGAGAAGTGAAGGAGAAGGAGGAGGAAGTGAAGCGAATTAGTGAAGGTATATGACCGAAAACGGGGCCACGTTCATCCGAGTAAACAAGTGTTCTGACCCCCCTCGAGCAGTCCCAACCCTACCCCCTCCATTCACTCTTAGAGCTTATACCTTCTCTTTCTCTCTATCTACAAATGACACGAATAGAAGGCATAAGGAAGCTTAAATTTGCCCTAAATAATTCCTAATCTCTTCTGTGAAAGTCTCATAATATTGCTTTTTTATTTATTGGATTTTGGTTCAGAATTTTTTTATATGTCTAGAAGTCTAGATACTGTATGATAGAAATATATTTTTGGATCCGCAGAATTTTACAGTGCAGGTGTAAGTGCTTTCGAAATCAACTGCGCAGCCATATTAGCTATTTAGATCTATTGCGCAGCTTCTTTTTATTTCAGTTCCGGTACTGGGTTTTCTGACTCAAAATTGAGATTTTAAACTTTATTGGGAAAGAGCAACCGCGTAAAACGAAGGGGCACAGACACTTTTTTCTTGTACCGTAGCTAAAGTTGCAGGAATATTCAAACTTCTAATTGCTCAGATCCAAAAGGCGTACTTTGAAAACTGCGCAGTGTCTTTCCACCAAATTCATAGCTGCTCAAGATGACTTCTATAGATGCGCAATAGATCACGATCACACTTACATATGCGCAGTAGAGTTCTATAGCTCCTATAGCTGCGCACTAAGTTTGTATACAATTTATAGCTGCGGAATAACATCTGACTTAGGTAGACGATGTTTTGAATAACATGCCCCATCTTTTACCATCTTTTATGTATATCTATGCCATAATCAGGAATATTAGCATGATCGCCTTAAGAAAACGATCTGGGTTAGGATAGCCACAACCAAAGAGCGTAGGAACTAGAAACAAGGCGGAAAGGACTGCATGGCCGAGTGGTTTGCAAAACTAGCCGATCCAGCGAAGCCACAAACCAGTCTTAAGCTCAGAATTGCATGTGAGTCAGTAAGACGTTTCAGTTTGCACTGCATGCCACACCCTGCTTTTGCATTCCGCAATGCACTTTATACAATTCTGATCCCAAGTACGCTTTGTACTGGAGCCTGGAGGAAAAAAAATACATGGAACCTGTCGGAGGGTAACCTAAAAATATTTCATTTTCAAGGTCATGAAGCTATTCCTAATTTAAAATCCAATCAAAAGTTAGCTAATTTTTTAAGATTTTGAAGCGCATGTTTTATTCTACTTTCCGCTGCGCAGTAGACATTTGATAGTTTCGGCTGCGCAGTAAACCTCCACGGAAGTTTAGGCTGCGCAATAGACTTCTACGGCAATTTTATTATTACATTTTGAAACTTCTGATAACAGCATCATAGAACGTTCTCGATAATTATAGTACGCTTATTATATGATGCATTTTATAAGCTAATTACAAATATAATTCAACCACAAAACATGTCTTTTTTGTTAATAGAACTATCATGATGCAAGAGCCTATCTGGTCGAATCATCCTGCGGTAATTTATTGCTGTCATCAAGAGATAATTGCATTATTATTATTACCAGTAAAACTTGAAATGAAACTGCAGCTTTTGTTTCAGATAATCAAATCTGATCTACATAATTTTATGTAAAGTAACTCCGACGTGTGATTCATAAAGCTTGATTAAATGACTTAAGTGGATAATCTATCATTCAAACTCAGAATTATATCATCAATTATTTCTTTGTTCCTTTTCGAAACTACATATACTCGTATATGCAATATGGGTAAAAATTGTCATACTTTATGTAAATCGAATCGTCGATACGACATTCCTACAAGATGATTCTCAAGGAGTATCAGCAATATTGTCAGTCTAAACTAACTTAATCTATGACACTTCAAATCATTATAATGGAATTAATTCTTGCACATTTCAGTACGACTACGTCTTCAAATGATCGATACGGATCTTTTATAAAATGAACCTTTTTAAATTATTTATCTCTAAAAGATTTGATTCAATAAGACCCAAAAATTGTCTTTTGCACTGAAGAAAAATTTTAAAAATCTTTAAAAGATGGCTCCTGTATTCCAATCTCAAGAATTATTCCCGCGATCAAACTTTCAACTGCTGCCATTCTCGAGGTACAGCGTGGCCTTGACCGCTCACCAAGAACACGCACAGTACACAATCTTGAATCACGGACACGTGTCCCGATGCACGTAAAAGTGTATGCAAGATCGAGTTGGTCGTTTGACTGTAAGTCTGTAACCTCATTAAATGAACCTGAACGCATCCTCAAGGATTCCAGAAAGATTTTATCAAAATTTATTACTTTCGACTTGAAAAATCTTCGTATTTTTATTCATTCATACATAGTAAGATCTCGATATAAATTAAAAGCTTCTTAAACTCACACTTTTGGTACTAAATCATCTTTAAAACGGACTTTTTATCGTATATATGGATCAGCTGTTTGGAAACGTCACCACCATTGTTGCAGATATTCTAGTCACGTGAATCTAATTTTTTTGAAGATCAGTAAGGATAGAAAAAAGTTAGCTCATGGGACTTTGATGAGAATGTAATTATGAATTGTGATTGACAGAATAGGTGATTCCTTCATTTCATCAGAGTTTTGGACTTTTCTACTATGTACATTTTTAACTGAGATATTTTGAAATATAAACTTTTACTAATAAGAGCCAGATTTATTCAATCCTGCACCTTCGACATGAAAAATCTTCGTATTTTCATTCATTCATGCATGGTGAGATACCGACATAAATTTAAAGCGTCTTACACTCACACTTTTGGTAGTAAATCATCTTTAAAAAGGGACTTTTTATCGTATATGTGTGGATCAGCTGTTCGGCAACGTGACCACCATTGTTGTAGATATTCTCATCACGTGTATCTAATTGTTTGAAGATCAGTAAGGTTAGAAAAAAGGTGTCTCATGGGACTTTGATGAGAATGTAATCGGGTGTCCCCATGACAGAACAAGACGTAGATTTATTCTAGAATGGCGAAAATTGCCCCTGACGACCAAAAATCCAAACTGGAAATTTTGAATTTGAAAACATATATTATTGTAGAGAATTACAATCTGCATCTTTTTTTCTCCACAAGAAAGTTGTTGTTTCTTTTTTAACAAATTGCGAAAAACGAATTTTTTTTTAAAGTTAATTTTTTATTCAATTTTTCTCTTCAACTCGTGCTCAAATCCACAGTTTTTGGAATTTCTTTACAAAATTTAGATCCAATCTTCCTCATAGTATTCTTGTTATGAAAGTTAGAGATAAAACTTTCAATATATATTTATAACAATATAAAAACTTATTTTCTAAGCTAATTACATAATTCGTTCCACAAAATGTTTGAGCATTTCGTTTATCGAGGAAAGTTAGAGCAAACAAAAACTTCATGTGGAAAATTTATTCAAAAAAGTATAGAGAAGTTTTTTGTAAATGCTTTTCTGAAATAAATTAATAGGTAAAAAACTATGAATGCTAAACTTTAAGCGCGCGACCGATCTTCCATGCATGTACCAGTTATTTGAGTTCCTTACAAGCTGTACAATCTGATGAAATTTCATATCATAAGAAAGAGGTTCGAGAATATCAGGCTTTAAAAAAAGAATGACTTTCAGAAGAAAATGTATTTTGCTGTGAATTCGATTACGCACACAATCTTCCTCTGACAAAGCTTCCCGTTTCAGAACTGTTTTATAAACGATTACTATAGTTATATTTATTTAACGTACACGTATTTACCTCAAAAAACAGTTAGATGTTTCCTTTCTCAGAAGGTAGTGCGAAAAAGGGGCGAACACTGTGTGCAGTTTTTTACGACACTAATTGAAAAGAAATTTGATGAAACTCGTTTCACAAAAATTTTACTTTTTTCTGATGCAGCAGGGGGACAAAATCGAAATTGCACAATATTTGCTTTCTTATTAACACTATATGTAAATCTGAACATTGAAATCTGGCATATTTTTCTTATTCGCGGACATTCCTATTGCCAATGTGATCGAAATTTTGGTTTGTGCTCACAAAAAAGATAAAGCTAGAACAAATTGAAACAGCGGCAAAGTACGTTGAATTGATTAGACAGTCTCGCGATTCTCCGTTTATTATGGTAGAATCAGCAAACAATATTTTGCACGTTTTTGAAAAATCTTGTAAGGTAAACATACGAATTCCGAAAGCTATGAGAGTCAGCCAGGCTTGTGTAAGTAAATATTCACCGAACGGCAACGTTCAGCTTTTTGATAATTATAATGGCGAAAATCTTTCTTTGTTTACTATTAAACCAAGCATTAAACTCTGAGATATGGAAAAGATTGCCTCTCCAAAAGTCGGCCTCACAAAAGCTAAAATGAATGACGTGAAAAGCTTACTTAAATATCTTTCTTCTGAAGGTCAAAAATTATTTTTTTGAAGATCAATAAGGTTGGAAAAAAGTTAACTCATGGCACTTTGATGAGAATGTAATTATGAATTGCGTGATTGACAAAATAGGTGATTTCTTCATTTCATCAGAGTCTTTGACTTTTTTACTATGTACATTTGTAATTGAGACATTTAAAAATATAAACTTTTACTAATAAGAGCCAGATTTTTTCAATCCTGCACCTTCGACATGAAAAATCTTCGTATTTTCATTCATTCATGCATGGTGAGATCTCGACATAAATTAAAAGCTTCTTACACTTACACTTTTGGTAGTAAATCATCTTTAAAAAGGGACTTTTTATCGTATATGTGTGGATCAGCTGTTCATGGGACCAATGAGTGATTCCTTCATTTCATCAGAGCTTTGGACTTTTTTACGATGTACATTTGTGATTAACACATTTTAAAATAAAAACTTTTACTAAGAGCCGGATTTATGCCGTTCTGCACCTTTGACTTGAAAAATCTTCGTATTTTTATTCATTCATGCACAGTAAGATCTTGATAAAAATTAAAAGCTTCTTAAATTCACACTTTTGATACTAAATCATCTAAAAAGGGACTTTTTATCGTATAAATGGATCAGATGGTCGGAAACGTGACCGCCATTGTTGTAGATATTCAAGTCACGTGTTTCTAATTGCTTGAAGATCAGTAAGGTTAGAAAAAACGTAACTTATGGGACTTCGCTGAGAATGTAATTATGAATTGTGATTGATTGAATAGGTCATTCCTTCACTTCATCAGAGTATAATTATGCTTGATTTCGGATATTGTGAGACAGTGTGTGTAGACTGTGTAGAAGCTGATGACCATCAATTACGGTGATTCCTAATCAGACGAAATTAATAAAGATTATAGTGATACGAAACGAGTAGAATTAGTTGGGACTTGGGCAGGTTGAGTCCGGCAAAGCTAAACGAAGCGAACCGAAGCGAGTCGAAGGAAGCGAACCAGGGGCGTAGATGTATAGCGTAAGAATGTTAGGATGTTAGGTCATTGACTGCTGGTGCTCGGCGATCCGCGAGCGTCCAAGGACACCCGCTTCGACCGACAGACCGACCGACCGACCGACCGATGGTCGCTTTTCCCTACGTACTTACGCCTTACGCCTTATGCCTCCAGATTCTCACCAACACTTACAAAGTTCTTAAACTTTAAAGGTTTTACTAAAGTGCTGAACCTTCATTAAGGCCCTCCACATTAGTGTGGTCCAAAAATATTAGAAAAAGTATTAAGCGAAGGATTGTTTGAAACAAAACTTTTTTTAAAACGTCATCCTGAATTATTGATTACTAAGGCTGATAAAAGGAGTGTTACGGTTGCAATATTAAAAGATGTTTATAATCAAAAAATGATGCACATTTTTAATAATATAGTTTTGCAGTTATTCCCAGTGATCCTACAAAAATGATTCAAAAAGGTACATCTAAAATTCTAGAGAGATTAAGGCTTTAACAATGTTTGGGAATTAATACTAAAAGGTGCGATATTGAAACAATTCATATAAATCCATCTTTGGCCTATAGTCTGGTGAAAGCTCATAAAGCAGATTTTCTTTTACGACCGGTTAGTTCAACAATAGGTTCACCCACGAGAAAATTAGAAGACCTTCTTAGTAAAATTATCAAAAAATCACTTACCCTTTCGGCAAGATCAATTAAAAACAGTTCTGCCTTTCTAAAATTAATTGAGAATGTTAAAATACCAATAAATCACATTTTTGTCTCTTCATACTAAGATTGCGAAAAAACAATTTCCTAATGCTATTGAATATGTTTTCAATTCTGTTTATTTTAAATTCAATAATACTTTTCATAAACAAAAATTTTCAACTCCGATAGGCTCAGTCTTGTCCCCAATTATTACTGAAATTGTGATGGAAGATTTGGAAAATGAAGTTTCTGCCAAAATGAATTTTGATTTGAATTTTTATGCAAGATATGTGGATGATTCTGTATTATCTTTACATGCACAATATGTTGTATTTAATAGTATACATCCAAGTTTACAGTTTACTGTTGAAATTGAAACAGAAGGTAGATTGAATTTTCTTGATTTGACCTTAATAAAA
>JAUMHM010000071.1:28655308-28674373 GCA_032362435.1 Melikaiella ostensackeni | reverse complement strand
GTCTTGACAACTTACTATTTATTGATTCAGAAAACTCATCTACAAGTTGTTTCCGCTTTCTGTTAGCGTAGACCTTTATGTACATTCTGGTACGTTCAATTTTGTTCGGAAACGTGAAACTTTCAGACGCTGCCAAACAATTTCTTCGTTCATTTCACTAATTTCTAACGATATATCGGGCTCATACGGATCATCTTGCTCATACTCTACTACGTTAAGATCATCATTTTCGTTACCCACATTATTAATCTCATCTTCTACTGCAACATTTAAAGGCACACCAAATCTAGATGTAAAACGTGAATAACAATTCTTGCAAACACAAACGTTTGATTCAATATTCCTTTCGGGAATATTATCGAAAAAGTCGATTTTCTTCGATATTTTGAAATTACAAGGTCACTTAGGTTGGGTAAAAAATATTTGAATCATTTTTTGCTATATAGGTACAAATCTACTTGCTTTAAACTATTTTTTCTGATAATTTATGTACCGAAAATTAATTTTATTGTCAAATAAAGAGCAATATATCACTTTTAAATATTTTCTTGTAATTCAATGTCAATAAAAATTATTTTAATGTTACCCTTCCTTATCTATTATTATTGCAATATATTGAAAACACATTCCCATTAACGCATATCACACATTATATGGTCAAATAGTCGAGAAATTTTACTGTATAAAAAACAGCGAGAAAGTCGATTCTTTCGATTTTTTGAAATTTCAAACTCACTGAGAGAGGATAAAAAATATTTCAATGGAATTATCGCTATACAGGTATAAATCGACTTGCTTCAAACTATTTTTGACAATTTAAATCTCAAAATCTCACTTCGCGCAAATAACTTTTTTTTCGATACTCCCTAATGTACATGTATTACTTAGGCGCATTAATAAAAGACTTTCTAAAATGAAAGCAATGCCTTCGCTACGTATACAAAATGGTAATCAGAGGGAAATGCACTAAAAATATTTATATTTTCTTTACAATGATCTTTTTCTGATAGATTCGTTATTTGTACTAATTTTTATCATGACATTTTCACAATTAAAAAGTTTTTAATATACCATAAAAGTGATATGCATAAAGTTTTGTTGCAAAATATTATTACTCATAAATGATTTTCTTCGTTTATTTTGTGTATTTAAAGAATTTAAAGAGTGAAATGACATTTCTACAATTGCTACCTATACAAAATCGTAGTCAGAGGGAAATACACATTCATATATCCTTTATAATAGTCTTTTTCTTATAGACTAGTTATTTCTACTAATTTTTGTCTGCTTTATCTTTAAAACAGTTAATGGTCACACATTACTTAAGAACTGAGGTTCATTTTTGCGCTCCTAAATCGAGAGTCCTTGAAAGCTTCGATTTAATAAAATAAATAGAAAATAAAATTACTCGACAAATAACGTTGAGTTAGATTTTCATTTTATTACAGCGAAATTGAGCGTGCTTAAAACCTTTAATTTTAGTATAGAAATAAAACGGGCCTTTGGGCACGGAGTCGGAATTTTAGTTTCCTCTTATTATAAAGAATTTTCTCTTGTCGCACCTAAATCGAGAGTAAAATGTACAACGGATTTAAACCTCTTATGAATTTTGTTTCGTCATTCTGTATTCTATGGATCATAATTTCGTCTCATATTCCGGAATTAATTTTTCAAGAATTTGTCAACCGGTTTTCAAACATGGGTAGAGGATGCAATCGGTAAAAATTTTCGTGAAAACGTATTGTTTGGTACAAGGAAGGATTGCTTCCATTGCATTCCATTATTACAGATCGAACCGTTCGATCTCAAAAAAGCTAGTTCTTTTTGAAAAAGAGGAATTGTTAATTGAAAAAAAATTCTCTTCTTCAAAATTTATTTTTGTCATTGAATATTAAAAATGTGGTATGCGGTTATTGGCATTTATCAAATACGATCATAATTAGTATAATTATTCAGTTCTATGCTACATAATTTAAGAAAAAAAATTAGTTTTTATTGAAAAAGTTAAAATTTGTTTTATTTAAATTGAATTTCGGCCCCTATCCGAGGACGAAATTTCTTATATAATTTTTATTTAAGACATACAACAATTGAAAACTGGTTTGTACTTTAAAAATTGGAATATAATTGATTCGAGGTGAATTTAATTATAAAGCGTGTAAGGCAGGGCTGATTCACATTGCCTTACTGAAGAGTCCAGTGAGTCAGCTTAGGATGAAACGTGTTGTAACAAGAAGAAAAGGATACTTTCTTCATGTACAATGAATTAGGAGACAAGAAACATGAAGATAAGTTTCTTAGAATTACTTATTACATTCTAATTATTTTCATCATGAATTTGCAGAGATAGTCTGAAAGAGGAGATCGGGCGAGATGTTTTTTTTTCAAGAAGAATTATGATATAAACAACAGAAAAGGTTTTCAACTTCATAAATTGCAAAAACAGTGGAAAATGCAAAATTTTCCAAAAAGTTTTAAAAGGTCAACTCACACAAAATGATAAACTTAGTTTTTTCTAGAAAATTAATTTTGAGTTCCGATCTAAGACTCTAATTAATTTTTAAAAGATAAAAACAAAACATATTACCGTAGTTTCCTACAAAATTTCCCTGATGAGGTCTAAATGAATTTTGAACCAAATAGCTGAATTTCAACCTGCAAAGATGAACTTTCAACCAAGAAGATTAATTTTCTTCCAGAAGAAAAAAACATTTTTCTACCAAATATTTGAATTTTCAAATAAAAAACATAAGTTTTCAACCAATAATGGAATAATCATACTTTCAGTTTTAACAATTACTTTTCAACAAAAAAAAACTAATTTTCAACCAGTTTAATTCAACGAAAAAAAACGGAACAAGAGAATTAAGTTTTCAAGCTAAGAAGTCGAATTTTTTCAGAAGACAGTTGACTTTTGAACCAGAAAATATGAATTTTATTAGTATAGCAAGGGGGCTCTCACTTCACATTTATCGACCGAGTAAGGTTCACATCCAAACTAAATAACCGACATTGTGCGTCTATCTTATGGACAAAAGGGTTCGAATCCCAACTAAGTTACCGATGGAAGATAATTACCATCGGTCGATAATGTAGATTCCCTGTCTCGGCTGTCATGACAAGACTCTACCCTACCTTCAGAAAATGTAGGGTAAGGCATGCGCTGGGATTCACACAGTCGGTTGTGGTGAGTGAAGCTCTGTGAATATAAGGCGTGCTGGCATGGCCGACTGGCATCTTTTGTTTCAGTTTGCAGTGATCCAAGCAGCTGAAGAAGACATGAAACATACCGATCGCTATGTGCAACTCTGCGCATGCGCATACAATGATACTAACAGATGGCGCCACCATAAAATTGATCAATATCTTTACCAGGTTGGTATTACCATTTACCGTTTTCATTTAGCAACAATCGGTAATGCAGATATATCTGCCGTGCATTGATGATCAGTCTACCTTACCGACAAAAAGTTAGGCTTCTCTCCTATTTCTGAAAGTGGAGCTCGATGAATAAATGCCGATGACATCATGCCTTGCCGTTAAAATTAATTTCTCACAGAGAAATATCGTTTTGTGGTCCCGGGAATTATATAATATTGGGCATGCTTCAAGCGTTAAATTCTTTATAATATTTTCAACAAGTCTATTTATTAATGCGCATGTACAGTTTAAGTCTCTTCGGAAAGTTCTAGAACTCAACTTGTGGGTTGAAATGGAGGTGGGGTGGGATGGGGCGTGGTTACACGGCGAGAGGAATCCCCTATTGAAATATTGCGCATGCGCAGGGTGACGATTTCTGCTTATAAAAGGGGCATCTGCTGAGCAATTTTTACATTCAGTGACTAAAAGTCTTGGTTGAAGGTAGAGGGAACAGCATGTTAATATTTCACACTGAGAAGACAAATACTTTGATGAGAGTTTGAATGACGATGCATTTCAAATAGATAAAGAAATCATCGATTTCAATTTTCAACATGTGTAGATTGAATATCTGCGCTTGTTTCTAATCAGCTATAAATGAAAAAATGTAAAAAGTACATTTGCGATCGATGTCTTCATTATTTTTCAAGCGCGGTAAATTTGTATGATCACGATGAGAATTATAAAAAGCTGAATCGTTGTAGAATCAAACTACCGAAGCCTGAGAAAAATACCATCGAGTTCAGACACTTTGATAATGAGGAAAAGGTACCCTTTGTCGTTCATGCCGACTGGGAGTGTCTGTTGCTTCCTGCTCAAGAATCTCAGGAGAAAACCAACACTGAGATTTTTCAACATCATCAGACAGTCACGTGGGCTATGATGATTATACCTGTTGTCTTTCATAATTTGAGTAGGTATGATGCCTATTTCATCATTCGCAATATAGCCACTCAGTTTGAAAGTCAAATTAATCTCCCCCCCCCCCTGAAATAAAGAGAGGTATATTAGCTTCACGGAAAATGTTAAAGGGAGTTAGATCAAATTTCGATTCATTGATTCATTCCGGTTTATGGCTTTTTTGCCAGATAAATTAGCATCATACCTGAACGAGTATAAAATTGTGAGTAGAATGTTTTCGAATTTAAGTGCTGAAAAAATCAAACTGCTGTCGCGTAAAGGAGTTTTGCCTAATGAGTACTTCGACTCTGAGGAAAAGCTCAAAGGAACGCAATTACCGCCTAGAGAAAAATTCTACAACACATTAGATGACTCTACAATTTTCGATGAAGATTATGAGTATGCGCAACGGATATGGTAAGAGTCTAATTGCAAAAATCTTTGCGATTATATATATATCTGTACATGAAAACAGATGTGTTGCTGCTTACAGATATCTTTTAAAATTCCCGAGATCAGTGGTTGAGAGCATACGGCCTCAATCTAACACACTATTATGCGATTCCTGGTTTCACATGGGATGCCAAGTTCAAACATGCCAGTATAAAGCTAGAACTTCTCACTGATATTGATAAAGTCTTTTTATTGAGCTAGCTATTAGAGGTGGAGCTAGTCAATGCTCCAACTGTTCTGCCAAAGCCAATAATCCATATACGGAACTTCACAATGACAATGAAGGGATCATTTGTGTGGTATATTTTAACGCAAACAACCTCTATGGTTGGGCAAAGGCACAAGCCCTCCCATTTGGTGATTTCGAGTGGGTTTCAAATGTTGACAATAGTTTCGACTTTAATGTTCCTGATGATGCTCCTATTGGCTATATACTTGAAGCAGATTTAGATTATCCTAAAGAACTTCATGATGCTCATAGTGATTGACCTTTTTGCCCAGAACACTCGAAACCACAAGGGTCAGAGCAGGAGAAACCCCTAACTACCCTCCTACCGAAACGAAAGCACATTCTTTATTACCGTGCACTTAAACAGGCTTCGGCAAATGCTCTTCATTCTGTCAGAATCCATCCCGTTCTTGAATTCAATCAAGCTTCATTGTTGAAAAATTACATAGATTTTAACACAGAAAAGAGAGCAGAAGCTAAAAATGAGTTGGAGAAAAACTTGTTCAAACTCGTGAACAATGTCGTGTACGGTAAGACAATGGAAAATGTGCGCAAACATGTAAATATTAAACTCGTGACAAAGTGGGAGGGTTGGTCCAATGCTCAGGTATTTATGTGGACATAAAAGAAGATATCCGCAAGCTTGACACATCTGATTATCCTGTAAGTAACTTTTACGGTGTACCGCAAGTCAACAAAAAAGTTTTAGACCTCATGAAAGCGAGTGCAGTGGACAAATCATAATTGAGTTTGCTGGCTTGAGGAGAAGGATGTACAGTATCCGCATGAATGGCCAAGATTTTATAAAGAAAGCCAAAGGCATAAAAGCAGGTGTAGTAAAGAAATCTATAAACCTTGACGACTATCTTGACTGCTTGCGAAATGTTGCAACTTAAACTAAAACGCAGTATATTATTGGATCGCGGCTTCATAAAGTTGAAACTGTTAAACAGTTAAAAGTGGCCTTGAGCCCATTTGATGACCAACGATACTTTTTGCCTGAAGGCGCTGATACCCTAGTTTGGGCTCATTATAGGTTTAAGGATGATGACGTAAATGATTAGTTTATAGGTTGACGTATATTGTCGAGATTGGTAATGATTTTAAAATAAATAAATAAAAGAAATTGATATCCATTTATGTGTTTTCATTTGATGAAACCTCACACCTAATTACACATATAAGTTTCAGCATCAGTTTAAAATTACTTCAAGGTAGTTTAATGATACTTTAACATTAATTTAACGTTAATTTAACATTACCTTAACGTTAGTTTAACTTTGCTTCAATGTTACCTTAACGTTAATTTAAGCTAATTATAGTACATGCATTATCTATCCAGCTGTTGTGTGAACTGTCAAACCCAAGCCATTTGACATAGATCTTTTTACCACATCTCTTAATGACTTTCTCCACAAAGTAAATGTCTGGATTCTTGACTTTTAAGAGTTCTTCTTGATAAAAGTTTGCATCGACGTGTCGACTCTGATGGTTCTATAGTTTGTATGTTACTAGTTCAGTTGCCACGATCTGATCCACAGTAAATATTTCAACTGTCCAGTTGGGGGTATGTCCTTTCTCGAAAATGTTCTTATGCTTGCTGATTCGAACTTCGCCACCAACTTTAAGTTTTTGGCGTTTTGAAGTTATTTTTCTTTGTTTCTGAAAGCACTGCATCAATTCTTCATCGTCATCAGTGATCACATCTTTTGGTTTCATACCAATTGTTTGATGTTTGGTGTTGTTATACTAGGATATGTGGGTAGGTAAGATATCTTACCATTTGTAGTTACCTGCAAGCTGAATTGCGGCCACAGCTTATTATTGAGTGTGCGATGAAATCGTTCAATGATGGACGCTTTTGAATTACTGTAAATTGAGTACAGTTTGACATCGTACTTTTGCATTAAAGTTTTAAGTTCAGAGTTTTAAAACTCTTTACCTTTATCAGTGTACAAGTTTTTTGGAACTCGTCCCTGTAAAAGCATGGATTTCATGGCTTCAGTAACATCATGTCCACTCTTGCTTTTGAAAGGAATGGCCCAGGCGTACTTTGAAAATATATCGACAATAGTAAGCAGATATTTGAAACCCTTATCCTCTTGAGAATATGGTAACATTTTAACCAAGCCAGACTACTGTCTGTTTCTTTGCGTCCATTTTCTAGTGCGTTTAGTCGAGCGTCTAGTTGAGCAGTGAGTTCAGCGTTGTGGAGTGATAACTTTTGTTGTATATTAATCTGTAAATTCTTTAATTTCTTTTTCACTGATTCTTCAAGAATTTTTAACATAATATTATTGTTATCAATCACATCACGCAAAGATGACGTAACCTGATGAAGTGTTCGTACCTCATTTTGAACAATACGCTGTACAAGACTTGAATTAACAGATCAAGCTGTTCTTCAGCGTCTTGAACGTTACAGAATCTCTTTTTATCGATACCGTAATTGCCGTCAATGGTAAATTTGAAACCAATTCCAGGCGATTAGCGATTTGTGGAAGCAACTCGATTCAGAGGATGTCCGAACACATCAGCACTCATTTTAATACTGACGATTTATCTAGCTCCACTCTCTTAATATATGATTTGAGCTTCTCACAATTCCTCAATCATGTAAATAATTTAATTATTGTCACTAGGATTTCCTGCTGCTTAAGATGCTGTGAGTAGACGAAGGTGGTCAACTAACTCATTAGGACCATCCCAATAAATGTAGTCTGGCCTTGAATCTTTTCTTGCTGTTAAAAATTAAGGTAATGAACTTATTGATTGTTTCTTTCTCTTTAATGAACCTCTTCTTGTCAATGATCGTTTACGTTGGAAAATTTATGAAAAAAGTTATGAAAGAAATATTATCATCTTCAGCTTCTTCCTTTAATTCTTCTTCTTCCTTTTTAATTTCTTTCTTAATTTCATGTTTAGTGGATATATCAGACATATTAATTAATTTTTGCACAGGTGTAACAATTGGTTTGAAACTTTCAGTAGGAATATTTTCTGTAATTTCTTTGTCCAAATTGAGCATGCGGTATTTCCGTCGAATAGCATCACTAGCTTTTGCTAGTTGACGAAGTACATTTTGCTCTTTGTGAAACATGTTTATGCCTCGACGTCTCAGACAAAACTAACTTTATTTGCAATCAAACAACCATATTTAAAGGAAAATGAAACAGTCAAATCCTTTTCTATATCTATCCTCATTTAAATTATTATCTTTACCAATAACTAAAAATCCAAATTTTTTGTCCGTATTCCAACATGTTGGGCATAAATTTCGGAATGGAGCGTATGTCAGATCAGTATTTAGATGATCATTATACACATGTTAGAGATTTTTCTCATCTTGCCGAAAAAGAACTAATAAATTAATATTATTTCGGAATAGATGTTCAGGAATGCGAGCATATATCTGACATAAGTAGAAACAGTCAACACTCACGTATCTACCCTTGCGGAAGAATACTCTGCCATTGTTCTGCTTCTCGTGAATGATATCATCAAAGGTAAAGATAGAGTTTGGTTTAGCTTTACTAGGTGAAAGTACTCGTTTATGCTCACCGTTTGGAAAATACTCAATGCCATCTACATCACTGATTACTTTTTTCAAGAATTGATACTTAGGTTGTTGCAGAGATTTTGAATACAGATTAATATTTTCAAATCTGAGGTCATTTGGATGTATAGTTAGAGAAAGCAGCACATTTGTTTTACCACATTTAGATGGTCCACAAAAACTGCACGAATGCTTTCTGCTAGTAGATTACCATGATGCTTTGCCCTTTTCTGTTCAGACTCAAGGAGGGTGTCATATTCGCGACTGGAAGTTTGATAGGCTGTGTCTTGAATCTCGTGTTGACTTTGACTGTCGCAAAAGTTATAATTACAGCGCTTATATAGCTTTTGGATCAGTTGAAAGATAATCTTCTTACAGTCAAGAAGAGTTCCACCGCCTCCTCAATCTGTTAAGTCCGAGTCGCTTCAGAACAGAGCAGGTCCGCCACGAATACCTCCTCCAGTGAGCTAGGGCTGCTTTATTAGGATGCTAATCCACAAAATCCGCAATCGCAGATTTCTAAGCTTCTAGCCAGTCGCAAACTAATCTTCATAGAGTGAGGAATGCTTGTACACAGTAGAAAACGTCGAGGTCGAGGTTCAGTTAATACTACTATATTGTTAACAAGTTACCTTTCGAGTTACCTTTACCGGGATACCACTAGTGCGGACCTGGTACTAAGTTAGCCAAGCGATTAGCACCAGGTGATTCAGGTATAAATCCACTGGACGCTGCGTGTAAGGAACGTGATATTGCTTATTCGAAAAATCGTGAGAATATCGAAGCGAGGAACGTTGCAGATAGGGCACTAGCTGATGAAGCGTGGCAACATGTTTTTTCCAAAGACTCTGATATTGGTGAAAAAGCAGCTGCACTAGCTATAACTAACATCATGAATGCTAATCAAAACTCGGTACGGGGTTAATGAAGAAGAATAATAAAAAGGTTTCTGAGAAACGGATAGCATTGAGAAAGATTGTAGATGCTGCTAAGAAATCCATGTCTCCTGGAAAGGATACTCAAGTTGTCATTGAGGCTGCTGTGGAGGGTGCTAGAAAAGCTGTTAAGAACGCTGGAGGTAGAAGTCGCGTAAGAGCACGTCGTATTCTACCTATGCCCTCAAAAGTTGGTGGTATTTTACCATTAATTCCAATATTTGTTAAATTCGGCGCACTTGGAGTTCTTGGTGGTGGAGCAGCTGTTTTAGCAAAAGCTGTATGGTAAATGACTTTAATGCAGCTAAACATTAACTTCAAGAGACTGTTTGCCATAATAAGGCGATAGAGGGAATAGCCTTTGAAAAAGGGCTACAGTTGAAACCCTATCGATAAGGACCGGATCTTTATATCAAGCCCTGTCCTCAAGGTCGTGGTCTTGAAGCCAAGAAACGTATATTCAAAACAAAAAACTTGCAGTGAAGTAATCATATCGTGCATTAAACGATTTTGATCTACTCAAGTATGCCAAAACTGCTATATATACAGAGATCACTGATTAATAGAGACTTTTATGTTGTGACATTATTATTAAATGGGGATAAGATTGAAAATTACGTGAAAAAGAATTTGGAGAATAATGATACTTTTGTAAATATAAGACCAAACAACAATACGTTGCGTAGTAAAATCAAGAGCAACCGTCAAGTCAATTTTAAACCAAAAGATTCTATTGGTCAGCTGTTGGAATTCACATCACATATTCTCGAAGCTCATGAGATTCATATATCAAATTTATCAGAAGCTATTCTCAACCGTTCCACCAGGATATAAGATCGTTGAAGTACCGTCACACGTCATTTACCTTCCGATCGTCGTGAAGACAATACATTACACTCAGCTCCGCATAGTCGATAAAGACGAAGAACTGGTGAATTTTCGAGGAGAAACTATAACTATCCGATTACACCTAAAGCCAACGTGATGGGTATCGTTTATAATCGTAAAGTGGGCGAAAGTTATATGAGCAAGCCACCATGCAAGAAAGCGATCAGTTTTCAATCAGTTCGCAAGAGAATAACATCTTAGAATGTGTCCTTCCTGAAGCAGCTAGGTCTCAGCCCTGCTCAAGACAGAAACAGAAGAAGAAAAAACGACCATTAATCAATATAATATTGTTTATTTGTCGCTGTTACAAAGATAGAAGAAATACTAAATGTTTCAGCTTCAGTGAGCTACGATGAATCTCTAGCACACTATGAGGTTCATGCTCATCAACCTTATGCGTCATCATTATATAACTACAGTAAGGAAATACGAATTGCAGTGCAGAATTGTGATTTATGCAAGTAAAAGTTCATTGCTTAATTCGGCTGAGAATACAGGTTGGCTTGATACAGATCTGAATGCCAGAATGACAAATGAAGCTGGATAGTCTGATGTAAGTATCCCACTCGGCATGATCCTCGGATTTGCTGAAGATTATCGAAAGATATTGTAAATGCTAAACATGAACTCATCTTAAGAAGATCACGCACAGACTCTAATGCTATTATTCAGTCGGCGCAAGGAGAACCTCAAGATTTCGAAATTCCTTCATGAATTTGAGTGGATGTTTTTCTATGTTCTACCTGCAGATCGCCAGAAGATACAAATGCTAAAGTATATTGAAAAGGTTCCATTTATAAGAATGAGTTTTCGATCCTGGGAAATGTTTGAAAATCCTCTAATTCCCGCCACTCAGAGACATGTGTGCCAGGTAAAGACTTCTACACAAATAAAGAAACCACGATATGTCATACTAGGATTTTGAATAGGTTGAAAAGATCAACGGAAAAGGTATATCAAATTTCGACCTCTGTAATATTACAAATGTAAAAGTTTTATTAAATTCTCAGTATTATCCATATGGTAATTTGAATTTGCTACTTTACTTTGATCAAAATCAGATTACATTATTGTATGAGATGTATACAAATTTTCAATCTTCATATTACGGAAACGAGCATGAACCTTTGTTAAAGAAGAGTGTCATCGAGCAATATTCTCCACTTATTGTAATTGATTGATCAAAACAAAATACATCTTTGCAACAAAGTTCAGTAGATGTACGGCTAGAACTTAAATCGAGTAATAACTCTCCCGGTAGTATAACAGCCTATTGTCTAATCATACATGACCGAATAATTCAATATAAACCCATCAGTGTACTGTTAAGAAACTAATTCAAAGTGGTAGAGGTAATACTGAGTGGTGGTGGGGGGGGGGGGTGGCTGGAACAGGATATGAAAGAGTTGTAGTTGGCTGAAAAAATCAGTCCAGTCAAGATGGACTTCATTGTAGACGTTCAAGGTATTAAAAGGCCTTTCAAGAACTTCATCTTCAAGGAGCTGGCCATCATCCCTCTCCACGATTATACTGTACCCCTAGTGTTCCACTTCGAATCTCCCTGCAGCTGAAGTCCACTACCTGGAAGAAACAAAAGCAGCAATCTATGGTTAACACGTAATTTCCATGGAATCGACTGGGCTGGTGGTGATGTACCCTACGGAGAAGTAAGGCCTATACTTCAAGAAACATTGATGACTGCACGCACAATCTTCGTCGAAGTTCTCGATAAGAAAAGGTGGTTGGAAGCGTATGAACAATGTTCAAAATCTGGAAGACCTAAATTGTCCTCCGTTGAATAAAATTACATGTGAATCATCACTAGCTTTATGCACACATCACACATACTACATCACTAATTGTGCAGTAAATAATGTTGTAACTCTAAGAAATTGGGTTTCAAATAAACCAAATGATTGTACTACGATCAATGTTTCGCTAGATGAATTAGATATGAATTGTACAGCAAAAGATTTTTATAATGATTTGGAAAACTTTTTGTAAAAAACTAGGTTAAGATTTTTTGGTTAAATATATAATATAAAGTGGATTATTTAATGTTTGTTTACTCATAATTTCCCTCTTCTATTAGTTTTAAGTTCGATTTTTCAAGTAAACATTAGTTGATAGTCATTTTATTTGAAATAGTTACCTCTTCACTTCTTCTCATCCATCGGCGCATGAGCAATATTGCCACTTCTGTGGCGTTAACTTCAGTTTGAAGGGTGGTCGAATGAGAGAGAATTACATCATCTAAAAGGGAAGTTCCTATTAAAATGGAAGCGCTTGCGCAGAGTTGAAGTGGTGGTTAGCAGAGTGGGGATTTCTGCTCATGAAAGGGCGTCTCTGGAGCGATTTTTTCATTCTTTCTCTTTCGTTGTCTGTAAAAAGGCGCAACATCTCTCTAAAGAAATGGACTTCCAAAAGATCAATGTCATTGGGCGAATGGAAGACTATCTACCAACGACGCCGCTTTCCGACTTGAACCTAAAGGAAAAGTATGCAGTGACGAGAACCCAGAAGGCTCAAACAAGGTATAGAACCAAAATCGTTGTCGAGCTTGAAGGTACTTTCAATACTTTTATACCTGCGACGCCCGTGAAGGTTCTAGAGCAACCTGAAATTCCTGAAACAATGCAAGAAGCTGCGGCTGCTAAGCTACAATTGAAATATTTGGGTGGACCATACGATAGTGTCGAATTTAAAAATGTTGAATAGAAGTGTAAAATTTTTTAAAAATCAATAAATAAAATTTAGTGTTAACCCATTTTTTCTTATTTGTTAATTAGTTTAAGTTACTGTGTAAGATTTTTTCCTTTTCATTTACTTAATTGAAACTCTAAACAGTACACATTTCTGTGTGTGCATGCACAGAGTAAAGTTTTTCTGTCATGATCGCAAATTAACTTAAAACTAGACTATCTATAAAAAACATTATAATGACTAAGATACACAGGGCAACCTAACCTCAAATTTCAACCATCATATTGTTCGCTGGATCACAAACCGATATTATTCTGTTAGGAATTTATTTTACCGACGAGGCATGACGTCATTGGCATTTATTCATAGAGCGCCATTTTCAGAAGCAGAGGAGAAACTCAACTTTTTGTAGCCTGAGCATCAATTCACGACAGATATATTTGCATTATCGACTGTTGCTAAATGAAAACGATGAAAGGTAATACCGTCCTGATAAAGATATCGATTAATTTTACGATGCGCCATCTGTTAGTACCATTGGATGCGCATGCGCAGAGTTCCAAATAGCGGTCAGCCAGTTCGCTGTCTTCTTCAGCTGCTTGGATCGTTGCAACCTGAAGCAAAAGATGCCAGTCGGCAGCACCAGCACGCCTTTTATCCGCAGGTCCCCACGACCGACTGTGGGAATCCCAACGCGACACTTGCAGAAACAGGGGAACCCCATTTGTGGAAACAGGGAAATTTTCAACAATTTCTGTTGGTAAGGTAGACTCTTGTCATGCCGGCTGAGGCAGGAAATCTGCATTGCCGACCTTGGCTAATTTTCTTATGCCAGTAACTTAGTTCAAACTCGTACTTTTTTGTCCATAAGGTAGACGCGCAACGCTTGCAAAAACAGGGGAACCCCACTTGCGGAAACAGGGAAACCCACCACATTTTGCGTGGGTAAAGTAGAATCTATCATGTCGTTTACTTAGCTTGGATTTGAACCTTGCTCAGTCAGTAAATGTGGAGTGACAGCGCCCTTGCTATACTATTAATTTTCAACAAGAATGTGAATTTTTCAATTAAGGAAGATGAATTTCCAACGAAATAGTTGAATTCATCAAAAAAAGATGAATTTTTAACTCAACAGAGGAGTCCTCAACCAAAAAGATGAATTTTCAACAATCAAGATTAATTTTCTACATAAGAAGACCAACTTTCAACTTATAAATGATAAATTTTCAACCAAAAATGGAATAGTCAAATTTTCAGATGAAAAAAAATTGTTTAATTAAAAATTCGTTTTTTTTGTTGAAAAGTAATTTTTCAAACTGAAAAATCAACTGTTCCATTTTTATTTGAAACTTATGTTTTTTAATTGAAAATTCGACTATTTGGTTGAAAATCCATCTTTTTAGGCTAAAAATTCAGCTATTCGGTCGAAAATTTAACTATTTTGTTGAAAGTTTGTTCATTTTCTTGAAAATTCAACTATTTTGGTTAAATCACCTTTTTTGAGAAAAATTTAACTGTTTTTTTTTTAATTTGTATTTTTGGATTGAAATTTTATTTTTCGTGGTAAAAAAAGTCGTCTTCTTTGGTTGGAAAGGAATCTTTTTCTTTGAAATTTTAACTGTTTTCTAAAAAAGTCGTCTTTCTGGTTTCGAAATTCAAATATTTGGTTGAAAACGTATCGTTGTAGGTTGAAAATTAAACTATTTTGTTAAAAATTTACTTATTTTGTTGAAAGTTTTACCATTTTGTAAAGGTCATCTTTTTTGGTCGAAAATTCACCCATTTTGTTGAAAATTCGTACTTTTGGGTTGAAAATTCATGTTTTATGGAAGAAAAGTCATCTTTCTTGGTTGAAAATAACTTTTTTGTTGAAAATTCAACTGTCTTGGAAAAATTTCCTCTTTTTGACATGAAAATTTAACTATTTGGTTGTTAATGCAACCTTATGGTTAAAAGTTAATTTTTGTTGTTGAAAATTCGCCTTTTGGATTAAAAAATTAACTGCTTGGTTGTTAATGTGAGTACATGAATTAAAAGTTTAAGGTTAATTTTTTTTTTAATTCGTCTCTTTGGGTTAAAAATTCATCTCTATTGGTAGGAAATTTGTTTGGTCACGTAGGCATATGGACAACTAAACTCACTAAAAACATAAAGAAACGCAGAATAAACCTGTAATCTGTGTTTAGCCAATGGCTACATTACTTTGGGGGGGGGGGGGTAAAAACTAGACTACGGTTGTTAAAGACGGGGTGGAGGGGAGTAAATAGCCCGAAATTGGTAGCGTTGTTTATGGGCGGCCCCTGAGTTCTCTCTTCAGAAAATACATCACAGCCAGAGTAGAGTTATAAGTGTTACAAACTGTAGATAGATTTATTGTAATAAGCTAATTTTTTCCAATTAATCGATTCATTGATTCATCATTCATGATAGTGAAGAAAAGAGAGAATCGAGTAATTTATCTTAGACGATGTTTGAACTACTGTGCCTTCCGAAGACAACGTGCTGATAACGAATATAGGTGACTGTATGTCGAGACTTTGAACCAACTTCTATCCCGGTGTGTTATTAATAAATAGATAATAATGGCATTCCAGAGAATTGATGTCGCTCATTTTCACTCAAGTGGCTTTATTCGCAATTTATTTGCGACTTTTTCATATTTGTAGTCAAGATTTTTTTTTTTAAGAAATTTTAAGTACGAGCTTCATTTGATGAATAACGTTATGATTGCCCTCTAGGAACCCTTGTGGGCTCCTCGCAGTTGCCCCGACAGTAAATTTTTAATTCGAAAAAATACCTATCAATAATTGTCTTCTCATCATTTCCAAGCGTATTTTAATAAATAGCGGGCGGACTAGCGCCACTATGAAGTGAGCTGGCGATCGCCACTCGGCTCTCACACGCGGAGAACCCCGGATAGACCATCATTTGTTCTTGATGCGTTGGTATGTAACGCGTTAGATTCTATTCTCAATATTATTTTTAATTTTATTGAGCTGTAAAGATATTATTTAGATATATTAATTTCCTGACTTTTCCAAAACTTGTTTGTATTCATTTATTCAAACACTTTTCTGGAAATATAAAATATTAATGTACAAATCTCTGATCAGCTTCCTGGATGTTCAGACAGTAATGTTTTTAACAGGTGAGCCGAAGACTACAAAGATTTTTATAAATCTCTGCCTAAAAGCCAGGAATTAATATGTATATATTGCAATCTAAAAGTTTGTTATCAAAAATCAAGAGATTTAAATCGGCATTTAAAATCAAAAGCACATAACAAAAATTATGAGGCCGTTCAAAAGAAAAGGAAAGCAGAATTAACATTGGATGAAAATTCTGAAATTTTTAATGAGGATGAAAATTTTGAAAAATCTGAACCTAAAAGACGTTGCAGCAGATCAAAAGATCAAAATAAGTTTAATGAAGATTCAGCTGAAATGTTCCAAGCTGCTGATATCCCAACGAAAAAAGTAAATAGCCCATTCCTTAAGAAATTTCTGTCAACTTATATCGGTAAAGACGTTCCTGAAGAATCCACTTAAGAAAAATATTTGTACCCAAATTGTACGATCGGACTTTGAATGAAATTCACAACAAAATTGGTAATAATGATATTTGGGTATCAGTTGATGAAACTACTTATTCTTGCGGTAGAAAAGTGGCAAGCATAATCGTTGGAGTTTTAGATGACAGTAAATCTAGAGAACGTTATTTATTAACTGCCGAAGAACTTAGTGCAGCGAATAATGTAACAATAGCTGATCTGTTTTACGATGCAATGCAGTTGCTATGCCCTGACGATATTCAATACAATAGAGTTTTGTTGTTTTTATCTGATGCAGCACCTTACATGGTTAAATCTGGTAATGAATTAAAACACTTTTTCCAAAAATGATGCACATTACATGTGTCGTACAAGGCCACCAGAGCCTTTTATAATGCGATGGGAAACGTGGCTAAGTGCAGCAGTATATTATGCAGAAAATTTTAAAAAAGTTCGTTCTATTGTATTGAGTTTGAATCCGAAAGAGGCTAAATTCCTAAAAAAAAGGCTCAAACTGTTTTAAAGAATCCATCCGTGCAGACTTGAAATACATACAAAAAAAACTTGAATTTTTAGTTAAATACATCACAAAATTAGAAACTTATGGACTAACGTTATAAGCAAGCTGAAAGTCATTTGTTTTACGTTGAAAATAACAGAATGAAGTTATCCTATTCAAAAACAGGACGCACAAAAAATGATACCGTAAAAAAAGAGATGTCTACTTTTTATAGTGCGGTTGTTATACTCATATCTCCACAACCAGCTCAACTTTATCCACGTTTTTTGGCAAAATGAATTTTTTTCGTTTGCATATTTCTAACATTTATCTGCAGGTTTTAAACTGAAGTACTTGAAACTGAAAAAAAAAAGATTTTTGAAAAAAGTGGGCTTCATCCAGTTGCTATTCTCAGTGCCTCAATTCATTCTAGGAGAAAATCCCTTTATTTTCAAACTTGCTTCCGAAAGGGTCAGTTTGGCCATACCCTGAATCCTGAAATATGACAGAGTCTGAAAATAGGATTAGGATTAAGTGTAACCAGTACAGATCAAGATGGGGTTAACCCTTGAGCCTTGAGGACTGCAAAAGGTAATTTACAACTTGTATTCAGTGACAATAATGACTATTCAGTATTTATCTATTCATGCATTCATTGTGAACATCAACAATAAGAAGAGGTTACGCATACTTTGCGAAATTATTCACCTTAAAGGGTTGGCTTTTCACCTAACCAAAATTGTAAATTTGCTAAGGGCCCAGTAATTTGTCAGGGTCTGTGCAAATCTCCTGAAGAGGGTGTACCTGTAATGATTACTTATTGGTTTCTTATAATGATACCAGCTCTAAGCTTCCTAGACCCCATAATTATAACCTGGAAATTCTTTCTTGAAATTTTATCAGGAATTTTATCTGCAAGCTATTGAATAAATACATGCAATTTAAGCGTATGTGGGGTGTACAAATTAAAATGAATGAAAAATTAAATTCTGCTTTTGCAAAAACTGAACTTTGCTTGATAAATCTGGTGAAACTGATGAAATTGAAGAAATTGATGAAAGTGATGATGTACTTTTGGAAAAATTGAACTTTACTTGATAAAACTGATGATAGAAGGTGACTTTGGGGAACCTAGCGAAAAATTGTTGGCCCCCGAAGAGAATTTCGCTCATAATTCCTAACTGCCTGAGAAAATATTATCTTGACATTTATGCATGGAAAGCAATAAAATCCGTAACAGTAAATTGAAGAATACTTTCAGTGTCATAAAATTGCGTGAACTTTCCCAAAAATGAAAAAGGTAAAGGAATAAAAATAAATCTTGGTTGGGTCAACGTCAACGGAGTGGTAGGATGAAGATTTAAGAATCGGCCGAAGGGTGAATTGTGACAATACAACTAAGGTGAGGCAGAAATGGCTTTACGTGGACGAAAATGGAGCGCGGATTGTGTAAACTTAAGTCTCAGGTTCACTCTTCCAGGAAGGTCGTTTCTCCCATAGGAATCCTGTACCCAGCAATTATGGGGTTGACCGAACAACTACCCAAGGCACAATATTCCGATCGAAACCGGGAAGAGTGCCAGTTTGACTATGGCATTTACTGTTTACAAGTTCTGCAAAGATCAACGAAATTTGAGATTACTTGAGACATTCTGGACTAAGATGCTACGAATTAATGCTGAATCAAAATAGAAATTAAAAAGAAATTTCTTAAAGATTGAAATGAAATCTACTATCTCATGAAAATTTTTTGTGTATCAAAAAAGAACACCCAGAAAGTTCACAAATCAAAAATAAACTTCGAAACTACCCACTTTTACGGCTCATTAGAGAAAAATGTACACTAAATGTACAACAAAAAGAAAAAAAAGAGAAAAAGAAAGAGTCAACCAAACCAACCTCTCACTCTTTCTTTTCTCCGTCTTTTTTATA
>JAUMHM010000071.1:28638916-28651956 GCA_032362435.1 Melikaiella ostensackeni | reverse complement strand
TGTAAGGTGCTGCATCAGATAAAAACAACAAAACTCTATTGTATTGAATATCGTCAGGCCATAGCAACTGCATTGCATCGCGAAACAGATCAGTTATTGTTACACGGAGAAAACTGAATAGAAGCAAGATCCATAAATATGGTTGTCACAACCTCAAAAAATAGTAAAATATGGTACAACTACAACTGTGGTTCCTACAACCAGATAGCTGTTTGTATGAGAGTATAAGGTCTCAACTGTGTGGTTGTCGCAACTATACGCTGTGGTTGTCACAACCACACAGTGGAAATTCTCTCTAATAATGTGTGGTTGCTACAACTATACAGTGAAAGTTATTTTTAATGGGATGTGGTTGTCACAACCATATAGTAAACGTTCTCATCAATAGGATATATCTATCATAACCAGTATTGCTGATTGAAGAAAAAAATCATCTGCATATATGAAATTGTCAGTCATCCATCCATGCATCCATTCAGAAAATCTTGCATTCCTGTAGATCTTGCACACATTTCTCATTGATTGGCCTTGATTTAGCGTATATAAAAGATATATGAATAACAAAATTGGTCAATGCATTCATATTGTATGCAACTTGATAATTTTAGTTACTGTAACCATACCAGTTTTCTCCGTGTACATTATTCGCTGCACTAAGTTCTTCGGAAGTTAATAAATAACATTCTATACATTTACTGTCATCTAAAACTCCAACGATTACGTTTGCCACTTTCGCAAGAATCTGTAGTTTCATCAGTTGATACCCAAATATCATCATTACCAATTTTGTTGCGAATTTCATATAAAGTCCGATCGTACAATTTAGGTACAAATATTTTTCTTAAGGTGGACTCTTCAGGAACGCCTTTACCGGTATAAGTTGACAGAAATTTCCTAACAGTAGGATTATTTACTTTTTTCATTGAGATATCAGCAGCTAGGGACATTTCAGTTAAATCTTCATTAAATTTATTTTCATCTTCGGATCTGCTGCAGCGCCTTCTAGGTTCAGAATTTTTTAAACTTAAATCCCTTGTTTTTTATAACAATTTTTTAGATTGCAATATATAAATATTGACTCCTTGCTTTCAGGCAGAGATTTATAAAAATCTTTGTAGTCCTCGGCTCGCCTGTTAGAAATATAACTGTTTGAACAACCAGGAAGTTGATCGGACATGTGTACATTAATATTTTATATTTCCAGAAAAGTGTTTGAATAAATAATTACAAACAAGTTTGAAAAGAGCTCGCCAGCTAACTTCATAGTGGCGCTAGTCTCCTTTCTCTACTAGTAAGATATCCCAAATACAAAATCAAGTATACATATAAAATGTCTGTGTACATTTTCTCACGTTCTTCTTTTTCTGAAAGAGCTTTAAATTCCAGATCGAAAATCGAAACTGGTTCGAGCCGGGGGTGGCTCATCGATCCTATTCACTAAGAATAAGTCCATTATTCCAGGTCACCCTTTCACCCAGTTCTCACACGTGAAATATTTCGAAGGATATGCATGAATTTCCCGTTCGCGGAAGGATGAAAAATCAGTCAGTGAAAGAGAAAACGAAATGCTGGAATGAATGGGCATTGGAGGATTCAAATTCGGGGGAGGATCTATATTCTTTTCCCATGACCAGGATGGGTTTCAGCAGAGTCATCGGATCTTTCTGAAATTTCAAGTCTACAAGATTATCCTCTGTTGAGGACTATAATTTTTCTGCTCTGATTTTTGGAAACGTTACAATTTAAATTTTGTAAATACTCCCGGGTAAGAAAATTTTGGTATCACGGAAAATCCTGGGGTTTTACTTTCATCTTCATCTTGAAGTTGTATCAGAGTGATTTGCAGCAGAATGATACTCAGTTAATTAAAATGATCCACATTTGGTATCAAATGAAAGATCTTACGTAAGAAAATTTGTTACTATAAAAAAATAATAAATCCAATGATATTACAACTTAGAGAAAAGTTCAGCAGAAATCCCTAAATTTCAAGTGAAAGTATTGCATTATAAACAATATAGAACATATAGAACAATATTGAACTTTTATTCAAATACATAAATCCTCAGCCAGAAGGATTAATTTTCTGCCGAAAAAGACAAATTTTCAACCAAATAGATGAATTTAACCCAAAAAAACGAATTTTTAACATTATAGTTGAATCCTCAAGCAAAAAAGACTATTTTTCTACCAAACAGTTGCTATCTTTAACCAAAAAAGACTAAATTTCTACTAAAAGAGATGAATTTTCAAGCCAAAAAGACGAATTTTCTACAAAACAGTTTTATTTTCAACCCAAAAATATGAATGTTACCCAAGAAGAATATTTTTAACAAAAAAGATAAATTTTCAGCCAAATAGCTAAATTCAACCAAGAAGATTAATTTTCTAAAAAAAGAAAGAATTATCAACAAAATACATGAATGTTCAACCAAACAGTTGAATTTTCACATAAAATAATTTTATTCAACCAAGAAAGACGAATGTTCAGCAAAATAGTTGAATCTTCAACTGAAACAAATTAACTTTCAATCAAAAAGGATGACTTTTTAACCGAATAATTGAATTTTAAACCAAATAATTAAATTTTGAACAGTAAAAGATAAATTTTCACCCATGAAGATTTACTAGCTACTAGAAAAAACGAATTTTCAATAAACTATATGAATTTTAACCGAATTGTTGAATTTTCTACCAAAAAGACAAATTTTCGACAAAATGCATTAATTTTAAACCAAATAGTAGAATTTTCAACCGAAAATATTAATATCCTACAAAATACATAAATTTTCAACCAAATAGTAGAATTTTCAACTAAAAAAGAATAATTTTCAACCAAAAATGTAATATTTTAATTTTAAATTATAATAACTAATTTTCAGCCAAAAAAGGCGAATTTTTAACAAAATGGTTAGATTTTCAACCAAAAACATGAATTTTCAGCTCGAACGATAAATCTTTTTAAAAAAATGAATTTTTAGCAAAATAGTTCCACTTTCAATCAAGCACTTAAACAAAAAAGATGAATTCTCAACGAAAAATGTAATAGTCGATATTTCAATTAATAAATACTAATTTTCAACAAAATAGTTGAATCCATAAGTGAAGCAGATTAATCGCCAGCCAAACAGTTGCATTTTTAACTAAAAAGATTAATTTTCTACCATCAAGGATAAATTTTTAACAAAATACATGAATTTTCAATTAAATAGTTGAATTTTTTACTAAAAAAATAACCAACCAAATAGTTGAATATTAAACCGAGAAAGATTTGTCAAACAAGAAGAAAAAAAATTTCACCCAAACATTCAAAACTGTTAAATTTCCCACCCAAGAAGACGAATTTGCAACAAAACAATTGAATTTTTAACCAAAAAGGATGACATTAAAAAAATTGTTGAATTTTCAACCAAAAACATACATTTTTAACCAAAAAAGGAATATTAAATTTTCAGTTATACAAATTAATTTTCAACCAAAAAAAAACGAAGTATGAACAAGATAGTTAAATTTTCAAACAAAGAGATGAATCTTCAACCAAAAACAAAAATTAATTTTTAACAAAATATATAAATTTTCAACCAAATAGTTCAATTTTCAAATAAAAAATCAATTTCAAGTAAAAAAAATTCAAAAAAACAAAAAGTGAATTTTCAACAAAATAATTCAATTTTCAGCCAAAGAGATGAATCTTCATACAAAAAAGATGAATTTTTAACAAAGTAATTCAACTTTCAACCAAGTAGTTGATTTTTTAATGAAAAAAGATGAATTCTAAAGAAAAAATGTAATAATTGATATTTCAACTGAGGACGTTTTCAATTTCAAATCAAAAACAGTTGAATTCAACTGAAAAATACGAATTTTCAAAAAAAAAAAAGTTGAATGATCGACCAAAACAGATTAATTTTCTACCAAACAGTTGCATTTTTAAACATAAAGAATGATTTTTAACCAAAAAAACTAAAGACATTTCAACCAAAAGAGATGAATTTAAGAACTAAAGAGACAAGTTTTTAACAAAATAATTCAATTTTCAACTAATTACTAAATAATAAAATTTTCAACCAAAAAGGATGAATTCTCGATCAAAAATGTAATAGTAGACTTTTCAACCAAAAATAATTGACTTTTAAACAAAAATAGTTGGATTTTTTATTGGGTTCTGTTAATTTATTTCGCATTTACATAAGTTGAAAACGAGAAAAGGGGGAAAAGAGGGGAATAGGGGGAAGACTGTGAATTCTACGATAAATAAATAGGAATTTGATAAATCACAAACTAAAGAATAATAGTTTAAATAAACATTGAAGTTCTGATTAATACTTTAACAATATTATGTTACAAAACTGGAAATTTTCTCTTCTGAAACTAATTTCATTACGGTTCTACGTTTACTTAATTAACAGAATTTATATGTATGTTCGTACCCTATGATTATAAAATTTTAGTAGGATTTGGGGGGAAGGGTTGAAAATTTCAGAAAAACACCTTACGTAATTTCTGGATTACTCCTTTCCACCTGTTCGCAAAAAAAATATGAAAAAAATCTTTTTGGTTGAAAATTCGTCTTTCTTGGTTGAATTCAATTATTTTATATATAAAAATTGAACATTTTCATGGTTGAAATATCAACCATTACATTTTTCGTTGAGAACTCATCTATTTTGGTTGAAAACTGATGTATTTTGTTGATAATTCATCTTCTTGAATAAAGCATATTGAATGTATGGCTCAGAAATTGCTACAGTAGAACGATGTATGATTGGGGTAAAGGGCTTGGTTTTTTAAAATACATTAAAAAACCAAGTGTAATCTTTACCCCGATTTCAGAGTAATCTTTACCTGCAAGAAAAATTACCTTCACGTGGTAAGATTTACGCATCACATTGGGTATGGTTACCATGTCAATTTTATTGTATCTTTTTTTGTTTCGATGCGAAAAAAATTCAATTTTACTCATTTGAAAATTACCCGCAACATAAATTTACTTTTGTCTTTTCTGTGAGTATATCAGAAGTATAGCTGCAGCATAACTGAAGTATAGCTAAAGTGGCTTATCCCGTTACCAGGATATCTTTAAAAACAAATGAGTGCCATTTTATGTCCGATCCTTTAGCCATACTTAAGTATAAATGAAGTATAGTCTATTAATACTTCAGTCATATTTCAGCTAAACTTCAGCCAAACTTCAGCTATACTTCAGCTATACTTTAGCTATACTTTATCTATACTATTTCAATATACTTGAAGTATGGGACTGACTCATTTGCCATACACTTTTTATACTTCAGAAAGTCAATGATTGATTACTCCCATTATGATTTTTACTCGGCTTCTCTACTTTTCTGAACTTTTCGGTTAGTTTTCTGGTTCCTTAAATTCTTAAAATCTATCCACTGGACAGCATTAAATTTGCATAACTGGCATGAAAGTAAAGGTATTTCCAGGTCGAATCATAAACCATTCTCTCAGGTAGTAAATCAGATCTAGGAGTCCCACTGAGCGGAAGTTTGGGACTTAGGTAAGCAAATAGTAAATATGATCAGGAAAAAGGAACGAAAGTGGTTGGAAATTGGAGCCTGCGAAAAGATTTCAAACTTCCGTTATTTGCAGAAAGATGACAAGGATCGTCCATTAATTACGTAAGGATGATTTTTGAAATTTTAGACCTCCTCTCCCTTATTGTAAGTATTCGTAGGATTTTCGTGACCTCTTCCCCCTTTTTACGTAAGATTTTATATTTTTACTCAACATATCAATCATTCTCACTGTAAACGAGATATAAAGCGATTTTAAGGTATTTCAAAGGACTGCGAAGTATTTCAAAGATTTACCAACATTTTACGTAATTTAACGAGATTTCCAAAGATTTTTAGGGGTTCCACAGATTTTTAGTGATTTTAAAAGATTTCAAGAGTTGGAGAAAATTACCTAATAGAATTTGAGAGAGATTTCCCATTTTTTCAAGGGATTGTACAAGGTTTAAAGGGATTTCAAGGAGTTTAATTATAGTTCAAGAGATTTTACGGTATTACAAGAGATGCCGAAGGATTTCGACGGATCTTGAGGGATTTAAGGGAATTGAGAACGATTTCCGCGGATTACAAAGGATTTTATCAGGGATTTTAGATTTTAGAGGATTTCGTAAGATTTCAACAGATTTAAAGGAATTTCAATGGGTTTTAAAAGATTTTGTACAATTTTATAATATTTATAGGGATTTTTAGAGAATTTAAGGAATTTCAAGGGATTTTAAGAGATTTTCAAACATTTCAAAATAAATCACGAGTTTTCAAAGGATTTACAAATATCATAAAAGATTTTAAAAGATTTCAAAGAACTTGAAAGGATTCTAAGAGATTTTAAAGAATTTGAAGAGATTTAAAGCGGTTTCGATGAATTCCAAAGGGTTTCCGAATGTTATAAAGGATTTTAAGGGATTTCCAGGAATTTTGAAGGCTTTTAAAAGATTTAAAGGATTTTAGAATATTTATACAGATTTTTAGGGATTTTAAGGAATTAAGAAATATTTCCGTGGATTACAAAGGATTTTATGAGGAATTTTAAGGGATTTTCAAATATTTCAAAGGGTTTTAAGGGGTATTAACAGATTACAAGAGGTTTCAAAAGATTTCAAAGTATATTCACGGATTTTAGAGGATTTCGAGGAATTTTAATGGCTTTTAAAAGATTTTATAGAATTTTAAAATATTTATAAGGATTTTTAGGGAATTTAAGGAATTTCAAAGGATTTTAGATAATTTTAAGAGACTTAAAGCAGTTTCGATAAATTTCAAAAGATATCCAAATATTTGAAAGGACTTTAAGGAATTTTAAGGGATTTGCAAATATTTCCAAGGATTTTAAAGGATATTAACGGATAACAAGAAATTTCAAAAGATTCCAAGGTATATCCACGGATTTTAGAGGATTTCATAAGATTTCAAAAGATTTGACAGAATTTCAAAGGATTTTTGAATATTATGAAGGATTTCCAAGAATTTCGAGGAAGATTTTAAAGGAAGTTTTAAAAGATTTTATAGAGTTTTATAATATTTATAGGGATTTTTAGGGAATTTAAAGGGATTTTAAGAGAGTTTGAAACATTTCAAAATAAATCACGAGATTTCATAGGATTTCCGTAGATCATAAAGGATTTCAAGAGATTTCAAAGAATTGCAAAAGAATTTTAAGGGATTTTGAAGAATTTGGAGAGATTTAAAGCGGTGTCCATGAATTCCAAAGTATTTCCGAATATTTGAAAGGACTTTAAGGTCTTTCAAGGGATTTTGAAGGATTTAGAATGATTTCCGTGGATTGCAAAGGATTTTAAGGGATTTAAGGGGATTTTAAGAGATGTAAAAATATTTTAAAATAAATCACGGGATTTCAAAGGATTTCCGAATGTTATAAAGGATTTTAAGGGATTTCGAGGAATTTTGAAGGCTTTTAAAAGATTTAAAGGATTTTAGAATAGTTATAAAGATTCTTAGGCATTTTAAGGAATTAAGAACGATTTCCATGGATTATACAAAGGACTTTAAGGGATTTCAAGAAATTTTAAGAAATTTTGAAATATTTCAAAATATGTCATGGGATTTCCAAGGATATCCGAATATTATAAGAGATTTCAAGGAATTTTAAAGGATTTCAAGAGATTTTAAAGGGTCTTAAAAGATTTCAAGAGATGTCATAGTATTTTCATGAATTTATAAGGATGTCGGGGGATTTTAATTGGATTTCACAGATTTGAAAGGATTTGAAGGAATTTAATAAAATTTGAAAAGAACTTAAAAGATTTCAAGGGATCCCGTAGTATTTTCAAATATTTCACGGAATTTCAATGGTTTAAACCGATTTTCAGAGATTTTAAGGGATTTTCATGGATTTTGAAGGATTCAATAGGATTTCGAAGAGTTCAAGCGATTGCAAGGATTTCAAAAGATTTGACGGAATTTCAAAGGATTTCCAAATATAAAGAATTTTAAGGGATTTTGAGGAATTTAAATGTTTTTCAAAAGATTTCAATGGATGTTAAATATATAAATGAATTTTAAAGGGATTTCATAGGTTTCAAGGCATCTCGTAATATCACGTAATATCACGGAATTTCAAAGAATTTTAATGGATTGCCACAGTTTTTAAAGGATTTCAGGGGTCCTCACACGATTAGAAGAATTTTAAGGGATTTACAAAATTTTCAAAACAATTCACGGAATTTTAAAGGATTGCAAAGATTTCCAGGGATTTCACGAGATTTCAAGATTCGTTAACTCCTCGACTCTATATTTATTGGACATATTTAATATGAAATGTTACATAATAGATGAAAAAAAAAGAAATAATGATATAATATGCATAATAGTGTAAAACGTAATAATAATATTAGCATATTAAAAAAAAATCATTAGAAAGAGGAAAATTACATAATAAATGCGTCGGACCCCCCCCCCCACCAAGTAAGGATTCGTAACATTTTTCCAGCCCCCCCCCCCCAAAAAAAGACTCAATTAATGGACGCTCCCCAAGGGAGGAAAGATCTCTGAAAGATAGAAAATGAATTATTATTCTTTCTTAAATTTTACTTTACAAATATTTTTTATTTGGATTCACTGAACGCGAAATTGATAAAAAGTGTTGAAAATTAATAGAGGAAATGAGATCTATAATTTGAGATTAAAAAATCCATTTATTCGGACCGAATTCCATCAATCAGCATCCAAATAAGTAAGTAGATATGTCTATCTAACTTAGGATGGCCGACTCCAGTACCGTTATTTTCTCGGTAACAAGCTCGTGTGTCACCTCGTCATCTCGAGAACAAACTTAATTTTTTAAATCTGATACATGATTCATCTTGTATCAAAATTTTCACTAGAGTTCCAAACATATTTTATTTTTCTTGAAAGGTACCAAGTGGTACCAAGTCTGCCAATTATAGTTAAAGAATCTCTTCGTTGAATCCTTGTTTTCCTTCATGCCCACTTTGAAAGATTACAATTTTAAACAAAAAGTTTTTGGATTTTTCAAGTTAAAATTAAATTAAAATTACCTTGAATGATTAAAACTCAATAATTTTAAACGGTTTAAAAATATTCTTCTTGAAAGGTACCAAGCAGTACCAAGACTGCCAATCATAGTTAAAGAATCTCTTCTTCGAATCCTTGTTTTCTTTCATGTCCACATTGAAAGATTAAAATTTTGAACAAAAAGCTTTTGGATTTTTCAAGTTGAAATTGAAATAAAATTACCTTGAATGAATAAGACTTAATCAATTTTAAACGGTTTGAAAATATTCTTCTTGAAAGGTGCCAAGCGGTACCAAAAGCCAATCATACTTGAAGAATCTCTTTATTGAATCCTTGTTTTTCTTTATGTCCATTTTGAAAGAATTAAATTTTAGACAAAAAGTTTTTGGATTTTTCAAGTTAAAATTAAATTAAAATTACCTTGAATGATTAAAACTTAATCAATTTTAAACGGTTTAAAAACATTCTTCTTGAAAGGTACCAAGCAGTACCAACACTGCCAATCATAGTTAAAGAATCTCTTCGTTAAATCCTTGTTTTCCTTCATGTCGACACTGAAAGATTAAAATTTTGAACAAAAATTTTTTGGATTTTTCAAGTTGAAATTGAAATAAAATTACCTTGAATGAATTAAACTTAATCAATTTCAAATGGTTTGAAAATATTCTTCTTAAAAGGTACCAAGTGGTACCAAGAGCCAATCATACTTGAAGAATCTCTTTACTGAATCCTTGTTTTTCTTTATGTCCATTTTGAAAGATTTAAATTTTAAACAAAAAGTTTTTGGATTTTTCAAGTAAAAACTGAAATAAAATTACCTTGAATGATAAAAAAAATAATCAATTTCAAACGGTTTGAAAATATTCTTCTTAAAAGGTACCAAGTGGGTACCAGCTTAGTTAGTCATACTCTAAGCATCTCTTCGTTGAATCCCAGTTTTTCTTTATGACCACTTTGAAAGATTCAAATCTTAAACACAAGTTGTTGAATTTTTCAAGCAAAAAATTAAATAAAATTACCCAGAATGAATAAAAATAGAAAACCACTGCAAAGTACTTTGGTGGGTGCGTTTATTATTTGGTGCATCTTTTAATTATGATCATTTCATGAATATGGTGCTTTCTTATTGATGATTTTTTTATATTATTTATTGTGTAATGTTTATTTTTCATAAACTCTTAAAAAGTAAAAAGTTTAATAGATTCATTCAATCAACACGAATAAATTTTATAATCAAAATATTGGTATATTTCAAAAATTGAGAATTTTTTATCCTTTAAGCGTTAAAAAAAATTGACAAATCTCTATGTATCATAATTTTAATTTGTCATACAGGCTTCTTAAATGCATTAATCGATTTGCCTCATCATAACGAATAAATTTAGTAATACATTATTGGTATATTCCCAATATTAGGACAGTTTTTCTCTTACAAGCGTTAGGAAAATTGATAAATCTGTACATATCGTAACTTCATTTAGTTATAAAGTGCTTCTAAATACATTAATTGCTTTATGTTGTCAAAGTGAACCAATTTGGTAGTTATTATGTTTCTATATACCAAATATCTAAAAAAATTTACTCATAATCGAAGAATTCAAATATTCTTAAAGATGAACATTTTTGTATTGAGATAGCTAAAAACATTCTATGGAATTATATCTACTATATAAATACAATCCTGGGTTTAAAAAAAAATCGGTTTAAAGAGCCTGGTATTACTGCTAATACTGTGATGAAATTTTAAAAAATTTTGAATTTTTCAAATTCATTTTGTCAATGTCACGATTGTTTTTACGCACACCAACGGACATGTTTTAAAAACATTGTTAAACAAATTTTAAATTATGTCAAAAAATAAAGTTCAAAGATTTTTCATCGTTCTACAAAGCTTCCTCTATGAGGAAGCAAATTAATTAATTTCAAATGTCTTAATTAGAAAATTGTCAAATTTTTAAAGATTCAATAAGAAATTATTCATTTTACAAAGCTTATACTTGTTGTTGCATTTGGAACGTCCATTTTGGAATGTCCACTTTGAAAGATTCAAATTTTAAGCAAAAAATTTTAGAATTTCCCAATCTAAATATGAAAGAAAATTCCCTTGAATGATTAAAAATTAAAAAATAAACAATTTCGAACGCCATAGAAAATTGTGAAATCTTTCATGATTCAATATGAAATTATTAAATTTTTAATGTTTCCAGATTAATGTGTTGCGTTTGAAACAAGACACTAATTTTAAATTATGCAGTTTTTAAAGTTTAAATACAAAGTTATTAAAGTTATTAAAAGTTATTAAACTTAATCTTGTCTATAAATTTCCGCTGGAGATCTAAAGATATTTTTCTTAATAGGTACCAAGTGGTACCAAGACTGCTGAGTCATATTTACAGAATCTCTTTGTTGAAATCTCGTGTTCTTTTATATCCACTTTAAAAAAATCAAATTTGAAACAAATTTTTTTTGGATTTTCCAAGCTAAAATAAAAATTGAATTACTTTGAATGATTAAAAGTAAAAAATTAATAAATTTCAAACGCTTTATTTTTAAAATATTGTCAAATTATTAGAGAATCAGTATAAAATTATTAAATTTTTTAAGCTTCCAGTTTTATGTTGATGCATTTGAAACAAGGTACTAGATTAAATTGTCCAGTTATTGATGTTTAAACAAAAAATTATTAATGTTATTAAAAGTTGTACAATTTTATATTGTCTCAAAATATCCACTGCATGTCTGAAAACATTTCTTCTAAAAGGTAATAAGTCATACTTATAAAGAGTCTCTTCGTTAAATCCTTGTTTTCCTTTACGTCCACTTTGAAAGATTCAAATTTTAAACAAAAAAGTTTTGGATTTTCTAAAGACAAAATCGAAATAAAATAACCTTGAATGATTCAAAATAAAAAATTAATCAATTTCAACCTCTTCAATCAGAAAGTTGTCAAATTTTTCAAAATTCAATATGAAATTCTTCAATTTTTAAGATATCCAGTTTAACGTTGTTCCGTTTGGAACAAGATACCAATTTTCAATTGGCTTGTTGTTTGAGTTTAAATTAGAAGTTCTTAACAGTTATCAAATTTCATCTTGTCTCCAAATTCCTACAGGATGCCTAAAAATATTTTTCTTAAAAGGTACCAATCACTTAAAGAATCTCTTCGTTGAATCCTGGTTTTCTTCGGTGTCCACTTTGGAAGATTCAAATTTTAAACAAAAAATTTTTGGATTTTTCAAGCTAAACTTGAAGTAAACTTACTTTGGATGATTAAGAATAAAAATTATTCATTTTCGAATGCTTTATTAAGTGAATATTGCTAAATTGTTAAAGATTCATTATGAAATTATTCGATTTTTAAAGCTTCCAATTTAATGTTGCTGTGTTTGGAACAAGATACTAATTTTAAATTGTCTAGCTTTTAAAGTTTAAATAAAAAGTTATTAAGGTTATTGAAAGTTATTGAATTTCATATTGTCTCAAAATTTCCATTGGATGTCTAAAAATATTTTTCTTAAAAGGTACCAAGTCGCCCTTATAAAAAAATCTCCTCGTTGAATCTTTGTTTTCCTTTATGTCCACTTTGAAAGATTCAAATTTTAAGCATAAAGTTTTTGGACATTTCAAGCGAAAATTGAATTAAAATTACATTAAAAGATTAAAAATTAATCAATTTCAAATGCTTTGAAAATATTCTTCTTAGAAGGTACCAAGTGGTACCAAGACTGCCAATTGTACTTAAAGAATCTCTTCGTTGAATCCATGTTTGTCTTTATGTCCGCATAAGAAGATTCAAATTTTCAACAAAAAGTTTCTAGGTTTTTTAAGTTAAAATTGAAATAAAATTACCTTGCGTGAATAAAAATTAATCAATTTCAAACAGTTCAAAAATATTCTTCTTAGAAGGTACCAAGTGGTACCAAGACTGCCAATCATACTTGAACAATCTTTTCGTTAAATTCTTGTTTGTCTTTATGTCCGCATTAGAAGATTCAAATTTCAAACAAA
>JAUMHM010000071.1:28594891-28631163 GCA_032362435.1 Melikaiella ostensackeni | reverse complement strand
TAATCAATCACAAACAGTTTAAGAATATTCTTCTCAAAAGGTACCAAGTGGTACCAAGACTGCCAATCATACTTGAACAAGCTTTTCGTTAAATTCTTGTTTGTCTTTATGTCCGCATTAGAAGATTCAAATTTCAAACAAAAAGGTTTTTGATTTTTCAAGTTAAAATTGAAATAAAATGACCTTGAGTGAATAAAAATTAATCAATCACAAACAGTTTAAGAATATTCTTCTCAAAAGGTACCAAGTGGTACCAAGACTGCCAATCATACTTGAAGAATCTTTTCGTTGAATCCTTGTTTTTCTTTATGACCGCATTGAAAGATTCAAATTTTAAACAAAAAGTTTCTGGGGTTTTCAAGTTAAAATTGAAAGAAAATTACTTGGAGTGAATAAAAATTAATCAATTTCAAACGGTTTAAAAATATTCTTCTTAAAAGGTACCAAGTGATACCAAGACTGCCGAGTGGGGTGATCTAATTTTTTTTTAAATTCTTATGCCCCATGAAGTTTAACATGTATTTCCCATACGAAAAAAATACATTTTTGTAAATTTTATTTAGAATCGTCAATATTAGGTGTATCGAGCTGATCCTAAACATTTTTCTTAAATATTAGCCATAGAATACGAATCAATAATTACTTTTTGAATTTGACCCCCCTGAGCCTTTTTTATATGGTCCCAAAAAAACCCCATAAGTGAAACATTGGATTTCACGAGTTTTTGGCACTAATTATTATTTTTTTGCGGTTTTCTTCAGTACGAATTGTTTCTAATACATTATACATTACTTTCTACTAATAATCAGATGTTTAAATAAGTTTTTCAAACAATTAATTGTTCTGTGTAGCATTTTTCTCTTAGAATAGAGTTGAAGTGAAGTTGAAGCTTTTTTTGAAATTTTCAAATTTTTCAGTTGGAGCAATGCAAGTTAACAAAAGTGATTGTTCAAACAATTAATTATCACCTCTAACAATATCCTCTTTAAATAATGTTGGAAAGTTGCATTTTTTTCTGAAAAAAAATTATCAAAAAAAATTATTGATTTTTCTCTGAAAAATGATTGAATCTCTTTAAATAATATTGGAAAGTTGCATTTTTTCTGAAAAAATATTATCAAAAAAATTAATGATTAAATAATTTATTATTTTTTTAAATAATGTTCTCTTTGAATAATGCTAGAAAGTTGCGTTTATTTCTGAAATTTTGAACTTCTTGTCCACTTTTCAATTAGAGTGAGGTAATAATTAATTCAAGTTAATAAACATAAGCGTTTAAACAATGTATTATTTTTTAAAATAATATTCTCTTTGAATAATGCTAGAAAGTTGCTGTTTTTTCTGAAATTTAAAAATTTTTGTCCATTTTTCACTTAGAGTACGGTAATAGTTATTTCAATATAGCAAACATGATTCTTTAAAGAATTTATTACTGCTTATAACTATCTTTTTCTATAGTAATGCTATATAGTTGCAATTTTTTCTGAAATTTTTAATTTTTTGTCTACTTTTCACTTAGTGAGGTAATAATTAATGCAAGTTAACGAACATAATTGTTTTAACCATTTATTATTGCTTATAACTATCTTCTCTTAGTGCAATGCTAGAAATTTGCGGGTTTTTCTGAAATTGTCAGCTTCTTCTTGACTTTTTAGTTATGAACAAATAATAAATGAAGAATAATAAGAATTATTTTCTAAAACATTTTTGTTTCAATTATTTTTTTAAAAACATTAGCAAAAGAGTAAAAATACTTCATTCAGAAAACAAGTGGAATACTTTTAAAAAAATGATTCTTGGTGATGTTCATTTATTATTTGTCTAAAAATATTCTTCTTAGAAGGTACCAAGTGGGTACCAGCTTGGCAAGTCATACTTAAAGAATCTCTTCATTAAATCCTTGTTTTTCTTTACGTCCACTTTGAAAGATTCAAATTTTAAACAAAAAATGTTAGGATTTTTCAATCTTAAATTGAAATAAAATTACTTTGAATTATTAAAAATTAATCAATTTCAAACGATTGAAAAATATTCTCTTGTTAAAAGGTACCAAGTCGGTACCAGCTTGGCAAGTCATACTTAAAGAATCTCTTCATTAAATCCTTGTTTTTCTTTACGTCTACTTTGAGAGATTCAAATTTTAAACAAAAAATTTTTAAGATTTTTCAATCTAAAATTGAAATAAAATTACTTTGAATGATTAAAAATCAATCAATTTCAAACGGCCTGAAAATATTCTTCTGAAAACGTACCAAGTGGGTACCAGATTAGCAAGTCAGAATTAAAGAATCTCTTCATTGAATCCTTGTTTTACTTTACGTCCACTTTGAAAGATTCAAATTTTGAAAAAAATGTTAGGATTTTTTAATTTAAAATTGAAATAAAATTACCTTAAATGATTAAAAATTGATCTGTTTTAAACGGTTTAAAAATATTCTTCTTAAATGGTACCAAGTAGGTACCAGCTTGGCAAGTCATACTTAAAGAATCTCTTCATTGAATCCTTGTTTTTCTTTACAGAAAAAAATGCAGTCAAACAGTTGCATATACAACCAAATACATAGTTGATGTTTCAAGATAAGAATACGATTTTTTTAGAAGAGAGTCGCATTTCAGTCTTAAAAATGTACATTTTCAACAATATGGTTATTTTCAATCAATAAAGATGAATTTAAAAAAAAAAGTATTTGTAAACAAACTGTTGACCTTTCAAACAAAAGAAACGAATTTTCAACAAAATAGTTGAATTTTTAACCAAATAGTTGAATTTTCAACCTGAAAATTAAAACTATCAAACAGAAAATATTTTTAACCCCAAAAAATGAATTTCTTACTAAACAAGACGACTTTTCTTCCCGAAAAGATAAATTTTCAACAGAAAAAAAAATTATTTTCAACCAAATAGTTGAATTTTGAACATACAAAGATGAGTTTTTAACCAAATGGTGGAATTTTTAAGCAAAGACGACGAATTTTTTAGATGGCAATTGCATTTTTAAGCTGAAAAGTTAAATCCTGAACCAAGAAAGATAAATTTTTAATAAAAAAAGATTACTTTTTCACCATAAAAGATGAATTTTTAACCAAATATTTGAATTTTCAGAAAAAAAATGCAATCAAACAGTTGCATATACAACCACAAAATTGAAGATTCAAGCCCAGAAGACGAATTTTTTAGAAGGAAGTTAAATTTTCAAACTTAAAAATGTAAATTTTCAAAAATATGGTTATTTTCATTCGATAAAGATATATTCTCAAAAAAAAAAAATTTGTTTGACCAAACAGTTGACCTTTCAAGCGAAAGAGACACATTTTTAACAAAATAGTTGAATTTGTAACCAAAAAGTTGAATTTTCAAGTCAAAAAGATGAATTTTTCAGAAGATAGTTGAATTTTCGACCTGAAAATTGGAATTATCAAAAAAGAAATATCTTTAAGCAAGACAGATGAATTTTTTACTACAAAAGATGAATTTTCTACCCGAGAAGATGAATTTTCAACAAAAAGAAAATTATTTTCAACCCAACAGTTGAGTTTACAACCAAATACTTGAACTTTGAAAAATTCAAATTTTAAACAAAAAATTTTAGGATTCTTCAATCTAAAATTGAAATCAAATTATTCACCTTGAAATATTGAATGATTTTAAATAAAAAATTAATCAATTTCAAACGGTTTAAAAATATTCTTCTTGAAAGGTACCAAGTGGGTACCAGCTTGGTAAGTCATACTTAAAGAATCTCTTCATTGAATCCTTATTTTCCTTTACGTCCACTTTGAAAGACTCAAATTTTTAACAAATTTTTTAGGATTTTTCAATCCTAAATTGAAAGAAAATCACCTTGAATATTTAAAAATGAAAATTTAATCGATTTCAAACGATTAAAAAATATTCTTCTTTAAAGGTACCAAGTGGGTACCAGCTTGGCAAGTCATACTTAAAGAATCTCTTCATTGAATCCTTGTTTTTCTTTATGTCCACTTTGAAAAATTCAAATTCTAAACAAAAAATTTTAGGATTTTTTTATCTAAAATTGAAATAAAATTACTATCAATGATTGAAAATTAATCAATTTCAAACGGTTTAAAAATATTCTTCTTAAAAGGTACGAAGTGGGTACCAGCTTGGCAAGTCATACTTAAAGAATCTCATCATTGAATCCTTGTTTTTCTTTATGTCCACTTTGAAGGATTCAAATTTTAAACAAAAAATGTTAGGATTTTTCAATCTAAAATTGAAATAAAATTACTTTCAATGATTGAAAATTAATCAATTTCAAATGGTTTAAAAATATTCTTCTTAAAAGGTACCAAGTGTGTACCAACTTGGCAAGTCATACTTAAAGAATCTCTTCGTTGAATCCTTGTTTTCCTTGATGTTTTATGAATATGGAAGTTTGTCTGTTCAGTTGTAATGAAAAGGAAGTGGAAATCGATACCATTTAATTTAAAGTTTTAAAACCACCCGGGTTAACCCTTTCTCTTGCTTCCTTCCTTGAAAAGAGAATGCTCCAGTTGACGATTCATCGGCAGGATATGATGATCTTTTGTCAGGACCTTTTTCACATCAACGATCAAACCAGGTATCGGCAGTTTATTTCCTTTCCTTTCCCACAAGGTGTGTACATCTCTGAAAGTTTAAAATACAGAATATAAAATACAGCAAGAATATCGAATAGGGATATATGTGGCAAGGTGCTACAGAAAGAGCAGCATCGAAGAGGTGATTTTTAAGTCCCACCTGCCCAGCTCTCCCACGCTCCTGGGGGATGCTAAGCCAGAAGCTAGAATGGAAAATCGATCCCTCTCTCTATCTCTCTTTTTCTCATTCATCTTTTTCCCAAAAGAACCACCTTCTTGTATTTCAAACGAGAGGGTTCAGTCGAATTTCCATATATATCTTCTTAACCAGTCGAGATTTATATCATATCATATCATATACTTTCTAAAAATGATCAAGAATCAAACCTTAACGGAACGGAAGCTTTGAAAAAAAAATTTTAAAAACATAAACTCAAAGTCATCTTGTGCAACTGCGATTGTGCAAAAAACCCTTGAACGAGAAAAGTATATTTGATTGGCTCTGATGAGCCTATCACACCGATTTTTGGAAACATATACTTTTCTCGTTTAAGGTCTTTTTGTGCAATTTCAGTTTCACAATATGACTTTGCTTGAGTTTATGTTTTTTTTTTTAAATTTTTTCAAAATTATACTCAAAAAGTTGTAGTGTGGTACTCGGATCTCTCACAAAAAGTTACAGATAAAAAGAAATATATTTTATGTTTGCCCATCCACAATGAAGCTTAAAATAAAGAATAATAGCGAATTTTATGTTATTTCAATACGAAATCAAGAATGATGAATTTTCAATCAAATAGTTGCATTTACAAAAAAAAATTATTTTCAACCAAACAGTTGCTTTTACAACCAAATAGTTGAATTTTCAAGAAAAAAGACGAATTTTTTAGAATAAGTCTGTTGAATTTTCAATCTGAAATGTTAAATTCTCAACCAAGAAAGATGAATTTTTAACTAAAAATTGTGATACGAAATCAAGAATGATGAATTTTCAATCAAATAGTTGTATTTCAAAAAAAAAATGATTTTCAACCAAATAGTTGCTTTTACAACCAAATAGTTGAATTTTCAAGCAAAGAGACGAATTTTTTAGAAAAAGGCTGTTGAATTTTTAACCTGAAATATTGAATTTTCAACCAAGAAAGATGAAGTTTTAGCTAAAAATTGTGACTTTTTTAGAAACCAGTTGACTTTTAAGCCAGAAAAGATGAATTTTCAACTAAAGAGTTAATTTTCAACAAAAGAAGGGTGAATTCACAACAAAATAGTTGAACTTTCAAGCAAAAAGGTCAAACTTCAACCAAAAAGAGTTGCATTTTCAACTAAATAGTTGAATTTTCGAGCCAAGAAGACGAATTTCTGAGAAGAAAATTGAATTTACAACCTGGAAAGTTGAATTTTCAACAAAGAAAATATTTTTGAGCGAGAAAGATGAATTTTTAACCAAAAAAGATTTTCTACCAGTAAAAATGAATTTTTAACCTAATAGTTGAATTTTTAGAAGAAAAAATAAATTGAATCAAACAGTTAAATTTACAACCAAATTTCCAAGCCAAGAAAACCAATTTTTTAGAAAAAATTTGAATTTTCAACCATAAAAATTTGAATTTTCAACAAGAAAGTTATTTTTTATCGATAAAAATGAATTTTACACCAGAAAGATGACTTTTCTACCTGAAAAGATGAATTCAAAAAAATAATAATTTCCAACCAAATAGTCGAATTTTGAACATACAAAGATGAATTTTCAACCAAATGGTGAAATTTTCATGCAAAGACAAGGAATTTTTTAGAAGATAATTGCATTTTTAACCTGAAAAGTTGAATCCTCAACCAAAAAAGATCAATTTTTAACAAAAAAAGATTTTCTACCAGTAAAAATAAATTTTTAATCTAACAGTTGAATTTTCAGAAGAAAAAATAAATTAAATCAAACCAATTGAATTTACAACGAAATTTCCAAGCCAAGAAAACCAATTTTTTAGAAAATAATTTAATTTTCAACGATAAAATTTTGAATTTTCAATAAGAAAGTTATTTTTTATCGAGAAAGATGAATTTTATCCCAGAAAGATGACTTTTCTACCTGAAAAGATGAATTGAAAAAAAAATAATTTCCAACCGAATAGTTGAATTTTCAACCAAATGGTGGAATTTTCAAGCAAAGACGACGAATTTTTTAGAAGACAATTGTATTTTCAAGCTGAAAAGTTGAATCCTCAACAAAGAAAGATGAATTTTAAACCAAAAAAGATTTTCTACCAGAAAACATGAATTTTCAACCTCATTGTTAAATTTTCTACATACAAACATGAATTTTTGGCCAAATAGTTGAATTTTCAGAAAAAAAAAATTGAGCCAAACAGTTGCATTCACAACCATATAGTTAAAATTCCAAGCTAAGAAGGCTAATTTTTTTGAAGGGAATTAAATTTTCGACCACAAATATTTGAATTTTCAACAAGAAAGTTATTTTCTACCAAGAAGATAAATTTTATACCAAAAAAAAGATAACTTTTCTACCTGAAAAGATGAATTGAAAATAATAATAATTTCCAACCAAATAGTTAAATTTTGAACATACAAATATTAATTTTTAACCAAATAGTTGGATTTTCAGAAAAAAATGCAATCAAACAGTTGCATATACAACCAAATAGTTGGAGATTCATGCCCAGAAGACGAATTTTTTAGGAGAGAGTTGAATTTTCAACCTTAAAAATGTGAATTTTCAACAATATGGTTATTTTCAATCGATAAAGATTAATAAAATTTTCAAGAACAAAAAAAAAATATTTTTGATCAGGCAATTGACCTTTCAAGCAAAAGAGACACATTTTCAACAAAATAGTTACACTTTTAACCAAATAGTTGAATTTTCAAGTCGAAAAGATGAATTTTTCATAAGATAGTTGAATTTTCGACCTGAAAATTGGAATTATCAAAAATAAAATATTCCCAACCAAGAAAAATGAAATTTTTACTAAAAAAGATGACTTTTCTACCCGAAAAGGTGAATTTTCAACAAAATATTTAATTTTTCTACCAAATGGTTGAATTTTCAAACAAAAACATGAAACTTCAACCAAACAGAGTTGCATTTTTAACCAAAAAAGATCATTTTTCTACCATAAAAGATAGATTTTCAACAAAAGTGTTGAGTTTTCAAGCTAAAAAATCGAATGTTTTAAAAAACATTCGACTTTCTAAACCGAAAAGTTGAATTTTTAACAATAATTTCTCAAGTAAAATGATCAAAAATCAGGTTTTAAAAAAATCTATTCAAATTTAACGACAATTTACGATGTGTAAGAATTATACGTGTAATTATTAAGTTTTAGAACCCTCTCATTCCATAAAAAAAAATCGTTACCAATAAGGAAAGTATCATTTAATCAAGCAAAAACATGATTTTTCTTCTTTTCATTAAGTTTAAAGACAATTAACGTTGCATACGTTAATGGATTCTTTAACTGTGACATGTGTAGGTTGTATTTTTTTCAGTGAAGTGCATCCTCACATTTGCACTAGACTTTCCAAATAATATTTAGAGCCTCCATAAATATTTTTAATTAGTCGATATTTATATCATATCATATCTCATACTTTTATTTTAATCATTATGTTCTTTTTAAATGTTCTTTTTAATTATCATTTGCTTATTTTAGCGTAGAAACTGCAAATAACCTATATGGTAGAAACTATCATGCATTACTGTTCTTTTTTATGACAAAATAACCCGTGATTTATTTAGAGACTTTTAAGAAAATATTTAGTTGTCCAGTGCAGGGGTCCTTTTTGTAGATAAAATGCTTAATTTGTTTAAATAAAAGATGTTAATTTATTCTCTAACGTTGGAATGTGTAGATTCTATTTTTTGTAGTTAAATGCATTCTCACGTTTGTACCAGATTTTTAAAGTAATGTCTAGAGACCCCAAGGATTTTTTTTCGAGAATTTGGTTCACTGGCTCTTTTTCTTTTTGCCAAAATTACAAAATTTTATTTTTTCGTTTAAAAGAAGTATTTTTTAGACTCTGGTGCAGTTAGAGAAGGTGTTAAAACATTGGGTGTTAAAACAAAATTATCCCTTAGAGTAATAATAATGAAACTAAAGAATATTAGAACAACAAAATTATTGTTTTTGAAAATATACGAAACAAGCCCCTTTGGATCCCTAGATATTATTTTTCAATCCGGAATAAATCTGAGTGAAATTTTTAATACTTTAGGAGACCCATAAATATTTTTTAGATCTCGCAGCATAAGAACGAAAATTTAATAAAATATCAAAGATATTCTATTTAAAGAATTTTTAAAATTTTACTGATGTTTCTAATTTAAATGAAAAAACGTACAGCTTTGTAACTTTTAATTTGAAATTATGCACTTTTAAAAATTTTCAATTTAAAATGTTGCAATTATTATAAAGATGTTGAAAATCATATCATAAAGATGATGAAGTTTTCAATTTTTACAATTATGAAATTTTTAAACTGAAATTATTCAAGTTGAACTGATCCACTTTGAAATCATTTAACTAATAAGGCTTTCATCTTGTAATTTCAAATTTGAGATAAAATTCTAATAACAAAATTCTTAGAAATTTTTCAACTTGTCCAAATTTGATCGTATATATTAAAATTATCAAATATTAATTTAACGATTCAAATATTTTAAAAATTTGAAAATAATATGCTTTAAAATAGATTAATAATTTATTTTCTTAGATTTAAACAATTTAATAGCTTAAAAAAATTGGTTCGTTATGAAAGAATCTTCGAGCAGTTTATAAATATTTTGAATTTTTTCCTATTGAATATTATTTTCTAATTTAACAGAATGAATGTTTAAATTTAGAGTTTCAGTGAGAAATTTCTACACTAAAGCTCGTATATTGTCATTTGAAATTCGTCAAGCTTCTGTACAAGGTAAAAATCCCACAGCGTTAAAAATTATAAATTGCCCGTTAAAATGGACACCATAGACTATTTTACGGTTTTATGGGAAAGAAAAAATACCCTCCTTTTTTGAAATTTCCTTGCGGATAGTAACGACAATAAACTAGTGTCGTTTCCTGCAGGCCTGCAATAAAAAATTATATTTTACAGGCCTACCCCCTTCAAGCCTTGCCTAGTGTCCATAACGGAATCCGTGGTTTTTTTTGCTCACTCTTTTCCATGGTAAAAATCCCCAAAAAACCCTTTTTTTATGACGGTTTTTCTAAGTAGTCGACCCAGGCCAAAAGAAAATTGCCATGGCATAAAAACTTATTGGGGTTCTGGAGACAATCTTTGAATCCAAATAGCGTTATTCCGGCACTTTATGGCCCCCATCTTTTTCCAAAAGACCACCGACTCCTTCGAAAGCTTTCTGTTTGGATATAGAAATTGAATTTATTTTTTCAATTATTTTATCCTTTTTAACTTTGTCTTTAAATCCTTAAAATCGGTTGAAATCCCATAAAATCCCTTGAAAATCCCGTGAAATTCCATGAAATCCTTTGAAATCTTTTGAAATCCCTTGGAATTTTTTTAAATACCCTAAAATCTTCAAAATCCTTCGGAATCACTTCGATTTACATATTAAAATCTATTCGAAATACTCTAAGATATTTCAAATCCTTTAAAATCTCTTGAAATCCCTTTAATTTTTTTAATCTCTTGAAAATTCCTTGAAATTTTTAAGAATACCATAAAATATTTCAAATCCTTTGAAATCTTTTGAAATCCATTTGAACATTTTGAAACTCTTGAAACTTGCTTGGACTTTTATAAAAGTACCCTCAAATCTTTAAAATCCTTTGGAATAACTTTAAATGATTAAAATCTATTTAAAATACCCTAAAGTCCTTCAAATCCATTGCGATGGCTTAAAATTCTTGAAATCTTTGGAGAATTTCTTAGGATCTTTAAAAACATCCTAGGATATTTCAAATTCTTTTAAATCTTTGAAAAGATCTTGAAATAATTTAAGATCTCTTCAAGTCTTTGAAATTCTTTGAAATCCCGAAATTCTTGTGAATATATATTCTTTGCAATCCATTCAAATATTATGAAATACCTTGAAATCCCGTGAAATTCCATGAAATCTGATAATAATCCTTGAATTTCCTTAAAATTCTTAAAATCTATTGAATATTCCTTGGAGTATTTAAAAATATTCTACAATTTTTAATATTCTTAAAAATCTTTGGGAATACCTTAAAATATTTTTAAATCTCTTCAAATCTTTGAAATCCTTCAAATTCCCTCAATGCTTGCGAATAAGTTGTTTGAAATTCATTTAAATATTAAAAAATCCCTTAGAATCCCGTGAAATTACATTAAATCTGATAATATTCCTTGAATTCCCTTCAAATTCTTTAGATCTATTGAAAATTCTTTGAAATATTTTTAATTATTCTAAAATTTTTGAAATTCTTAAAATCTTTGGAAATACTATGAAATATTTGAAAATTATTACAAATCTTTGCAAGCTTTTGAAATCCCTCAATTCTTGTGAATAAATTCTTTGAAATCCATTTAAATATTATAAAATCCCTTAAAAAGCCGTGAAACTACATTAAATCTGATAATATTTCTTGAATTTCCTTCAAATCCTTGAAATCTATTGAAAATTCCTTGGAGTATTTTGAAAAAACCTAAAATTTTTGAAATTCTTAATAATCTTTGGAAATACCTTGAAATATTTTCAATCTCTTTAAATCTTTGAAATACTTTAAAATCCATCAATTCTTTCGGAAAAATTCTTTGAAATCCATTAAAATATTAGAAAATCCCTTGAAATTTTATGAAACTTGATGGCTTTTTTTGAAATATTTCAAGTCCGATGAAATCCTTGAGATCCTGGGAAATTAGTTCAAATACAATATTGAGTCCCTTTATATAAAATCCCTTAAAAATATTTAAATCTTCGGAAATTTTATAAAACCCCTTGAAATCCGTTAAAACTCCTTAAAAATCCTTTAAAATATTTTGAAATACTCTGAAATCCCTTAGTCATTTAGTTCTTACGAAATTTAAAACATTTATAAGCATAATGAGTTATTCGATCGAACTTATGAAAATTAATAAATAATTTGTTATTTATAAACAAATTTGATAAACAATTGCCTCCTGAAGTCATTTATAATGAGAACACGGCTGTTTCTTCACAAAATCCACCAGTATCAGTAGGCAATAAACCTTATTTATCATATTTGTTCATCACATTACAATTAACAATTGTTTAAACGAGCCTAATTAACAAATTCACTGTTTGCCTATTTCGCGACATACAAACTTCGATCTTTTAACATAATTTCCTGTAAGTAATAAATTCCCAAACTTTGCTACAAATCTTGCACTATCATATATAATTTGTTATGTTCTAAACAAATTTTATAAACAACTGCTCCCTGAAGTCACTTATAATGAGAGTTCAGCTGTTTCTTCACGAAATCCAACAATAATAGTAGGCAATGAACCTTATTAATCATATTTGCTCATCACATTATAATTAACAATTGTTTAAACGAGCCTAATTAACAAATTCACCGTTTGTCTATTTACGACTTACAAACCTGGTGTTTTCAACATGATCGCCTATAAGTAATGAATTTTAAAACTTTGCTAGAAAACTTGGACAGTGATATCTAATTGTTATTGTTATTAACAAACTTGTAAGCAATTTTTCTTTCCTTATGCTTTCATAAACGAAAAATTCTGTTTTTATTCTTGGAAAAAAGTTGTAAGTTATTTGGTCATGACTTTCTGCTATCACATTTTGTTTTTCAAAACAGTTTTTTATTGTTTATAAAAAATTTGATCAAACTAATGTGTCATTTTCTCAGTTTTGGCATTTGGCCGGTTAGTAAATCCCAATCCGCTTCTGTCTTTTACAGAACTAAAATAAAAAAATATCTTTTGTGAGTCCTCCTCGTTCTGAAGATCGCGATTGCCGTTTCCGGAAGATCAATTATCGCATGACTGAAAATTAAATTAGTGAAAATAAACTTGGTCGGGGAATTAGCGCCACACGGAATCGTGAGCGCAGGTACAGTAACCTGAAATAGCAGCTGTCAGGTACACAGGTACAAATAAGATTTTTTGAAGAAGGTGCTCTCAAAAGAAATCGATTGTCTACCACCATCCATTGCAATATACACCTTAAGATCTTTTAAATTGCGAGGAAGTGGGCTGAACGATTTTTTATTTCGTCTATGAAAAAAACTCGTCCAGATTTTTTAACGGTGCGGGAAAAGGTTCTTCAGTCTTCGAATGAATGAAATCCAACGTACCTGCTCCCCCGTGATCATACAGGGTAAAAAAGTTCAACACTTGAAAAAAACGCTTTGTTACATCACCAATTTGTCCCATTATGAATTTTCGAAAGAAAAATTCCAAACCGCAAAAACATAGGTCTCAAAAATATAACACACAAAATATAAGGCCCAAAACTAACCTAACGAGCACTAACTTTCAAACCATAAGTATCAAGTCGTAAGTTCCAATGCATTGGATCGTTTTAGATAAGAAATTCCAAACCTCAGAATCATAGGTCCCAAAAATATAAGGCTCGAAATATAAGGCCCAAAAATAACCTAACGAGCACTGACTGTCAAACCATAAGTATCAAGTTGTAAGTCTCAAAATCATGAGATACAAATGCGTCAGATCGGTTTGGAAAAGAATCCAAACCGCAGAGCTGTAGGTCCCAAAATTATGAGACTCAAAACACGAGACTCAAAATATAAGGCACAAAAATAACTTTTAAAAAACTAACTTTCAAACCATAAGTTTCAAGTCGTAAGTCCCAATGCATTGGATCGTTTTGGAAGAAATTCTAAACCTCAGAACCATGGGTCCCAAAAATTTAAGACTCAAAATATGAGGCACAAAAATAAATTTAAAAACACTAACTTTCAAGCCATACGTTTCAAGTCGTAAGTCCCAATGCGTCAGATTGTTTTGGAAAAAATTTCAAATCTCAGAACCAAAGGTCCCAAAAAATATAAAACCTAAAATAAAAGGCCGAAAATAACCTAACGAGCACTAACCTTCAAACCATAAGTTACGTACAATCGGTTTGGAAAAAAATCCAAGCTGCAGAATCATAGGTCCCGAAAATATAAAACTCAAAATAAAAGGCCCAAAAATAACCTAACGAACATTAACCTTCAAACCATAAGTATCAAGTTTTAAGTCTCAAAATCATAAGATACAAATGCGTCAGATCGATTTGGAAAAGAATCAAAACCGCAGAGCTATAGGTCCCAAAATTAAAAGACTCAAAATATGAGACTCAAAATATAAGGCACAAAAATAACTTTAAAAAAACTAACTTTCAAACCATAAGTTTCAAGTCGTAAGTCCCAATGCGTCAGATCGTTTTAGAAAAAATTCCAAACCTCAGAACCATAGGTACCAAAAGTATAAGATTCGAAATAAAAGGCCCAAAAATAAATTAGCAAGGACTTACTTTCAAATCGAAAGTTTCAAGTCTTAAATCCTCAAATTATAAGGCCCGAAATCATAACGCCCAAAGGCGCCGGATCGGTTTGCAAAGAAAATTCTAACCGCAGAACTGTAGGTCCCAAAAATATTACACTCAAAATATAAGGTCCAAAAATAACTAGACAACCACTAACTTCAAAACAGTCAGTTTTCAAGTCGTAAGTCCCAAAATCTTGAGGCTTAAATGCGTCAGATTGGTTTGCAAAATAAATCCAAACCGCAGAACCATAGGTTCCAATATATGAGACTCATAATATAAGGCCCAAAACCTGTCTTAATAAAGCAATAACTTTCAAACAGAAAGTTTCAAGTCGTAAGTCTCAAAATCATAAGGTACAAATGCGTCAGATCGGTTTGGTAAATAATTCAAACCGCAGAGCCATAGGTCTCAAAGTTATAAGACTCAAAACATAAGATTTAAAATATAAGACTTAAAATATAAGGCCCAAAAATAAGTTTAAAAACAATAACTGCCAAACTATAAGTTTAAAGTCGTAAGTCCTAATGCGTTAGATCGTTTTGGGAAAAATTCCAAACCTCAGAACCTTAGGTCCCATAAATATAGGACTCAGAATTTAAGGCCCAAAAATAACTTAACAAGCACTTAATTTCAAATCGTAAGTTTCAAGTCTTAAGTCTCAAAATTATAAGATCCAAATGCGTCAAATCGGTTTGGAAAAAATTCCTAACTGCAGAATCAAAAAGGTGAAACTCAGAATATGAGGCCCAAAAATAACTTTAAGAATACTAACTTTCAAACCGTAAGTTTCAAGTCGTATATCCCAATGAATCAGATCATTTTGGTCGCAAAAAAATAAGACTCAAAATATAAGGCCCAACAATAACTTGAACAGCATCAACTTTTGAACCGTAAGTTTCAAGTCGTAAGGCCTAAAATCATAAGGCCCAAAATTACAAGGCACAAATGCGTCAGATCGGTTTAAAAAACATTCCAAACGGGAGAACCGTAGGTTCCAAAAATATAAGACTCGAAATATGAGGGCCAAAAATAACTTAACAAACACTAACTTTCAATTTCAAACAGTAAGTTTCAAGTCATGAGTCTCAAAATTGTAAGACCCAAATGCATCAGATCGGTTTGGAAAAAATTTCAAACCGCAGAATTATAGGTCGCAAAAATATAAGATTCAAAATATAAGGCTGAAAAATAACTTAACAAGCACTAACTTTCAAACCGTAAGTTTCAAGTCGTAAGTCCTGAAATCATAAGGCCCAAAATCACAATGCACAAATGTGTCAGATCGGTTTAGAAAACATTCCAAGCCGGAGGACCATAGGTCCCAAAAATATATGACTCGAAATATAAGGGCCAAAAATAACTTACCAAACACTAATTTTCAATTTCAAACCGTAAGTTTCAAGTCGTAAGTCCCAAAATCATAAGGTCCAAATGCATCAGATCGGTTTGGAAAAAATTTCCAACCGCAGAACCATAGGTCCCAAAAATAACTGAACAAACACTAACTTTCAAATCGAAAGTTTCTAGTCCTAAGTCCCAAAATCGTAAACCCAATTCCGTCATACAAAAATTCACTAAAGAGTTTATGTATCGAGTTTGTGAATGTATGCCAATTCGAAAAATTTTATTCAATTGTGAAGACAAGTTTGATGGACGAAGAAAACAATTTTTTAGAGCAGACGAGTTTTTATTGTCAGACATAATTCCTGAATCAAACCCGTCACGGTTTAATAACTTTTGAATGTCACGGGCAGGGCCAAAGACCTCTTCCAAATTCGGTGAAAGTTCTAGTTTCAGGTGAAGGCCACTTTATAATTTTAGAGTGAATCATTCTTCATTTTCCAAGTAAACAAGTAAAAAAAATAAAAAGTAAAAAGGTAATAGGTTTTTTAATCATAAACATTCAAGATATAACTATTACTATTTTTTAATAATACAATAATAATAAGTATGACATAATTCTTTACTAACAAGGAGATGAACAGAGATGTTTTTTTTCATTCTCATAAATTCCCTACTGAGATTTCATTGGATGACTATTAATTTCCCAAAACATTATTTGCCAATGGCTACCCGTTATCGAAAAAATCGGCTATTTTCAAATTTTTTGTGGATTGAAATGTTTATTTATTAAATCCTCATGTAAAATTAATATTATGTAAATATAAAATTTTTAACACTTGTTTTTAATACAAAATTAAACTGTTGAAAATTGAAGAATTTGAATTTTCAACAGCTGAAAATATGAGAAAATTCATAATTCAAATGTTGAACATTCAATTTTAAATTTTCATCGATTTTCGACAATTGGAAATTAAACTATTTAAAAAGAAAATTTAAAATTTGAAAAATTATTAAAAAGAAAATTGAACTATTTAAAATTAAATTTTCAATCTCTTTAAATTTATAATAGTTGAATTTCCAACAGTTTAAAATTCAAGAAAAAAGCGAATTTTATTTTAAAAGCAAGTGTTGAAAATGTTATATTTAAATAATTTTGCATGAGAATTTATTAAATAACCATTTCAATCCATAAAAAAATTTGAAAAATGTTGGTTTTTTCGAAAACGGTTAAATTAATGGTAAAATGGTTTAATTATTTCTTGAATTTTCAAGAGTTGAAAATTCATTCTTTTGTTAAAGATTCTTCATTTTAGTTGTATTTCGTCGTTTTGGTTTGAAAATTCATCTCTTTAGGTTAAAAATCGTATTCATTGATTAAGAATTTAATTATTTTGTTGAAAATTTAACAATATTGTTAAAAATTCATTCTTTTTGATTAAAAATTCTTTTTTTTCGGGTGAAAATTCAACTGCTTTGTAGAAAACTGGTCTTTTTGGCTTGAAACTTCAACATTTTGGTTAAAATTGTTTTTCTTCTCAGAAAGTCTTTCTTGGTTGAAAATTCAACTACATATTTTGTTAAAAATTCATCTTTTTTGATTAAATTCAACTATTTTTGATTTAAAATTAAAATTTTTTTGGTCAAAGATTCAACTACTTGTTGTAAAAAAATGTTATATCTACGTAATTTTACATGAGAGTATAATAAATAACCAATTCAATCCATACAAAAAAAAAATTGAAAAAAGTCGATTTTTTTCAAAACGGGTCGCCGTTTATTTCTTGAATTTTCAACAGTTGAAACGTCATTATTTTTTTAAAGATACATCATTTTAGTTGAATTTCCTATTTTTGGTTTGAAAATTCACCTATTGTAATTAAAAATCATATTAATTGATTGTGAGTTTAATTATTTTGTTGAAAATTCAACAATATTGTTAAAAATTCATCCCTTTTGTTTAAAAATTCGTCTTTTTGGGTTGATAATTCAACTGTTTTGGTAGAAAATTTAATTATTGGGTAGGAAATTAATGTTTTTGTTAAAAATTCACATTTTCGGGTGAAAATTCAATTGCTTTGTAGAAAACTCGTCTTTTTGGACTGAAACTTCAACAATTTCGTTGAAATTGTTTTTCTTCTGGAAAATCTTTCTTGGTTGAAAATTCAACTATTTCGTTGAAAACTCATCTTTTTTGGTTGAACTCAACTTTTTTTTTAAAATTAAAATCTTTTTTGGTCGGAAATTCAACTACTTTGTTGAAAGTTGAACTACTTTGATAAAAATTAATTTTTTTGGTTGAGAATTTATCTTTTTTAGTTGAAAGTTGAACTATGTGGTTGAAAATTCATGTACTTAGTTGAAAAATCGTCTCTCCTTGTAGAAAATTAATCTTCTTGGTTGAAAAGTCATCTTTTTGGTTGAAAATTCAACTATTTGGTTGAAAAATATTTTTTCAAAAACGGGTCGCCGTTTATTTCTTGAATTTTCAACAGTTAAAACTTCATTCATTTTGTTAAAGGTTCATCATTCTAGTTGAATTTCGTCTTTTTGGTTAAAAAATTTATCTCTTTTGGTTAAAAATCTTATTATTTGGTTGAGAATTCAATTATTTAGGTAAAAATTCATCTTTTTGGTTGAAAGTTCAACTGTTATGTTAAAAATTTAACTATTTTGGTAGAAAATTGAACTATTTAGTTGGAAATTAACGTTTTTGTTGAAAATTCCTATTTTTGGGTGAAAATTTAACTGCTTTGTAGAAAATTCGTCTTTTTGGCTTTAAACTTCAACAATTTGGTTGAAATTGTTATTCTTTCTTGACTAAAAAATTTTTCTTGGTTGAAAGTTCAACTATTCAGTTGAAAATTCATCTTTTTTTGGTTGAATTCAACTATTTTTGATTTAAAATTAAAATCTTTTTTGGTCGAAGATTCAACTACTTGGTTGAAAGTTGAACTACTTTGTTAAAATTTTTTTTTAAGATTCATCATTTTGGTTGAAAATTCATGTATATTTATTGAAAATTCGTCTTTTCAGATAGAAAAATGTTGTATTTACATAATTTTACATGAGAATTTAATAAATAAACATTTAAATCGATAAAAAAAGATTTTTGAAAATTGAGAATTTTGAAGATTGCCATGATTTTTCAAATTAAGGTGGAAAACCATATAGCTTTGAAATTTTTAATTTGGAATTATTCACTTTCAAAAGTTTTCGATTTGAAGTCTTGCAATTATTATGAAGATTTCGTTTTTAATTTTTACAACTATGAAAGTTTCAATCTGAAATTATTTAATTTAAACTTTTTCACTTTTAAATAACCCAACTTTTAAGGCTCTCGTTTTGAAATTTCTATTTCGAGATAAAGTTCTAAAAATAAAATTCTTAGGAATTTAAAAACTTATATAAATTTGGTCATATTTTGTTCTTGAAGTTTAAATTTTTAACATTTTAATGAATTTTCTTATTACAGTTTAATTTTGAACGTCAAAAAGAAAATTCGAATTTTGATTGATTCTAAATTTAATTTCTACATTTGAGATAAAATTGTCAATCTCAAATCTTGCAGGATTCAAATGAAAGTCAGTTTCATTCGCCTTGACTTCAAATGATCTAAATTATTATTTTAATCTTAAATTATTCAACGATTTGACCTTAAGATCATTTCACTGTTTATTCATTAAAATGAAATTACTCAATTTTCAACAATTTGAAATAGTCCGATTATTAAAGCTTTTTTTGAGATTGTACCATATACATGTACCACTTTGAAAGATTCAAATTTTAAATAAAACAACTTCGGGTTTTTCAAGCTAGAATTGAAAAAAAATTACCTGGAGTAATTAGTAATTTAAAGTGGTTTTATTTCGTATGTTAGCCATGACTCACATAATATTTCTAAAACAAGGAATGTTTTAGAAAATTTTGATCAGTGTGGAAGAAAAATTTCAGCTTTCCTATTTTGGGCTATAAATATCTTTGGCGTTGAAAATGAATTATTTCTTTCTAAATTGTTTCTTCAGACTTACCTAGTTACGACTTCCACTTCTAGAATATTTACAATATTTTAAGACCAACAGAAAATATTTTCGAATACGTTGAATTTTCAACAAAATACGTGAATTTTCAACAAAAAAGAATAAATTTTCAACCAAAACAAGCATATCTTGAACAAAATATATGAATTTTCAAATAAAAAAGAGAAATATCCAACCAAATAGTTGAATCTTCAACTAAAAAATATAAATTTTAAACCAAAAATGGAATGGTTAAATTTTCATTAAAAAATTAATGTTTAACCAGAAAAAATGTTAAAAAAGTAGTTAATTTTTCAACGAAAAAGATGGATTTTTAACTAAAATGATAAATCTCCAACCAAAAAAACAAAAACATTTGTAACAAAGTAGTTCAACTTTCAAGCAAAAAAGGCGAATTCTGAATGAAAAAGGTAGTAGTTGAAATTCAAACCAAAAAAGATTTTCATTTTAAATCAAAAAGAGTTGAACTCAACCAAAAAAGACGAATTTTCAACAAAGTCGGTAAATTTGAAACCAAAGAGATGAATTTTCAATAAAGAATATAATTTTTTACCAAAAAGAGACGAATTTTTAACAAAATACATGAATTTTTTTTTCAATTAAAAAAAAATAATTTTGAACGAAAAAAGATGAATTCTTAACAAAAAATGTAATAGTTGATACTTCAACCAAAAATATTTTCATTTTAAATCAAAAACAGTTACATTCAACCAAAAAACAAATTTTCAACAAAATAGTTGAATTTGTATTCAAGACAGAAGAAAAATCAACCAGATTGTTGAAGTTTCAAACTAAAAAGGCGAATTTTCAACAAAAAAGTTGATTTTCAACCAAATAATAAACTTTCTATCCAAAAAAGTTTAATTCTCAATGAAAAATGTAATATTTTAAATTTCAACCAAAAAGACGACTCTTCAACAAAACAGTTAAATTTGAAACCAAAAAGATAAACTTTCAGCCAAGAACATAATTTTTTGCTAAAAAAGACGAATTTGAAAAAAGATTTTAATCCAAAATAGCGAGGTTAACAACAAAGTTGATTTTCAACCAAATAATAAAGTTATTATCCAAGAAGATAAATTCTTAATGCAAAATGTAATCGTTCAAATTTCAACCAAAAAAGACGAATTTCCAACAAAATTGTTTAATTTTAAGCCAAAGAGATGAATTTCTAACAAGATACATGAATTTTCAGCTACAAAATATCGGTTTTCAGGAAAATAGTGCAATTTAAAACCGAAGAGATGATTTTTCAATCAAGAAGATTAATTTTTTACAAAAAAAAAACGAATTCTAAGAAAAACATATAAATTTTCAACTAAAAAGATCAATTTTCAACCCAAAATGTCATAGTTAAATTTTTCATTGAGAAAATGAATTTTCGGCGAAAAAAGATGAGTCCTCAACTGAAAGTGTAATAGTTCATATATTTGAACAAAAAAATTTAATTTTAAATCAAAAACAGTTTTATTCAACCATAAAACTAATTTCCAACAAAACAGTTGAATTTTGAACCGAATGAAATGAATTTCTTTGAAAATCGTTCAATTTCGAACAAAATAGTTCAATTTTCAACCAAATAATAAAATTTCTAACCAAAGAAGATGAATTCTCAACTAAAATAATAAATAAAATAACTGAAATAGTTTAATTTTCCGTAAAAAAATTCATTTTAACCAAAGAGAAATGAATATTTAACTCTGAAATTTTTTTTTTATTTTATTCTAAGTGTTTTTATAAATTTTAGAGGAATTTTAAATTCCAGAGTGGGAGAAACATTTCAATTTTCCTATATTGGGCTATAAATATCTATGGCTATCTGTCGCCACAATTTGAATAGTGAAAATGAAACAATAGTTGGAAAAGTAAAAAAATTGACTAAATGTTGCAAAAAAGGCTTGTGAACTACATTTCGAAAGTAACTAAAAAAGTAACGATTTTTATAGTTACTGTTTCTGAAAAAATGTAACTATTTACCAATTCGTTACTTACTTTATAAAAGTAATTTCGTTAACACTATCGTTACCAAAAAAAAAAAAAAGTAACCAGGTACAGAAACTATTTAAAAGGAACTAGTTACTTCCAATGACTGATTAATAATAAGTATGACATAATTTTTTACTAAGATTTTTATTCAAAATTGTAAAACTGGATATTTATAATCTAAATAGTGAGGGAACTTTCGTTTCTTTTCTGCAACTGAAATAAATTTACAGTCCGGAATTCGGAGTGCATAGTATTTTCTGGAAAAAAATGTTTTTTATGGATTTTTTGCACGTATGAATTCGCTGCTTTGAAAGTTCGTGAGCAGAAACGAAGTTGCACTCGAAGAATAAGATCGTTGTTTCGATTGTGCATATTTGTGGGCTGAATATCAATTCTGTATTCGATCGATCGTGTGCCACGAGAATCGATAATACAAAGTTCCTCGATTGACCTCACGATACATTTTTATTGGATATTTATTTAGTTATTTGCAAAATAATTCTCAGATTTCAATATTTTATTGGGAGCTGAACCCCTAGTTCTTAATTTTGAGGAGCTTAGGATTAAAAAGTTGAAGATTTCAAATTTAATAATACTCATTTGAGAATATAAAAACATAAAAATAAATTTCAAATTAGAAGTTCAAGTGTCTTGAAGTTGAGAACTAAAAAATAATTAATTAAAAATACAGCTTGAGCTTGAAATTAAAAATTAACATATTTCAATTTCAAGCTCTGAATATTGAAAAATTTTAAATAGACACTGGACAGTCAAAGGAGAAACAGTTTCTAAAATAGACTCTATTAAACTAAATAATAAAAAATTCTAAACAAACTTTTCAGCTTGAGCGATGAAAAATTAGTAAAAGTAGGAGGCAGGCGCCTACAAAAAGGGGTTTCGTAGCCTATTTAGTCGTTATTAAAGTGGTTTAAAATCCCCCTTTCTTCACCCCTCCCCCCACTAATCTCAACCCCCTCCTCATATTCCCCCTCCCTACTTTCATTCCGCCACCTCTTCCTTATTTCCCATCCCATCGCCTCCCCACCCTTCATTTTCCCTCATTCTTCATCACTTTCCCTCACTCCCCTCCATTCCCCTCATTCCACTCAATACCCCTTACTTCCTCCACATTCCCTCACTCCCCCTCACTTATCACCACTCTCCCCTTAATTACCGTCACTGCCCCCTCATGCCCCTTTCCCTCACTTCAACTTTTTTTATACGATGGATGGACACCCGACCGAAACCATAAGGGTTTCTACCCGGGGCTATGAAACCTTAACAATTTGCAGAAATGGATAATAAAATTGAGGATTGAGAAAAAATATAAAAATATTTCTTTTTCAAGTTTGGAAAAGCCGTAGAGAATTGATAAAAGAAATATTGTTATATTTTTTCTAAATTCTCAGTATCATCATTCATCTACCTTTGAATACAAAGACAAATAATAATAAAATTAATGAAAATGATAATACTATTAAATTTATCATGAAAAAATAAGCTAATATTGTTCTAAACATACATAATTGAGGTTTCTTTTGAAGAAAATGGTTCAAAGGCGATGTAACCAGTCCCTAACCTAAAAATTGAATTGCGTCATTTTACTCCATAAATAATAGAATTACATCTTTCTCAGATACTTAGGGCCTACTTCTTGTTTGAATCAAGTTTGTATTCAGAGTGAAAAATTGGCTAATTTCAATACATTTTGTGTAAGACGATTTTTTCGAATGCTCGGGTTAGAATCCAAAAAAATCGTTTTACACAAAAAGTATTGAAATTAGCCAATTTTTCACTCTGAATAAAGACTTGATTCAAAATAGGAGTAGGCTCTGAATATCTAACAAAGATGTAATTCTAGTATTTATGGGTAAAATGAAGCAATTCAATTTTGAGATTAGGGCCAGGTTCCATCGCCCTTAATAAGAAAAATTATAGAAGACATAATTTTTGATTTTATCGGCGTTTTATACCGGAAATCGGTACTTTTAATAAATAGTTATTAGATTTCAAAGAAGATTGAAAAATATGGACAATTTTAGATTATGTTCGCATTTTTTACCAGAAATCAATATAGATTTCAAAGAGGATTCACAGTTTTTGAACAATTTTAGGTTACGTTAACATTTTTCACGGAAAATCAGTTATTTTAAACGAAGAAAATCAGGTTCAGAAGAAGATTTACAATCTTAAGCAATTTTTTGCCACGTTATGCAAGTGCTTTTCGTCTGAAATTGCTATTGTTAATCAAAAAATCATTAGATTTTAAATAATATTTACAATATTTGCACAATAATAGAGTATCTTAGCGTTTTTCACCGGAAATCATTTATTTCAAACAAAAATCATTTGACTTCGAAAATTAAACTTACAAGTTTGAAGAACCTTAGGTTATGATAGTATTTTTCGTCGAAGAAGCCGAGAGAGAGGATTGCCGCCGGCCTCGCATTCGTTGGTGGGGAGGTCCGAGGGGCCGAGAGGGAGGCGCGCGAGCTCAGAGGAGTTACGCAGTTTCCCCTGACTGTTTACATCGTAGAAATTCTTGGAACGGAGTCACGGTCATCGAAGCGATGCCCGTGACTCCAACTGAATCAAGGTTCCAGTTTATTTCTAAATTTTTGAAGAGGATATATCACGTGAGAAGATTAAAAAAAAAATTCAAGAATTATTCGAATTTTTTATCTGAAATTCAACTCGTATAATCAGGAAAGTTGTGGAAAAAATCTGAAATTCACAGGACGTAAGGAACCGCCCATAAACTACGTCACCAATTTTCATACTTCAAACTTCAGACTCTTTCCCTCCTCTTTCCCCCCCTTTTTAAAAAAGAATTCTTCTTTTTTCCTCTATTTTCAAGAAACTTTTCCTTTTTCTAATTTTTTCGCTTAAGTGCGAACTAAATTAGTAGAACTCAATAAAAAAATCCTACTACTTTCGGTGAAAAGTTAATTTGTTTTGGTTAAAAAGTAAATTATTTTGTTGGAAATCCAACAATTTGGTTAAAAAGTCATCTTTTTGGTCAAAAATTCAACTACTTGGTTGAAAGTGGGACTACTTTGTAAAAACTTCATTTTTTATTGTTCTAACTGTTTGAAGATTCATCTGTTTGGTTGAAAATTAATTTTTTTAATAAAAAATTTAAATATTCTATTTTTATTTTAAAATTTATCTTTTTTAGTTGAAACTTCTTCTTTTTGGTCGAAAATTGAACTATTTCGTTGAAAATTTGATTTTTTTTTGTTAAGAATTAATTTTTTAACTGAAAATGTAACTATCCCATTTTTGGCTGAAAATTGATATTTTTAATTGAAAATTGATCTCTTCTACTTAAAAATTCATCTATGTGGTTGAAAATTCATGTATTTTGATCAAAATTCGAGTTTTTGGTGGAATTCAACTATTTTTTATTTGAAATTCAAATCTTGATGGTTGAAATATCAGCTGTTACATATGCTTCGTTGAGAATTCATGACTTTTGATTGAAAAATCAAATACTTGGTATAAAGTTTAACTACTTTATGAAAACTTCATTTTTCTTGGTTGAAGGTTCAACTATTTGGTTAAAAATTGACCTATTTACTTGAAAATTTAACTTTGTGGTTGAAAACTAACTTTTTGGTAGAAAAATCACATTTTTGGGTTAAAAATGGAAATGTTTTTTAGATAATTCGTCTTTTTGGTTTCAAAATTAAACAGTTTTGTTGAAAATTCGTCCTGTTTGGTAGAAGATTAATCCTACTGGTAGAAAATTCATTTTTTGTAGAAAAACTATAATATAACATAATAATAACACTACTTTGTGAAAAATTAAGTTTTTTTAATTGAAGATTTCCGTTCAAGTGGAAAATTCAACAATTTGGTAGAAAAGTCAACTACATTTGGTTAAAAATTAAAATATTTTTTTGACAATTTAAATATTTGGTAAAAAATTAACTTTTTGTTCAAAAATCATATTTTTGGATTGAAAATTCAACTGTTTTGTAAATGCTTCTTCTTTTTGGCTTCAAAATTTAACAAAATTGTTGAAAACTAATGTATTTTGTTAAAAAATCGTTTTTTTTTGTAGAACATTTATCTTTTTGGTATAAAATTAATTTTTGGGTTGAAAATTTAATATATTGTTAAAAATTCGTTTTTTCTCATGGGTAAAAAATACATTTTTTTATCTGAAAATTTATAACTATTCCACTTTTGGTTGAAAATTCATCTTCCTTGATTGAAAATTAACTTTCTTGTTGAAAATTCATCTTTTCCCGTTTAAAAACCTAAAAATCTAATGTTTTCTGAAACATACGATTTTTTAGCTTGAAAACTTATGTCTTTTGTTTAAAATTTATCTTTTTGGGTAGAATATTAATCTACTTTGTTGAAAATCCATCTATTTGATTGAAAATTGAACTACTTTGTTCAAAGTTAGTTTTTTTCGTTGAATTCAACTCATTGAAAATTCATTTTTTTGTTGAAAAGTAATTTTTTAAACTGAAAATTTAACTATTCCATTTTTGGTTGAAAGCTCATGTTTTTTATTTGAAAATTCAAATATTTTGTTGAAAATTCGTCTTTTGGTACAAAATTAATCTTCCTGGTTGAAAATTCATCTTTATAGGTAAAAAATTCAGCTATTTCGTTCAAAATTCAACTACTTTGTTGAAAGATGAATTATTTTGTTGAAAATTAAACTATTCTGTTAAAGTCATTTTTTTGGTCGAAAATTCAACTGTTTTAATAAAAATCCGTTATTTTAGATTAAAAATTCATCTTTTATGGTAGAAATCATCTTTCTTGATTTAAAATCAACTTTTTTGTTGAAAATTCAACTATTTTGTTAGAGTCATTTTTTTGGTCGAAAATTCAACTGTTTAAATAAAAACCCGTCATTTTTTATTGAAAATTCATTTTTTATGGTAGAAGTCATCTTTCTTGATTTAAAATCAACTTTTTTGTTGAAAATTCAACAGCCTTCGCAAAATATTGTCTTTTTGGCTTGAAAATCTAACTACTCAGACAAAAGTTCAACTATTTGGTTGTTAACGCAACTGTTTGATTAAAAATTAATTTTTTTTTTTTGAAACTTCGTATGGTTGGGTAGAGAATTCACCTCTTTTGTTATTTCGAACTGTAAAGTCTGATATTTTAATATTGTTATTGTTTATTATTTTTATTATGTTTATTATTGTTAATTATTGTTACTTTCGTTTTATTACGTTACTTTCTGGGGGGGGGGGATTAAACTATGGTTGTCAACGGGGGTGAGGGGGATCCAAAATAGCCCAAAATTGGTAACGTATTTTATGTACGGTCCTAATCTGTGAAGTCTTATCTTTAATTTAAGCCAATCAAACTTTAAAAATCTTTGAGAGTTCTCAAGATATAACTAAAAATGTCCAAGAGATATAAATAACTTCTGATACGTCGCTAGCCGTGTAAATAATTTCCGACATTAGTGTACTATGATGTACAGCAATTTTGTATCAATATTCATTTTATATTTTAATTAAAAAATTGCGCGAGACAAAAAAATGTTTGTTTTCTATTCTTTTTTTTTTATAAATGAGTTTAGGCATAGATTGCGTCCCTGGCTAGACTGGAACCCGGAAATCCGCCTTCGGGGATGCAGCAGGACACCCGGTATAAACGGTGAGTGGAAGAAAGAAAGAGAAGGAGAAAAGAAATGGGGAAAGAAGGGATGGAAAAGGATTGGAAGGGAAGTGAAGAGAAGGGAAGAAGAGAAAAGAAGAGACAAGAAGTGGTGGATAAGGGAAGAGGTGGAGGAGGTGAAATGAGGGAAGAAGTGGAGGAGGTGAAATGGTGGAAGATGGTGGAGGAAGAATACAGTTATCTTGTTCGCGTCGAGTTCTTGTAACTATCGCGAGATCACGTGGTATTCCCACTGCGAATAAAATACCAGTCAGCTATTCCAGAGTCACTATCTTCTGTCTTCCTTGCTCTTTTCTCTCATTTCTTCTTTCTTCTTCTTTCATCTTCTTTCCTCTCCTATTACTCCATTATGTTGTTACAGTTCGATAACGTACCCATCTTCACCAAGAATCGATTGAAGAGATATTTTATATCTCAAATCCATTTTGCAGATATCTTCAACTACAATCTCTAAAATAATTCTAAAGTTGAAAGGAAAATTTACGTTTTGTTTCGGGTATTAAAAATCTTTACTCATCTCAAATTCTGAACCTCGTTCTCAACTGACAAATTGAAAAGAGGGTGCCTTTAAGAATATCAAAAAGTAGTATTTTCAAATGTAACTACGAAGTTCTTAAAAATTAAAACAAAAAAAAGTTCTTTTTTAAAATGAACAAAGAATCTAAAGATGAAATTTGGACACTCCTAAATGTCTTCATTCAAATTTTAAAAAATGAATAAATGAAAAAAGAATAAAGGAAAAGAAGGCAATATCTAAATCCCTTTCCTTCCCTTTTTCTCTCGTCTTTTTTTACCCATTTTAAATCCCAGTCAATAAATATTTACAAAAAATGTACCAATAGAAGAAAAGTTTATGAAAATTGTTTTTTATGCGTTCAAAAGGATGTTGAATAACACCGAAACATTGGTCAATATTTTGTAAATGTTTTTTCGTTGTGATTTAGAAAAAATGAAAATAAAAAAGACGAGAGAAAAAAGAAAGAAGGGGATTTGGAGGTTGCCTTCTTTTTTTTCCTTATTTTTTAGGTTTCCTAACCCCGGCCGAGACCCTTATGGAGGGAGGAGTTAGGGGTGGAGAGGGGGCAAGTAGTTGGAGAAGTTTTGTGAAGACGAGAGAAAGAAAGAGGAGAGAAAAAAGGAGGAGGGGGATTTGGAGGTTGCCTTCTTTTTTTCCCTATTTTTCAGGTTTCCTAACCCCGGGCCGAGACCCTTATGGAGGAAGGAGTTAGGGGGGAGAGGGGGCAAGTAGGCCGAGACGTTTTGTGAAAACGAGAGAAAGAAAGACGAGAGAAAAAAGGAGGAGGGGGATTTGGAGATTGCCTTTTTTGTTTCCTCTTTTTAAGGTTTCCTAACCCTGGGCAGATACCCTTATGGAGGGGGGATTTATGGATGGGGAGGGGGAAAGGAGGTGGAGAAGTTTTGTGAGAAGAGAGGAGGGGGAAAAGTGTTGTGAGGAGTGAGGAGGGGAAGTTTGGTGAGGGGACGTGAGGGAAGGATACTGGGTAGGGGGTCTATAGGGGAGTGGTGGAATGGAAATGAGGAAAGGGGGAGTTAGGAATGTGTAAGGAGAGGGGGTGCGATGAGAAAGGATGTAATTAAATGTGAGGGTGTGAAGTGTTGCATGGAGTGAGGAGGGAAGTGAGAAAAGGGGTCGTGAGGGAAGGGTAGAAGTGTAGGAGTGGTGAAGTGAGGGGAAGGGTGGAATGGGACTGGGGAGTGATGGGAGGGAAGAGGGGGAGTCAAACATTTTAAATTCTATATTAAATAGGTTACGGAACCCTTTTTTGTAGGGACATGTCGCATACTTTTAGTAATTTTTAATTTTGGTTTTTTAAATTTGAATGAATGGTCATTAGATTCTTGTTTCTTTTTTGAAAAAGCGGCTAGTCTCAAAGTCTATTTTTTAACTGTAAACTTGTTGGGTGTTCTTTTTTAATACACAGAAATTTTTCATGAGAAAGTAGATTTCATTTCGATCTTTAAGAAAAAATAATAAAAAAACTTTGTTTAATTTCTAAGAATTTCGTATTCACATTTGAATATTAGTCGTTAAAGTGGAATAAAAATTTTGAATTTTTCTGAATTTAATTTCTCAAATTTTAGTAATATTTTCATCCCGAAATATTTGTATACATTTTCTGAAAATTTTATGAAACCCGTTACGTTCCTCAACAGCAGAGATGCGAGAAAATTCCACAGCTGTCGTGGAGAAGGAAAAACAATGTGCATTATAATTTCAGAGTTTTAAAATTCTATATTCACTTCTCAGTAAAATACGGAATCTTTACTGCTACCTCTCGAGTTAATATATGCATTTCTTCTCGAACTCATGCAAAATTGTGGGGAAAAAAAATAAATGAAAAAAGCTCAATTTTCGAATTTTTGGATTGCGGGATGCTTATGGGAGATCGATTACTTTAAAGACAGGTTATCGAGTTTATTTCAACTTTAGCCGATATAAATGGACAAGCAATTTTGTGCCTTCTTACTTCGTAATAACAGCTAATTATTTACGCGAAGTTACAACTCGAGTATTTAATGATAGGTAATTATAAGGAGAATCGCCATGCAGAGTTGAGGGTGTACTATGAGAATGAAAAACGACCATTTTATTGATTTTCGTATCGCAAATTTGTCACTATTAGTTTTTTTATTAGAAAATAGGTATTTTTTAGGAAAAATTAATTTTTTTATTGCTCTGATAGGGCACAGGAGGATATCGCCCTGTTAGGGCAAATATATTTATTTTCGTATAAAAAATTTGTCATTATTTATTTCTCCCGCCAGCCCTAACATTGCCCTAATAGCGACTTACCAGAGCCCTAAGAGAGTCCTAATAAAAAATAATTTTTCTTACAATTTAATACCTATTCTCTGGTTAGAAAAGTAATAGTGACAAATTGGCGGTACCAAAATCAACAGAGTTGTGAGGAAATATTTGCGAGGGCGCTATTGAAGTCCTGCTAGGGTAACTTTTTTTCCTTCAGAGAATAGGTATTAAATTGTTCGTAAGAAAATTTTTTTTTAACGGTTTTCATAAGACTTTGGTAGGGCAGTATTAAGATGATTTTAAAACCCGTTAAAAGCGCTATTGAGGCTTTATTAGGGCAACTTCATTTTTGCTAAAAATAATTTTATATTAAGGCTCTGATAGTGCACAGAGCGATATTAGTATCCTCTTAAGGTGCAATTGAGGTCCTGTTAGAGCCCTTTCAGGGCGCAATAAGTCCCTGTTACTCTGTTAGGGCAAACATATTTATTTTCGTATCACAAATTTGTCGCTATTAATTTCTCTCAACAGCCCTCATATTGCGCCATTGCGCCTCAACAGAGCCCAATCAGGGCCCTGATACAAAATGATTTTTCTTTCAATTTGATAACTATTCTCTGTTCGGAACATTAATAGAAACAAATTGGCGATACAGAAATCAATATAGCTCTAAGAGAATATTTTTCAGGGCGCTATTGAGGTCCTGTTAGGGCAACTTCTTCTTCATCAGGGAATAGGTATTAATTTCCAAAAGGCTTTACAAGGGAGGTATTAGGACATTATTAAAAATCGTTTAAAGTGTTCAATTTTTGAAGATTCAATATGAAATTATTGACATTTCGAGGTGTCCAGTTTAATGTTGTTGCATTTGAAACAAGAATCTTTATAACTTTTGACATAATTAAGATATTTAAGTTTTCTTTCCTGCCTTTGGTGAAGTTAATTGTCGTTTTTTAAAATCCGCCGGAAAATGAACAAAATAGCGGTAGTTTTTCTGAAAATATTGAAAGCCGATTTTCTCAAAAATCCCAAAATTTGTTTGGTTAGCGAAAAAAATTAAAAAATCAAATTTTTCGAAAAAAAATTCTCGTGGCCACAAAAATGATTCGGTCTGCATTAAACTTGCAGAATGGCTTCTTTATATCAGCAAAAAAATTTTGTTAATATTGAATAAAATAAAAAAATGAATATTTCTATAAAATAAACTTTCCATGTTTTCAAAATTGAGCCAAGAAGATAAACTCAAATTTAATAGAAAACCCCACTTTCTTCATTTTATCAAATATTTTTTAACAACTCGTGCCTATATGAAGAAGACGTTCTTTAAGTTTTGTGCAAGCCAAATCACTTTTGTGGTGACGAGATTTTTTTTCGAAAAAATTCAATTTTTTAATTTTTCTCGCGAACGATGAAAGATATCCGAAAAGACAGAAAGGTATTTTTGGTAGAAATTTAAAAAATGAGCAAAGTTTTTTTTAGCATTTTGTCAAATCGGTCGTTATTTGTAAGAAAAATGCAAATATTTAATTTTTCGAAAAAAAAATTCGCGTGGCCACAAAAATTATTAAGCCCACATAAAACTCACAGAATGTCTTCCTTATAGAATTACAAGTTTAAAAAAAAATGTTAAAAAGTACAAATGTGGCGCTTTTGAGAAAATCCACTTTTAATATTTTTAGAAAAACCGCAGTCATTCTGTCAATTTTCAACATTTTGTTAATTTTCTAGCGGATTTCAGAAGGCGACAATTAACCTCACTAGAGACAAAAAAGAAAATTTGAATATCTCAATTAGGTCAAAAGTTATGAAGGTGCAAAGAAAAAATTTGTGTGTTTTTTTTAAACAACTTTAAAATTTAAAATATTTATAACTTCGCGAAAATTATTTTTTCTCAAAACGGTAAAATACGTGTGGTCTTGTCTTGAAATGTAAAATGTGTTAAAATGTATGATTTGAAGTGAATTCGCTCTAAGGAGCTTCAAATTAAAATTATTTTATATTAATTAAACGATTTAGATATTTTCAAGAATTAAAATTTATATGCTTTGGAATTATTGATAATTTATTCTCTTGGAATTTGAATAGCTCTGAAAATGAATTCTTTATGGAAGAATCTTTGATCTGTATGTAGATATTTAACATTTTTTTAAAAATATTTTATCTGATTTAAAAGAAAGAATGTTTAGAAGTTCTTCATTATTTATTTTTAAAAACCATTTACAAACGACATTTTAGGTATTAAATTATAAGAAAAAAAATCTTCTGTTAGGACTCGTAATTCGTAATCGGTTTACGTCATAGATCCTAGGTCGTGTCGAGGTTGTTACTGGTGATTCTATGATCGAGAATCGAGAAACCGAGAATCGAACAACGGTAGCGTGGGGGTCCAGATGACTCGTTGACTCACTGACTCCTCGCAGATTTACCGTTGCTAGCAAAAGTGAACCGAGATGTGTCTCTTAGATGGACATACGTGTGCACGTAATTCATAATATAAATACTCCATCTTTTATTTCATTTCAATTCATTTCATCTTCCCTACAGCTTCAAATAAAATATATTTTATCACGTGAGAAGTTTTTTTAAAAAATTCATGAATTTCTCGAATTCTGTACCTCGACTTACACTCATGTCATGACCTAGTAAAGTTGTAGAAAAGTCTGAAATTTACAGGAAGCAATCTCTAAAATCTTATTTTTAATTTAAGATGAGAAAACTTGGGAAATATTTACGGACTCTCGAGATATGACTAAAAATTTGCAAGTGAGTCTGCGTCGAGTTTCAGTCTGCAATACCACAGTCGGCCGCAAGAGCGGTGATTGCCGAGAATTTCTCGGACTTTATACCTCAACTTCAACTCGTGCTATGACTTAGGAATCTCTTAAAAAAAATTAGGAATTTACAGGACGTAATATTTGTAATCTTATATTTATTTTAAGCCAAGAAACCTTAGGAAATATTAACGGGTTCCCGAGATATGACTAAAAATGTCCAGGCGTGTCTTCGTCGAGTTTCAGTCGGCAATCATCATTGTCGACTGCGGAAGCGATGATTGCCGAGAATTTCTCGGACTTTGTACCTCAACTTCTGCTCGTGCTATGTCTTAGGAATGTGTATTAAAAAATCAGGAATTTACAAGTCGTAATCCTTGTAATCTTATTTTTAATTTGAGCCAAGAAATCTCAAGAAATATTAAAGGGTTCCTGAGATATGACTAAAAATGTCCAAGCGTGTCTGTGTCGAGTCTCAGTCGGCAATCACCACTGTCAGCCGCAAGAGCGGTGATTGCCGAGAATTTTTTGGATTTCGTACCTCAACTTCAACTTGTGATATAACTTAAGAAAGTGTATTTAAAAAATCAGGAATTTACAGAACGTAACCTTTGCAATCTTATTTTTAATTTGAACCGAGAAACCTTAAGATATGTTTACGGGTTCCTGGGATATGACTAAAAATGTCCAAGTATATTTACGTCGAGTTTCAGCAGGCAATCACCGCTGTCGGCCGACCTCGCTGCTTCCGACTGAAGCTCGACGCAGACGTGCTTGGACATTTTTAATCATATCTTGAAAACCCGATAAGATTTTTTAATTTTTATTAGCTTAAATCAAAGATAAGGTTTTAAATACTGTGTTCTGTAAATTTCAGATTTTTTCTGCAACTTTCCTGGGTCATGACACGAGTTAAGTCGAGGTACAGAATTCGAGAAATTCGTGAATTTTTTGAAGAATGTTCTCACGTGATATATCCTCTTTAAAAAGTTTTTAAAAAAGTCTCTACTAGGAATCATTCAAAGTAGATTTTCATAAGCTTTCTAGCCGTTCTGAAAAAAAGTCTCTAGCTTTTTTCCAACCGAGTCGAGGGGTTAATTACTCCTGCAATCTAGTGCACACACTCTCTGCAATCTTATGCACTCCCGTACAATCCCACGCAACCCTTTGCAATACCATGCAATCTTTTACAATCCCTTGTATTCTCACGCAATCTTGATGCAATCTCATGCAATCTCTATATAATCTCGAGCAATCTCTATAACATTTCGTGCAATCCCATGCAACCCTTTACAATCCCTTTTAATCCCATGCAATCTCAATGCAGTCCCATGCAATCTCTATAAAATCTCAAGCAATCTCTATAACATTTCATGCAATCCCTTACAATCACTTGCAATCCCATCCCATCTCGATGCAATCTCATGCAATCTCTATAAAATCTCGAGCGATCTCTATAAAATGTCGTGCAATCCCATGCAATTCTTTACACTCCTTTGTAATCCCATGCAATTTCGACGCAATTCCGTGAAATCTCATGCAATCTCATGCAATCCCATTCAATCTTTACTCTAATGGATTTTTACGATTTCCAAAGATTTCAAGAGATTTTAACGATTTTTAAAAAACTTTAGGCAATAAATTAACTTTTATTTTAAAGCATTTCTACGGATTTTAACAATTTCAAGGGATATAAAGGAATTAATCAAATTTCAAAGGATTTTAAAGATTTTAAGTTAATTGAAAATATTCCAAAGAATTTCAAGAGATTCGAAAAATTTCAATGGATAAGGAATTTAAAAGAATTTCACCAAATTTGAGGGTTTTATATTTCTTCCAAGTGTATCAAAGATTGTAGGGGATTTTAAAAATTTCAAGGGATTTCTAGAGAACTTTAAAATAGAAATGAAATAAAATGAAATTTTAAGGAATTCCTAGCGATTTCAAAGATTCCAAGGGGGAAAGTTTTCTTAATGAATCTCCAAGAATTTCTAAATTTTCAAGGGATTTCAAAGATTTCTAGGAATCGAAACTTTTTTTTAGAGAAGTCTGAAGAATAAGTTTAATTTAATTTATATTCAAGCCATTTTTAATGATTTCTACCTATTTTAATGTATTGAAAGTACAAGTAGTTGGTGATTTGATTAATAATTGCGAATTGTTAAAATTTCTGAGTGCTAGATTTTCAGTTTTAAATGTTACCATTTCAGTTGTTCCATTTTATAAATTTGTCATTTTTAACTGAAATTGTCTTATTTATAAGAGTATAAATCACTATTTTACAATTATTAATTTTTAACGATTTAAGGTAAAGTAATTCAAATTTAAAGGATTCCAATATAAGAAAAATGTTTATCTCACAATTCTAATTTTAAAAGTTTTCAGTTTTAAACGAAGTTTAGAATCGTTCAATTTTGGAATTCCATTTGGAAAGTTTGTAATTTTAAATTCTTCAATTTTTGTTGGGTTAGAAGGGAGAAAATTTTGGTTTTTAATTTTTTTTTTTTTTTAATTGGAAGAGGGAATTTTTTTATTTTAAAGATTTAGGTTTCAGAAAAGTTTGACCATGACTCATTTAATTTGTAGCTTAGTTTTGATTACTTCAAATTAAAAAATGTTCAGCTATAAAAGATTGCATTTTTTCATTTTAATGAGTTTCAAGAGATTTTAAAAATTTTAAGGGATATCAAAGAATTTTGTAGGATTTTCAATGATTTCAAGAAATTTAAAAGAATTTCACCAGACTTAAGGGATTTTACAGGACCTCTAAGTATTTGAAAGATTTTAGGGGATTTTGCAAATTTCAGGGGATTTCTAGAGAACTGTTGGAAATAAATTTAATTTATTTCATTTTCAAGGGATTTTAAATGATTTCCACATAATTATTTCTAACTACCATAAACTGGGGCTAAGCGGCACATTTGTGGGGAAAGCGGCGCACCCTTAACTTTGTATTTAAAACGCGATATTGCTTCTTCTACGTTTTTTAATTGAAATTTTATCATTTTTATTTGCAAGCCTTTATGTTTTTTACCTAGAAGAAGCAAGTATCGCATTCAGAAATGAATAATCAACGGTGCGCAGCTTTTCTCCACATGCGCTGCTTTGCCCCAGTTTACGGTATTTTAAAGATTTCAGAGGAACACAACAGAGGTCAAAAGATTTCAATAGATTTCTACGTTTTTAACAGAATTTAAAGATTTTAATAGACTTAAAAAAATCCAAAAGTATCAAGAGATTTCAAGAGACTTCAAAGAACTTTTGATGTATAAAGTTTATTTGTGCAGAATCGCTATTTTTGTGTGTGGTACTTCCATATGAGAGAGAATTCGTAGAAAAAATCTGTAATTTACAGTATGCAATCTTTAAAATCTTATCTTTAATTTAAACCAATAAAAATTAAAAAATCTTCTTGGGTTCCCGAGATATAACTAAAAATGTCCAAGCACGTCTACGTCGAGTTTCAGTCGGCGATCACCGCTGTCAGTCGACTCAAACTCGACGCAGACATGCTTGAACATTTTTAGTCATATTTTGGGAATCTATGAAGGTTGTCAAATTTTTATTGCCCTAAATTAAAAACAAGATCTTAGAGATTGCGTCCTCTCAATTTCAGATTTTTTCTAAATCTTTCCTAGGTCATGACACGA
>JAUMHM010000071.1:28571615-28592646 GCA_032362435.1 Melikaiella ostensackeni | reverse complement strand
GACTTTACATGAGTGGAGCGTTAACCAATTACGCCACCGAGGCCGCAGTAGATCGTTTCTCATTTCTCGTATATCACTATGATTTGAAATTATTTAATTTCAAAAGTTTTCAATTTTAAATTATTCAATTTTTTAATTAGAAATAATACAATTTCATTTCCTTTGAATTTTAAATGATCCAGTGTTTAAAATTCTAACGTGTGATTGTTCAATTTCGAACCTCTTGAAATTGTCATATTTTCGAAATTTTAATCTGAAATCATTCAATTTCAAGATTTTTCAATTGAAAAAAAATTGTTCAATATTGAACGCTTTTAATTAGAAATAATACAATTTTATTTCCTTTGAATTTGAAATGATCCAGTTTTCAAAACTCTAACCTGTAATTAATTGTACAATTTCAAACCTTTTGAAATTGTCCTATTTTCAAAATTTTAATCTGAAATTATTCAATTTCGAGATTCTTCAATCCAAAATAAAATTGTTTAATTTTGAACGCTTTCAACTAGAAATAATACAATTTCATTTCTTTTGAATTTGAAATGATCCAATTTTCAACATTCTAATTCGCAATTATTCAATTTCGAACCTTTTGAAATAATCTTCGAAATTTTTATCTGAAATCATTCAATTTAGAGATGATTCAATTCAAACTAAAAATTTTCAATTTTATACGCTTTGAATAAGAAATGATACAATCTCAACTCTTTTCTAATTAAATCGCCCAATTTTTAAAATTTTTCAATTTCAAATTATTTAATTTTAAACGCTTTTAGTTAAAAACGATTGCAAGATGAATTCTTTCTGATTTCATTCAAAATGTTGTCCTCTTTTCAAAATTTTACCCAATCTAAAGTTGTTTGATTTCCCGTGAGGAAAAAGCGTTTAGCCCTCTTTTGAATTTTGGCGCCCCTTAGGGGTCCATATGGACAATCCATAGAGCGAAACCCACGAGGGCCCTCAGGGTCGATCGGTTAAAATTTCTAAGTGCAAAGGGTCAATAATTTTTTGACACTACAAATTTTGGTGTTTGTTTAGTCCAGACTTACGAAAAATTCATTTTTGTTAAAAATTTGATGACATTTTTTTGGAAGATGAACTTCGAATTCTCAGATGCTTCTGACTGCCGATCTCATGCCTCAATTCACAAAAATTAAACAATTTTGTTGTTGTAATAAATTGTCTTTTGTGCGGAGTGCTTGTCTGAAAAAAAGTTATAAACAATGAGGTAAGTTGTTCAAAAGGAAAAACGGAAATTTGATAAGATTCTGATCATGACTTCAAGTCCAGGTCGAGGCGTTAATATTTATTTTATTTTTTAATTCTTTACACATATTTACTACACATATATATTTATTAAAATATGCTTTTAAATGATGAGGAGAGAATTATTAAATAAATTTTTTAAAATTAAAAATTGGCCGTCGGGGCAACCGCGAGGGGCCCACGAGGGCCTCTCGAGGGCAACCATGAAGGAAGCCCATGGTGGATCCTTATGGATTAGCATTTCGTTTCCATGAGGGGCCACGCCTGGATTGACCTCATGGGCCTCTCATAGAAATTGGTCCCTGATGGATTTTTGACGTTCTAGGCCCGAGAAAAACCCTTTTAGAGTCTAGATTGAAAAATGAGTCGTCGGGGCACTTTTGAAGTTGGAACTTCGAAAACCTGCTTTCCAAAAAAACTGCTTAAATTCTTAATATTTTAAAATTGGTTCAATAGTGGATTCATAAATTGTTTACATTTTGAAAGTTAGGAAATAAAAATCCAAGAACGTGAAAGCGCATTCCTTGTTGGTCCTAGGAAGTGTTTAATATGGCATAGTAAAAAAAATCCAATAAAAAAAAGAAAGAAACAAAAAAAAATTTCTAGTGTTGAATATTCATTTTTTATGGTTGAAAATTAATTTTCTTAACTAAAAATTTAACCATTCCAGTTGGAGATCCATCATTTTCGTTCAAAATTCATCTCTTTGTTTGAAAAGTCTACTATTAAATTTTTAGTTGAGAATTCATCTTTTTTTTATAAAAATTTTATTATTTGGTAAAAAAATTTAATTATTTTATTAAATATTCAACGAATAAGTTAGAAAGGTATTCTTTTTGGTTCATAATTCAATTATTTTTTAGAAAATTCGCCTTCTTGGCTTTAAAATTCAACAATTTGGTCGACATATTTTTTATCTCTTGAATGGAAAATCATTCTTGGTGGAAAATTGAACTCTTCTGTTGAAAATTCGTCTTTTTGGTTTCAAAATTAAATTCTTTTGATAGAAATTTTTATCTTTTTTGGTTAATAATGTAACTGTTTGGTTGAAAAAGTAATTAGGTTTGGTTGAGAATTCAACTACTTTGTTAAATGTTAATTTTTTTAGTTGAAGATTCATCATTTTAGTTAAAAATTCATCACTTTGTTTAAAAATTGAACTACTTTGTTGAAAATTCGTTTGTCTTTTCATTGAAAATTAATTTTTTCAACTGAAAATTTAAGTACCCCATTTCTGTCGAAAATTCGTCTTTTTCTCGTTTTTTCATTTAAATACAAACTGAATTAATAGAACCAAATAAAAAAATATAACTTTTTTAGGTTGAAAGTTAATTTTTTGATTTATTGTAGTTGAAAAGTCTTTTATTGTATTTATTGGTTGAGAATTCATCTTTAATGATAAATAGTTTTATTATTTGGCTGAAAATTTGGCAGAATTGAACTGTTTTTTTATTCAAAATGAAAATCTTCCTTGGTCCAAATATCCACTATCACATTTTATTTAAAGTTGATGTTTTTTTCATTTCCTTTGTTCAAAATTGTTCTTTTTTGGTTGAAAATTCAACTATTTGGTTGAAAATTCGTCTTTTCTGGTAGAAAATTAATCCTCTTAGTTTAAATTCATCTCTTCATATAAAAATTTAACTATGTATGTTGTGGAAAATTCAAGTACGTGGTTCAAAATTAATGTATTTTGTTGAAAATTCTTCTGTTGTGGTAAAAACTCATTCTTCTTGTTTGAAGCTTAATCTTTTGGGGTAAAAAATCATCCGTTTTGGTTGAAAATTGAACTATTTCACTAAAAATATCTTTTTTGTTGAAAATTTATACTCGCGGATTGAAAATTCTACTGTTTCGTGGAAAATTCGTTTTTTTTAGTTCGAAAATTCAACAATTAGGTGGAATTTTTTTTGTCTTGACTGAAAAATCTTCTTTGTTTGAAAATTCAATTCTTATTGAAAATTAGTTTTTTGGGGTTAAAAATTGATCTGTTCTGGTAGAGGATTCCACTGTTTTATTGAAAATTCGCCTTTTTGGTTAAATTCAAAAGTTTTTGATTAAAAATTAAAATCTTTTTTGGTTGAAATATCAACTTTTACATTTTTTGCTGAGAATTCATCTTTTGTGGCTGAATGTTCAACTACTTGGTTGGAAGTGAACTACTTTGTTAACAATTAAATATTTTTGGATGAAGATTCATAATTTTAGTTGAAAATTCCTCTCTTCGATTGAAAATCCAACTATTTCAGGTTAAAAGTCAATTATTTTTTGTTAAAAATTCAACTGTTTGGTTAAAAATTAACTTTCTTCTGAAAATTCATCAGTTTTGTAGTATAATCGTCTTTTTGGATTGGAAATTCATCTCTTTTCCTGAAAAATTAATGTTTTTTCTTTGAAAATTTATCCTTTTTGTATTGAGCATTCAACTATTTAGTTAGGGATATGTCTTTTTAGGTTGAATTGAAATGTTTTTGATTAAAAATTAAAATCTTTTATGGTAGAAATGTCAACAATTAAATTTTTTCTTGAGAATTCAACTACTTAGTTGAAAATTGAACTACTTGGTTCAAACTTGAACTAATTTGTTAAAAATTCATTTTTTTTTTTGCTAAAGATTTAGCATTTTAGTTGAAAATTCAACTATTTCGTTGAAAATGAACTTTATTGTCGAAAAATTATGTTCGCGGATTAAAAATTCAACTGTTTTGTAGAAAATTCGTTTTTTTGGCTTGAAAATTCAACAATTTTGTGGATTTTTTTTTCTTTCTTGCCTGAAAAATCTTTCTTAAATGAAAATCCATGTGTTTTGGTTGAGGATTCAACTATTTTATTGAAAATTTGTCTATTTTGGTTGAATTCAACTGTTTTTGAATAAAACTTAAAATCTTTTTTGATTAAAATATCAACTATTACATTTTTCGCTAAGAATTCTTCTTTTTTTGTTTGAAAATTCAACTTTTTGATTCAAAATTAACTTTTTTTTTGAAAATTCATCTCTTTTGGTAAAAATTTAATGTTTTTTGTTTGAAAATTTATTTGTTTTTGTTGAGCATTCAACTATTTAGTCGAAAATATGTATTTTTAGGTTAAATTGAATTGTTTTTTATTCAAAATTAAAATCTTTCATGGTGGAAATGTCAACAATTACATTTTTTCTTATGAATTCGACTACTTAGTTGAAAGTTGAACTACTTGGTTTAAAATTGAACTAATATTTTAAAAATTCATTTTTTTGCTAAAGATTTATCATTTTATCTGAAAATTCAACTATTTCGTTGAAAATAAACTTTTTTGTCGAAAAATTATGTTCGCGAATTGAAAATTCGACTGTTTTGTAGAAAATTTGCTTTTTGGCTTGAAAATTCAACAATTTGGTGGATTTTTTTTTCTATCTTGACTGAAAAATCTTTCTTGATTGAAAATTTATCTGTTTTGATTGAATTCAACTGTTTGATTAAAGATTAAAATCTTTTTTAGTTAAAAAAACAACTATTACATTTTTTGCTAAGAATTCATCTTTTTTTGTTGAAGATCCAACAGTTTGGTTAAAAATTAACTCTTTTCTGAAAATTCATCTCTCTTGGTAAAAGTGTAATCTTTTTTGTTTGAATTTTTATCTGTTTTGGTTTAGGATTCAACTATTTTATCGAGAATTTGTCTTTTTTGGTTGAACCTCACTGTTTTAGATTAAAAATGAAAATCTTTTTTGGTCAAAATATTAACTATCACATTTTTCGCTAAAAATTCACCTTTTTTGTTGAAAATTCAACCGTTTGGTTAAAAATTAACTTTTTTCTGAAAACTCATCTCTTTTGGTAGAAATGTAAACTTTTTTGTTTGAATTTTCATCTGTTTTGGTTTAGGATTCAACTATTTTATTGAAAATTTGTTTTTTTGGTTGAACCTTACTGTTTGTAATTAAAAATAAAAATCTCTTTTGGTCAAAATATTAACTATTACATTTATCGCTAAGAATTCATCTTTTTTGGTTGAAAATTCAACTACTTGGTTGGAAATTAAACTACTTCTTTAACAATCAATTTTTTTTGTTAAAAATTCATAATTTTAGTTGAAAATTCTCTTTTAGATCAAAAATCCAACTACTTTTGTTTAAGAGTCAATTATTTTTGGTTGAAAATTCAACCGTTTGCTTAAAAATTAACTTTTTTCTGACATTTCATCTCTTTTGGTAAAAATTCAATCTTTTTTGTTAATAAATTTATCTATTTTTGATAAGCATTCAACTATTTAGTTAAAAATATGTCTTTTTAGGTTAAATTGAATTGTTTTTGATTTATGATTGAAATATCAATTATTACATTTTTCGTTAAGAATTCAACTACTTAGTTGAAAGTTGAATTACTTTGCTAAAAATGCATTCTTTTGGGTAAAGATTTATCACTTAAGTCAGAAATTCATCTCTCTAATTGAACATTTAACTATTCCCTAGAGAATTTGTTTTTTTTTTTATTGAAAATTAATTTTTTTTACTGAAAATCTAGCTATTTCATGTTGGATTAAAAATTTATCTTTTTTAATTGAAACCTAATATTTTGAGATAAAATTTCAACTGTTTGGTTATAAATTGATGCATTTTCTTGAAAAATCGTCTTTTTTGGTGGATAATTAATCTTCTTGGTTGAGAATTCATCTTTTTGGTTGAAAATTTAACAACTCGGTTGAAAGTTGAAATAAATCGTCGCTCATGACTAACCTACGATTTCCAATTAAATGTATAACAATTGCCACTCGACAGATATGCATGAAGTTGTCTAAAAATGATTCTGGATCCAAAAAAGTGGATCATTTCGATATGAAGTTGATAATCATATTGATATGCAACGGTTTGATATCCCGGAGTTTACTGTGCATTGGTCTTTGAACTTGAACTTTGAAATTTGCATTGAAAATTGAGTTATTTGTACGAAGGAGGAGAACGGCGACTTTTTGAAGTGGAGGTAAATTTTCGCAGAACCGGGACATGAACAAATTGACATAATCACCAGTCATCCTGCTCGGTTCATTGGCATTCCGAGTACCAACGTCAAGGAGTCGACTCTGTCAAGGTCCTCCGGTTCTCCACGATGGCGTCGGATGCTATACAGACAACTATATATACTGCTCATAAATAGCTGCATTTCCTTACACTCACACACACATAGACTCATTTTCACACGCATTACTGTAATTAACGCCAACCGAGAGACGAAGGACGTTCTCGTGGAATTTCGATTCGTTCTCACTGCTAATACGATTTGTCGTTTGATAATTTTGGTAAAAGAGCGAGTAAATTTTTGTTCAAAGTTTGCCTTTATATCTCAAGATAGACTCTTCTGAGGGCTGTGCACTTAGTCCAGCAAGATTCCAATTTTTTCATTCCTTCAGTAAAGAAGATTTCTCGAGGTCTGCAAAATACGCATTTACGGCATCTATTACTTCTTCACTGCTTTGACTGCTGCTTTGTCTCGGGAGTATAGTGGTGGATTCAGGTTTCGTCCACAGTCACGAATGGACGCGAAAAGTCCTGCGGATTCCGATTGAACTTCGCCAAACACTGCGCTGAAACGTCTTTTCGGTTGCGCTTTTGATCGGGAGATCAATTTCGGATTCGTCGATCTTCCATAATCATATGATGAATTTTTTCCACCATATCCGATGTGGTGACCTCAATTGGGCGTTCGGAGAGCGCTTCATCTTTAGTTATGGTTCGGCCACGTTTAAATTCGTTTATCTAAAAATAAACGGTTTTCAACGAAAGAGCAGATTCCTCGTGAACTCCGTCTAAGTCGGCTTTGATCTGCGCGGAAGTCCAATTTTTTAAATAGAAATGTTTTTATCACTGCATGGAACTCTTCTTTCTCCATTTTTTCGAGAGCTACTGACTCACTTCAAACGTATGCCAAACGCAAACTAAACGTCGGTTTTGACTGAAGCTTGGCAGAAGTTAGTTTGAAGCGTGCTATTTTTTGGCCATGCACTACAAAGTTCATTTTGGCGCCATCTAGCGGGAAAATTACCTTACTTATCAAACGAATCTCATAGTCTGGGAGCCAGGAGCCTTTTGGTCTGCGATAATAGGTCTCCAAAAATTATTTTATTTTATTGTGAAAATGAAAAAATAGAATAAAATACAATGGTGCACAAATTGGCATTTTTTGTGAAAATTTGCAATTACTTCTTAGTCTTACTTGTATAATTTGGTGAAAGTGTCAGAATAATATCAAAAAATTGTTGTTTCTGGTAAATTTTTTTTCAGTGTTTTTTAAAAAATCGTGAAAAACGTAGAAAACTGCAAAAAACTTCTACTAGAAACTACAAGTTTTTGTTGGAATTCGGAGACATATTTTTACAACAAAAAAAATGATAATTTTCACATTAATATACATTATGGTAATTATTTTATTTTATTGTGAAAATGAAAAAATACAATAAAATACAACGGTGTACAAATTGGCATTTTTTGTGAAAATTTGCAATTACTTCTTAGTCTTACTTGTACAATTTGGCGAAAGTGTCAGAATAATATAAAAAAATTGTTGTTTCTAGTAATTTTTTTTTCAGTGTTTTTTCAAAAATCGTTAAAAACCTAGAAAATTGCAAAAAACTTCTACTAGAAACTGCAAGTTTTTGCTGGAATTTGGAGACGTATTTTTACCTAAAAAACTGATAATTTTTACATTAATGTAATACGGTACTTTATTGTAATTTATTGTATTTTCTTGTAAAAGTACTTTTCTGCTAGAGAATTTCAAAATATTTCACCAAGATTTCAAAGATTTCAAATATTTCAAACATTTAAAAATAGTTGTTCGTTTTGGCAAAGATTTCAAAGATTTCAAAAAGAGTATTTTACTATGAAAATTCAATAAATTACAATTAAATACAACAATGTGAAAATTGGCATTTTATGTATAAATTTGTAGTTTCTAGTAAATTTTTTAACATTGTATTCTAAAAAAAAAATAAAAACGTAAAAAACTGCAACAAACTTCTACTAGAAACTACAAGTTTTTGCTGGAATTTGGAAACATATTTTTACAAAAAAAAAGATAATTTTCACAGTAATTTTTTTTGTAAAAATTTGTAATTACTTCTTACTTGTACAACTTGGTAAAAGTGTCAGAATAATAGCAAAAAATTGTAGTTTCTAGTAAATTCTTTTTCACTGTTTTTTAAAAAATCGTTAAAAACATAGAAAACTGCAATTTGGAGAAGTATTTTTACCAAAAAAGTGATAAGAGATTTCACAAAAATTTCCATGACTTCACAAATATTTAAAAGATTTCAAAATATTTCACAAAAATCTTAAAGATTTCAAAAGATTAAAAAAAATTTCAAAAGATTTCGTAATAATTTCAAAGATTTCACAAAAATTTCAATGATTTCAAAAGATTTCAAAGATATCACGAAGGCTGGTACAGCTTGTACAGGCGTATCGAAAAAATAAAATTTTGATCTTTTCTTTGGCAGAGGGGTTGAAAAGTTTCTAGTGGGTGCCAAAATGATTTTCTGAGAGTTTGAGCAAAATAAAAAAATTCTTTCAGTTATAACAATAAATTTTTCACGATTTTTACCATTTTCTGTACTTTAACTTAAGTGTGCACACACAAGATAATATTTTATGAAGTCTATACTGCATAGGGCCTTCTATGATAATAGTATAAAACTTTTACGGTTTACCCGAATTAAGAATAAAAAAAAGTTATTGACCTGAAAATGGCAAGTAAGTAAAATGTTGTGCGAACTGAGAGAATTATTTTATTTTGCTCAAACTTTCAGGAAATCATTTTGGCACTCACTACTCTCTAAATTTTTTCGAGTGAAATGTCACTCATTTCGAGCGAAATATCACTCGAAGAAAAAGTGAACACTCCGCTTCTCTTATTCGAGTGAAACTCCACTCTTCGCTCGAGTACATTTCCCACTATTCTCACTATTCTCACTCGAAGAAAAGCGAGATGTCACTCGAGGCGAGTGAAATAATTCAATCGGTGTTCAAGTGAATTTTTTCACACGAGCCATTCGAGCGGTAAATACAACTCGAAAAAGAGCAAGATGTCACTCGAATCGAGTGAAAAAATTATTTTAATTCTGTAATATTTTTTAAAAAATACGAATTCAGAATTACAAAAATTTTTAAAATTTATTTTGTACATTTTCTTAACAATTTACAATTAGTGATAATAATTTTTTCAGGTAATATATTAATTATAATATATTATGATACATTAATCATGTATTAAAAATATATAAATATTGCTTAAAATAAATACACATATATATATATATATACATATATAAATCCTAATAATATCTAATCTAATAATATTATAAATCTTCTTCTTATAATGGCTTCAAATATATATAACATATAACAAATGAATTTTCAACAAAATAGTTGAATTTTCATGTAAAAAGATAAATTTTCAAACCATACAGTTGAATTTTCAGTCATGAAAGATAAATTTTCAACTAAAAATAAAATAATCAAACTGTCATTCAAAATATTAAATAATTTTTAATAAAGAAGACTTATTAGTGAAACGAGAATCTTCCGCTTGTATTTAAAAATAAATGCGAAATATGCATGCGAGTGTTCGGACTGCCCGCTTTGCAGCGAAGGAGCTGCTCGACTCCGTTGCGCTCACTCAACCTCTCTCTCGACTCCTTAAAAACCCTCATTAACGAATACGAGCCGACTGAAATTCTAAGAACGACTTAAGTCCAGGTGACTTTAAATCAGAGTGGCGTGTATTACATTTGTGTCCTCTTCTGACTATTGTTGGGTGGTTCTGAAAAAAATGAGTATTAATATCTTATTTTATGATTTCTTTCGCATTTGAAAATGCATTGCTTATTTTCCCATTTATGCTTACCGTTCACTCAACGTCATATTAGACAATATGTTGAAAAGCGAAGTGCAGCAGCCATGCGGCTGTTCCAAGTTGATGACAAAGCTAGCGATAAAATTATAAAAATTGATTAATTCTGGTGCATATTCCACATTGAAACAATAATGCAGCTTGAATAGGATATCAAATGACTGCATCGTATTTCTTGGGACCGAAATCATTTCTGAATCCATCCTTATAAAAAATGGTCCCTCTGTTTCGGAATTCATGCCAGTTGCACAAAATAGGAAGGATTGTGCTGAACCTGTTGGCTTTGTTGCCTCCAAAATGTCCTCTCCTCCGTAAACATGATTAATGCAAGAAATTATAATTCACACTATACAGCATTTTAAAAATTATATGCAGTTAATGGCATCATCGTCATATTACTTACACGAACGAACTGCAACAAATCTTTGTCTGGCACTTCTTTACGATGAATAGCATTTTGCTGCGGCTTTGTCTTCCTTTTCTTGTTATATACGAAGTCAGGGATGGGGAGAATCTCTGGTAACAACGCCAAAGCCTTCAAGTTGTCTGTAAAAGAATGTGTAGAATACATTACCACTAACATTAAAACCATAATTATAAATTCTTACAAAGCGAAAAATTCATTGAATATTTACCCTCTAAACCGTTTACTCGTTGCAGCAGATCGTTTCTATTTTTACCAACATATGCCAGAATGCATCGAGCAAAAAAAGCAATCTCTTTCTATTATTGCTATTAAACTATTTACCTTTCTTACATGGAAATAATTATGTTTCACGTTTATAGCTACGGGGATTCATGTAGATTGTATTCTTTTTAGGATCCTCTTTTCCTAGAAAATTGTTATTAGCATATAAAAAGCCCCTATAAACTGTAGAAAAGACTCTTGTAATTATAATTTTGCAGGAAGGATTCTAATAGTATAATTAAATCCTAACATCCCTTCATTTCAAGGATCGTAATAATTAATTGGATTTTGGTTTAGCGCTTTTCAAGTGACGCTGAAACGAACGGCCCTCGACTACAAAGACGCATGCTAGCGTAATATTCGCAATTATTGAAGCTATAAATCATGAACATTTAACACCTTAACTGCCGCAATGTGGTTGTTAGACATAAGCGTGTACTGTCACCCAGAATCATAATCTCTTACGATTAATGTTCCAACGTTTATAATGCTTATATTTTTACTTAAAAATTCAAACAAGTATTCACTTTTTTTTACGAAATCCGTTATAAACCATAAATTCATGCATGCATGAATAAATCGGTAATAGCGTATCAATTTTATATTCACGTCTATAGTGCCTTATCAGATGACACTTAATTCTGTCTCGAAAAAAAGTTATTTCTATATCACAGTAAACACTGGAATATCAAACCGTTGCATATCATTATGATTATCAACTTCGGATCAAAATGATACACTTTTGCGAATCCAAAATTATTTTTACACAACTTCATGCAGTTGAATTTTCAACCAAAAAGATGAATTCTCAACCAAGAAGTTTAATTACCTACCACAAAACACAATTTTTCAAGGAAATACATAAATTATCAATTAAATAGTTGAATTTTCATGTATAAAATATCAATTTTCAATTAAGAAAGATGAATTTTCAATCCAAAATAAAATAGCAAGATTTTCAGCAGGAAAAGTTAATTTTTAACCAAAAAAAAAACGAATTTTCAACAAAATATTTGAATGATCAATTAAAGAGATGAATTTTCAATTAAAATGACAAATCTTTAACAAAAAACAAAAAAAAAAATGAATTTTTAACAAAGTACACTGGAACGAAAAATCTAATTGTTTGCATTTCAACCATAAAAGATTTTAATTTTGAATCAAAAACAATGTAATTCAACCTAAGAAGACAAATTTTCAACAAAATAGTGGAATGCTCAACAAAAACCGATAAATTTTCAAACAAAAAATGTCAAATTTTTACCAAAAGAGATAAAATGTCAGAAAAAAAAGTTAATTTTTAACCAAACGGTTGAATTTTCAACCAAAAATTATTAATTTGTGAAGAATTGTAGTTGGATTTTCAATCAAAGAGAGGAATTTTTAACTAAAATAATGAATCTTCAACCAAAAAATTCGTTGTTAACAAAGTATTCTAATTTCCAACCAATTAGTTGAATTTTCAACCAAAAAAGATGAATTCTTAGCAAAAAATGTAATAGTTGATATTTTAACCAGAAAAAGATTTTAATTTTTAATCGAAAACAGTTGAGTTCGACAAAAAAAAATTCAAATAAAATAGTTGAATCCTCAACCAAAACAGAGGAATTTTCAAACAAAAAAGATTAAATTTTTGCCAAAAGAGATGAATTCTCAGAAGAAAGTTCATTTTCAACCAATCTGTTGAACTTTCAACCAAAAAAGATGAATTCTCAGCGGAAAATATAATAGTTGATATTTTGAACAAAAAAGATTTTAATTTTTAATCATAAACAGTTAAATTCAACAGAAACAGACAAATTTTCAGTAAAATAGCTGAACCAACCAAAGCAAATGAATTTTCAATCTAGAAAGATTTTTCAGTCAAGGAAGAAAAAAATTTCCACTAAATTATTGAATTTTCAAGCCAAAAAAGCGAATTTTCTATAAAACAGTTGAATTTTCAAACCGCAAACATAAATTTTCGATAAAAAAGTTCATTTTTAGCGAAATGGTTGAATTTCCAACTAACATGATAACTCTTCAAAACAATGAATTTTTAACAAATTAGTTCACCTTTAAACCAAGTAGTTCAACTTTCAACAAAGTAGTTGAATTCTTGAGAAAAAATGTGATTGTTGATATTTCAATGATAAAAGATTTTAATTTTTAATCAAAAACAATTTCATTCAACCTAAAAAGACAAACTTCCAACAAAATAGTTGAATGCTCAACAAAAACAAAGAAATTTTCAAACAAAATAGATAAAATTTTTGCAAAAAGAGATAAATTTTCAATCTAAGAAGACGAATATTCTACAAAACTGATAAATTTTTAGAATAAAGTTAATTTTTAATCCAACAGTCGAATTCTCAACCAAAAATAATTGAATTTAAACCAAAAATAGTCGGTTTTTCAATCAATAAAAGGAATATTCAACTAAAGTTATGAATCTTCAGCTAAAAAAATTAATTGTTAAAAAGTAGTTAAACTTTCAACCAAGTAGCTGAATTTTCAACCAAAAAAGATGAATTCTTGGCGAAAGATATAATAGTTGATATTTCAATAAAAAACGATTTTAATTTGTAATCAAAAACAGTTTAATTCAACTAAAACAGACAAATTTTTAATAAAATATTTGAAACTTCAACAAAAACAGTTCAATTTTCAATTCAAAAAGACGAATTTTCAACAAGAAATGAATTCACAATCAAGAAAGATTTTTCAGTCGAGAAGGAAAAAAAATTTCACCAAATTGTTGAATTTTCAAGCCAAAGAAACAAATTTTCTACAAAATAGTTGAATTTTCAATCCACAAATGTTAATTTTCGACAAGAAAATTAATTTGTAACGAAATAGTTGAATTTTCAATTTTACCCCAAAAGATTAATTCTCAAACGAGAAGAATATTTTTTTACCCAAACAAACGAATTTGCAAAAAAGTACATGAATTTTGAACCAAATAGTTGAATTTCCAACTAAAAAAAGTTCATTTTTAGTTTAAAACTCAATCTTCAACCATAAGAGAACTAATTTTCAACAAGACAGTTAGAATTTCACCCAAAAAGATGAATTTAAACTAAAAGGATTCATTTTCTATCGAAAAAGACGAATTTTTAACAAAACAGTTAAATGTTCAATTAAGGAGATGAATGTTCAACTAAAATGATAAGTCTATAACGAAAAAAATGAATTTTTAAGAAAATAGTTCAACTTTAAACCAAGTAGTTCAACTTTCAACTAAATAGTTGAATTCATAAGGGAAAATTCAATTGTTGATATTTCAACCATAAAACATTTTAACAGCAAAATTTATATAAAGGCATCATATTACACCTCGAGTATCCTCTTATGAACAGTCTTACGAAAATCGTGGTTGGGGATGCTTCGCATCGCTATCAATAAGATAATTTTTTTAAAAATTTCGTCAATTTCTTCCACGCGCTTTTTAAAAAATATTTTTTAGTGCTTTCCCAATATTCTTTACGTGTACTTGGAGTTTTTTCCTATGAAATTTTCCGGTTTAAAATTTTAATGATTACTCTTGAGGTTCTTAAAGCGAACGTACAAGTGCCGCGCATGTCCTAAGCAGAAGGCTATATATTATAGCGTGCTACGCTCCAGGTGATAATGACAGTAAGGATGTAAAAGTTACCTTCTGGGACTAGTTGTGCGATACTATAGGTACTTGCAATCCTGGCAAAAGAATAATTTTATTCGGAGATATGAATGGCTGAGTTATTGTGCAACGCGAAGGTACCGACAGGGTACTGGGTCATTTCTGAGACCCAAAAACGAACGACAATGGGGATAAATTGATTAGCTTTTGCTTAGAAAAAGGCCTGTTCATAACAAATACTTGGTTCCGACACAAAATGATCCACATGTATACTTAGTGCAGAGGTGAAAGCCACATGATTAACTTTGTTGTAGCGAATGAGAGACTGAGAGGGCTTGTAAGGGATACAAGAAGGGTTATGAGAGGTTCTGAATGCGGAACGGATCACTACCTCTTGGTTTCATAAATAAATCTAGGTCGAGGGTGGAGGAGAAGAAGAATCAATAATAAGTTGAAGCAGACGCGATTTAGAATGGAGAACTTGCAGAAACCAGAAGTACAAGTGGTATATCGTGAAAAGCTGCATAAATATTTAGGGCATCATAAAGAAGACTGTAAGACGGAATGAGGTAATAAAAATGTAGAGGGTGCATGGATAATACTACGGGATAGAATCTTCAAGAGTGGATCTGAAGTTTGCGGTACTGCGGCTGTAGGAAGAAGGGCTATAGATGTTTGGTGGAATGATCAAATCCGCATGGATACCAACGAGAAAGAGCAAGTGTACTCGAGAACATTAAATATCAAAGATCTTAGCGATGAGGAAAGGGCTAGATTAGAAAATGATTACGAGGATAAAGACAGAAAATCCAAGATACGAGTCAAAAAAAGCAAGGATAAAATCAAAAAAGAAGAAGATAACAAAATGCAAAATATATTTGAAGTAAATAAGAAATTATTTTGGAAATGAGTTAAGAAGATTAGAAAAGGGAGTACTAGCACTGAGGTAGTCGGAATTAAGAATGCAGATGGTGATATGGTATGAGATGCGGACAAAGTGAAAGACTGAATGACTAATTTTTTAAATGAAATTGTATGGAGGTCAAGCTGTGGAGCATAACAACCGTGACACTGAAGAGGATACGTTATAGACAATCCTTCTGTAGGTAGCGGAAAAAGAATCGATATCACCGACATTATATCCGTGGTTAGGGAGCTAATGAATGGTAAGGCTGCTGGTGTGGATGGTATCATCGCTGAAATGTTTAAGAGCGGTGGTGGATACTTGTTTGTGTGGCTGAGCGAATTTATGAATGTGTGTGCTGTGAACGGTGAAGTTCCAAATGATTGGAGAAAGGAGATTATCGTCTGCGGATCAGTTATTTAGCTTGAGACAGATCCTAGAAAAGTATTTGAGAGTAAACAAATGAGTTTTCTGTGCATTTGTTGATCTGGAAGAAGCTTTCGATAAGGTGAATAGGCTTATGCTTTGAGAAGTCCTGAAAGAGTATGGAGTAAATGGTTGGCTTCTAGAAGCTATAAAAACAATATATAATGGTAGTAAAGCGAGTGTAAGAGTCAATGGACAACTGAGCGATTGGTTTTATATTGAGCAGGGCGTTAGGCAAGGCTGCGTTATGTCCTCCACGATGTTCAACATATACATGGACAAATGTCTAAGAATGTCTCTCTTAGACAAAGAAAGTGTTGATCTTGGGACAGTGAAAGTGCGTGGACTGGCTTTTGCAGATAAGTTTGTTACGGCAGAATCTGTCGATGACTTGCAGAGAATGGTAAGAAGACTGGATACCAGCATGGAGAGTGTGGCTCTTAAGATCAACGTGAATAAAACGACAATTATCGTGTTTGAAAGAAGGGGTAAGAAAACAGTATTCAACATTGCCTCAATCGAAGAGAGGATAGAAAAAGTTGATGAGTTTGTGTATCTTAGAAGTTTATTTACTGCTGACGGAAAGATAGATGCAGATATATCCATACGCATAAACTAGTATAGAAAGATTATCAGATAATTTTCATATAAAATATCATAATCAGATTATCATAGGGTAGAAACATTGTATGAGAAGTGTGAAAGCAATCTGCTGAGATGGTTTGGACATGTTGTGGTATCACACAAAATTTTGTAGGATTCACAGAGATTTCCAGGGATTTCTAGAGAGCTGTAGGGAATAAATAAAGTTTATTTTTGTTTTCAAGGGATTTTAAATAATGATTTCTAAATATTTCAATATTTCAAAGATTTCAAAGATTTTAATGGATTTAAAAATATTTCCAAAGGTGTTGAGGGATTTTTGCTGTGTAAAATGTATTTGTGCGAAATTGTTAATTTATGTTTAAACTATAAGTTATAAAGATAATTTCATTAATTATCAAAATAAAAAATTTCAAAATTCGCTGTATTTCCAGTTTCGATTCCTGGGTCTTGGAAATTTTTATCCTAGTGCATTTTTATCACTGAAATGTTTTCAAATAACCGGAAAAATTCTTCTCCTATTAACAAAGGTGTTGAAAATTTTTACGAAAACAGGGGTGAATTAAACAGGAATGATCTCTTAGAAAATGATTGGTTAAAAACCGCGAAAAATTGGGAACACTTTTTTGATCTTCAGAAATGTAAAAAAATTGAAGCTCAAAAAAATAAAAAAATTTTATTACTTATTGTTAAACTTCATACTTTTTTAGGATCCCAATACGCTACTTCTTCGCGTTGTAGCGATTTCAAATTCCAGACTCTATCCCAGAATTTTTTATTTTCGACCTACCCTAATGTATAGTACTTCCATACGAAATTATGAGTGGTCTAAAAAAAATCGTTCCTTTGTAGTTTCTTTTCTTTCACATTAATTCCTTCAATATTTTTGTATTATTTATTTTAATGCTGATTATCCTATAATCGTTTTCTATATAATGCTTTTCTATAATGAATTTCTTATAATCCATGGATAAAACTTCTTTTTGCAATATCCGTTATAAACCATAAATTCATGCATGCTTAAATAAATCGATAATCTCGTATCAATTTTCTATTCACATCTACAATGCCTCATCACACGGAGAGAAATGGATACTAGCGATTAACATCTGGATACTAATTCGTGATATATCTGTGATTTAACTATGGGGCAACAGTCTAAAATATCTAGATTTTTAGATTTAACATCCACAGATATTAAGTCTTAATATCCAAGATATTTATTTTAAATATCTGATATATTAAAGTTAGAAGCCGAGAGACATTAAAACTAGTAATGCCTTGGATATTACTGTTAGGTATCCGAGATGTTAAACTTAAACATCCTAGATATTACAGTGAATTACATCGATTACTTCTTAAATGAACGAGAATCTCTTTCCACCGAGCCAGGTCTTCAAGTTGGGAGACAGAAGTCGCTCGGAGCCAAGACTGGAGAATAGGGTGGATGAGGAATCAATTCGAAGCCCAGTTCGTGTATTTTTGCCTTTGCGATTGCAGAGGTGTGAGCACTCGTGTGAGCCAGTGCGTTGTCGTGATGAAATATCACTTTTTGGTGTGCCAATCGCGGCAGTTTTTTTGTAGCTCGACTTTCAAACGGCCCGATAATGATGCTTAGTACGTTCCTGTTATAGTTTTACCCTTCTCCAAGTAATCAATGAGGATAATTCCTTGGGAATACCCAAAATACTATGGCCATCACCTTCCCAGCTGACAAAACAGTTTTCGCCTTCTTTGACGCACTTTCACCAGGCAGTACCCACTGCTTTGACTGCTGCTTCGACTCAGATGTAAAGTGGTGGATCCAGGTTTATCCCACAGTTACGAATAGACGCAAAAAGTCCTGCGGATTCCGATTAAACTTCGCCAAACATTGTGTCGAAACATCTTTTTGGTTGCGCTTTTGATCGGGAATCAGCAATCGTGGCACCCATCTTAAACACACCTTCTTAACCTCCAGTTTTTAGTGCAAGATGTTACGTACTCGTTCAGTGAAGATTCCTACAGCCTTAAAAGTCTCACGCACCTTGATTCGTCAATCTTTCATAACCATGTGATAAATTTTTTCCACCATATCCAATGTGGTGACCTCAATTGGGCGCCCGGAGCGCGGTTCATCTTTAGTTGTGGTTTGGTCACGTTTAAATTCGTTTATCCAAAAATAAACGGTTTTCAACGAAGGAGCAGAGTCTCCGTGAACTTACCGCAATGTATACTTTTCATTTAAATTAAATGTGAAAAATAAGTGGTAGATCTCATATTTAAAATATCAAAAATGTTTTCTTTCAAGTGTTCATAACCCCACTAAAGGTGGAATAGGCATTTGGAGTTATTTGTTGAAAGTGTATTTCATGGTTTTGAGATTGTTAACTTCCACTATTAATAATAGATTTAATGCTTTCACGATGATTCATTATAGTAAAAGGAGTTGTTTCGGGTTTCATCTCCTCTAACTATAATTTCTACTATTATTTTTGATTTTATTGTTATAAATTGGTGTAAAAAGGTGTGTGACTATTGTTTCAGTCGTTATACCTTTAGACATTTATTCTCATAAATCGGTCTAATTCGAAAAACAAAGTATACATAAATGGCCAAAAAACGCACCGGATAATGGAGAATGTGAATCACCAACATACGTAACACATACATGGATTCTACAATCAACTTAGGTCTACTAATCCACAGGTGACATCCGTTGTAAAACAATGGGTTAAATTAATTTTTCTGATAGAAAAATTGAGAAACCAACGACAATTTTTATTGAAACTTGAATATAGAAACCTTTTTCCATCAAATACTCGTATTATAAATCAAACTAAAACTTTTATCACATTTCATACACGTTCAGCACAATGTAAATTCCAAAATAAATTTTCATATTTTCGATACCAGATTTGACAACTAGAGATTTCTGATAACGTGTTACATATAAAAGAAGTCATAAATAATATAAAAAACCTAGAAAATAAGATTATACAACTAGAATCAATACAGTTTCTTATAGAATTGAAACAAAATAATTGTACAGAAACAAAAAAATACTATATAGCAGAAAACTTATGTCCTTGGGAAGACAATTTGCGATGCCCTGTAACAAAAACAACATACCGATTGCAGATCATATTTAAGGTATTGAAAACAAACAATTAAAAATTTCAGAAAAAGAATTAAACTCACTCAGAGCGAACTTAACTTTTACAATAAAATTTTTTTTATCTCAAACATTGCTTGAAATCCAAACGACAGAATGTTAGAATATAAATATTCAAAAACTCAAACATTTATTAAAGACAATCCTCAATTATACATTATAAAATCTGATAAAAGTAGAAAAACGGTAATAATAGAAAAACAAGAATACAACCATAAAATGAAAGACAATGGTTCAAGAATGGTTGGAAGAAAACATGAAAAATAAAAAAACTTACCATCACTTGCGAAGTATTAACGGTCGATAACCAAATATTTAACTTCAATCCTGAGCAAAATAACATCTACATCTGGACGAATAATTAAACATAGTTGGGATATAGTAGAAAAAGTAAAACATGTAAAAATTCCAGATAACTATATGATTTTCTCGCTAGATGCAGTACCAATGTTCACTAACATCGATAGAAATATCGTTTATGAACGAATATATCAAAAATGGAACCTAATAAAACAATATACCACTTTAAATTATTATACACAATTTATTGAAGCAGTTAGTTTCTGCATGGAGAATGCATATTTACAATTTGATTTCAAAACATGAAGTCAGTGGCAGCCAAATTAGTAATGCAAAATATAGAAGAAAAAATCCTGAAAAACAGAAACTTGAATGTTCTTTTTCATTATCGATACGTCGATGATTCAATACTGTGTGCCAAAAAAGACCAAGTGCTTACTATTCTAAATGAATTCAACAAAATCGGTGGATCTTTAAAATTTACTCTCGAAACTCCAAAAAACAAACAAATTAACTTTTCAGATATAACTCTGATTTTTCAAAAAAGTTTCATCGAAACAGATTGGTATCAAAAACCATCTACAACTAGCCAAACATAAAATTATTTATAAAATTAACATTTAAACCATAAGAAAGGAATAATTTTCTCAATGTTAGATAGAGCTATAAAACTTTCAGAACCTGAATTCTACCCTAAAAATATTGCCATAGTTACACGAAATTTATTGAATAATAACTACCCGTACCACTTTATTAAAAAAACTATAGACCAAAGGTTAAAAACATAAAACACTAACATCTTACAACTAAATAGAAAGAAAGAAATTGATTTAAAAAAAATACTAATAGTACCGTTCGTCAAAGAACTGAACGACCTAATTTTAAAAATTTGTAAAAAATCAAACATCCATACGATTTTATCCATAAAAAATAAATTACAGCAAACTTCATTACATACACCAAAAGATCCTATACCAAAGTTTCAACAAACAAATGTTTTATACAAAATAACCTGTATGAACTGAGGACGAGTATATATAGGCCAAACAAAAAGTCCCTTAAGGACTCGAATATCTGAACATCGATCAGATCAAAACCATCATCGAAAAAACACAGCACTATATAAACACATCACCGAATATACACATAAATTTAACTTTCATGAGAAAAAAGTTAAAATTTTAGGAATTGAAAACAATTATCACAATAG
>JAUMHM010000071.1:28551953-28567506 GCA_032362435.1 Melikaiella ostensackeni | reverse complement strand
ATTTCATTATTGTACTAGTGGGAAAACATGTTGATTACTTATACTAATCGTCAACAATCAGGTAATGTGTTATTTTTTCCACTCGAAACAGGCCTGAGAAATGAGATATTTCTCGCGTGTGTTGAATAAAAGAAAGTTTATCATGACATAATTATTGGATGGAAAACTCAAAAAGATAAATATATTTACGACAGCGCGGCGAATAGTTAGCAGGAAAAACGTATGAATAACAGATTATAAAAGTTCAAAAAAAGACAATCAACATTTTGACAATTTTGAAAGAGAGACAAAAACGTTCCCAAAAATCAATGTTTAATTTAAGAAAAAAAAAATACTTTCGAGAAACATTAGTGCTAAACTGAAGCGTGATCGGGTCTCGAGAAAATAGAATTTTTTTTCTCAACTTTGGATGGTGATTAAAAAACCAAATTTTCAATTTCAGAAAAAAATTGATTTCTAGCTATTGAGTTGCTGAACTGGTATATTATGTGTTTCGATGATATCTATAACTTCAATCAACAACATTTTGATCCTATATCAATATTTTTCGAGATTTTTGGAAAACCAAATTTTTGGGAAAAGTAAAAAATTTTATATGCGCCAAAAATCTGTTTGGGACTTCTAACTAGGTTGCAAATGGAACCCCTAGGCTAAGTATCCAAGTCAATATTCTTGGGTGACCTTTTCGGAAGTATACCCGGAATTTCAAGGAATCCTGTTGAAGTTAAGGGTGATGTAAACAGGCCCTAACCTCAAAATTGAATTACCTTATTTTACTCCATAAATACTAGAATTACATCTTTGTTTCATATTCAGAGCCTGCTCCTGTTTTGAATTAAGTCTGTATTCAAAGTGATAAATTGGCTAATTTCAATACTTTTTGTGTGAAACGATTTTTTTTTTCTAACCCGAGCTCTCGAAAGAATCGTTTTACACAAAAAGTATTGAAATTAGCCAATTTTTCACTCTAAATAAAGACTTGATTCAAAACAGGAGAAGGCCCTAAGTATCTAGCAAAGATTTAATTCTAGTATTTATGGAGTAAAATGAGGAAATTCAATTTTGAGATAATGGCCCGGTTACAACGCCCTTAAGCTATTTCCTCTGACGTATTTATCTTTAGATGCCTGCAGTGTTGAAAATTACAAAATTTTTAATCGTCAAAATTTGGATTTTGGATTTGGAATTTTTTTTTGTAAAAAAAATCTAAAAATGCATTTTTTTCGTTTTTCTCAAAAAGTATTAATTTTAGAAAAAAAGCGTAGATAGAAAAAGTATGTATTTCGATGATATCTATAACTTTACTCCACGACATTTTGATCCCAGATCAATATTTTTCGATATTTTCGGAAAAACAAATTTTCGAAGAAAGTAAAAAGTGTTATATGCGCCAAAAATCCTTTTGGGACTTTTAACTAGGTTGCAAAAGAAACCCCTATGCTCAGTATTAAGCCAATATTCTTGAGTGACTTTTTCGGCAGTATACCCGGAATTTCAAGTTCTCCAAGTTCTCCAACCTCCTCCTGTTCTTCTTCAGACTCTTCTTCATCTCCTCTTTCTTCATCATCGTTTTTTCTTTTTTCGTCATCCTTATTTTCCCAAGCTGGTTAAAGAAGTGGAGGGGACGTTGCGTCATCGAGTAAGATCACCAGCCTGAATCTGGGTCGCCTACGTCGCAAGGTTTTTGGGCCTGAAGGCCCCTCTTGCTTCGGACTTCGGAGATTTAACACGCCATGCCACACGCAACGATCTCATTACGTGATTCGTGATTCGAGAATCGATTATTTTGTTTTGTTCACTGCTCACCTGAAGAATCTAAGTTCCGAGTATCAATCATTAAAAAAAACACTTGAAAAAACAGATCTTGATTTTAAAAAATATCTGATTCACAGATGTGATACTTCTATGCCACGAAATATTCTGATTGCATCGATGAAAGAGTGACTGAAGAGAAAAAAATTATTTGATGCAAATATTGAAACTAAAAAATACGTTCTTATTTGAACTAATTAATGAAAAAGCTTAGAATCGAGTTATTTCAAAAACTATTGAAGGAACTTTTGAGGAAACTTTAGGGATTTCTTTAACTTTAATGCATTTTTCCACATGCCTCAAATTAAAGTTTATGATACTATCTAAAGTTCTAAAAGCAAACGCAGTAAATCCTAAGATACTCGTATCAAAAGTGCTGCAGCTCAATTCAGTGAGTCCATATCAAGTCACATGCGTCATGTCTTCCTTGCAGCATGTCACCCTCGCGGGATGTCTCCCACGAGACAAGTCTTCCCGCGGCATGTCTCCCTTGAGGCATGTCTCCCTTGAGGCATGTCTCTCTTGTGGTATGTCTCCCTTTTGGTATGTCACCCTTATGGCATGTCTCCAATGCGGCAAGACTTTAAATTTTTCTTGGGCGAGAGATGCCACAGAGAGGCTTGTGCCTGGAGAGACATGCCGCAGATGTGGCAATTGGAGTCGGGAAGCTTGTCGCAAAATTGGCAGTCTGCTGGGGAGAGATGCTGCAGGGGAGACATACCGCAGAGAGGATTACCGCAAGGGAGACATGTCACAGGGAGACTTTCCACAGAAGAGACATTCCGCAAGGGAGACATTCCGAAAGGGAGACATGTCGTCAAGGAGGCATGTCGCAGAGGAGATATGCTGCAAGGGAAAGATGCCGCTAAGGAGGCATAAAGCAAAGAAGACATGTCGCAGAGGAGAAATGCTTCGGGGAGACTTGTCTCAGGGGAGACATGCCGTGAGGAAGGCATACTGCAAAGGAGACATGAATCAAGGGAGACATGTCACAGAGGAGACGTGCCACAGAGGAGACGTGCCACAAGGGAGACATGTCGCAGAGGAGATATGCTGCAAGGGAAACATGCCGCAAAAATGCATCAAGCGAAGGAGACATGTCTCAGCGGAGACATTCTGCGGGGAGACTTGCCTCAGGGGAGATATGTCGCAGGGACGACATGTCTCGAAGGAGACATCAACCAAGGGAGACATGTCGTAGGGAGACTTGCCACGGGGTGTGATATGTCGCAAGGGATAGGTGCCGCAAAGGAGAAATGCCACAAGGAGACTTGCTGCAGGGGTGACATGCCACGAGAGACATGCCTCAAGAGTTACATGTCGCAAGGGAGACATATCGCAGGGAGACTTACCACATGGGAGACATGCCGAAAGGGATACATGCCGCAAAGGAGACGTGAAGCAAAGGAGACATGTCGCACAGAGATTTACCGCAGGGAGACATGCCGCAAGGGATATATGTCGCAAAGGAGACCTGCCGCATGGCGACTTGTCACAGAGGAGACATGCTGAAAGGGAGACATACCGCAGGAAGACATGCCGCAGTGGAGATATGCCGCATGTGACTTGATATGGAACCAATTCAATCGTCCATTTAATATCAAAATGATCCAGCCTAGTGAATCAAAAAATCTACTGGCCCAACTTCACAATCTCAGCAACCGACAGTCGCGTTATTTTTTTGCAAGCAGACGGAAAGGGGTAATCCACAAATTACGTAAAATGTTTTCTAAAATATCCCCCCCCCCCCCTCCATGTAAGATTCTGTCAGATTTGTTCTGACCTCCCCGCCCTGCCATCCAAAATCTTACGAAGATTTTATAAACTTAGGGAACAAACGTACATATAAATTCTGTTAATTAAATGAAGGTAGGACCTTAATGAAATTAGTTTCAGAAGAGAACATTTCCAGTTTTCTAACATAATTTTTTAAAATTATTACAAATGAACTATAATGTTTATTTAAATTATTATTCTTTAGTCTCTAAATGATCAAAGTTCCCATTTATTTATTGGAGGCTTATTTTCGGTTGAAAAGTCTACTACTACATTTTTGGTTGAGAATTCATCATTTTTGGTTAAAAAAAAGTATTATTTGGTAGAAAATTGAATCATTTTGTTGAGAGTTCGTCTTTTTAGTTTGAAAATTCATCTCTTTTGCTAGGAATTTTATTTTTTTTTTTTGGTTAAAAATCATTCTTTGTGGCTACAAATGCAACTGTTTGGTAGAAAATTAATCTGTTTCGGTTGAGGATTCAATTATTTTGTTGAAAAATCTTTCTTTTTAATTGAATTTAACTGTTTCTTATATCACGGGGTCATCCATATAATACGTCACAAGAAAGTTTCAATACTCAGAATTGATTCTGAGTATTGTAAATATGTATGGTAAATGGTAAAACGATGAAGCGATTCCAACAGCCAAAATTTGGATCATCAAATTAAACTTTTTATTTAAAACTAGCATTATAATTGGAATGTTTTTCAGCGTAACGTAACGCACGATCGAGCCCTCCCCCTCCCCCATATTACACTTCGTCCCAAATTTTTGACACCTCCCTTCTAAACGTGCGACATATTATATGGACGACCCCCAAATTAAAAACGCTTTTAGTTGAAGTATCAGCTATTAAATTTTTCGTTTAGAAAAGATATTTTTTGCTTTAGACTTAAAATTAAAATATTTTATGTTAAAATATCGACTATTACATTTTTTGTTGAGAATTCATCTTTTTGGTTAAATATTCATTTTTTTGGTTGAAGATTTAACATTTGAGTTCAAAATTCATCTTTTTGGTGCCAAATTAGATTTTCTAACTTAAAATTTAACTATTCCCTTTTTGGTTAATAATTAATTTTTTTTTAGTTGAAAAGTGAACCTTCTGATTAAGAATTTATGTATTTTTTTGAAAATTCGTCTTTTTAGTAGGAATTAGTCTCTTTGGTCAAAAATGCAAATGTTTGGTTGAAAATTATTAGGCTTTAGTCGAGGATAAAACTATAATGTTTAAAATTCACCTTTTTGGTAGAAAAATAATCTTTTTGGTTGAAAGTTCAACTATTTGATTGAAAATTCAGCTGTTCCGTTGAAAATTTATTTATTTTGTTTAAAATTCATCTTTTTAGCAGAAAATTAATCTCTTTGGTCAAAAATGCAACTGTTTGGTTGAAAATTATTTGGTTTTAGTTGAGGATTCAACTATTTTGTTAAAAATCGTCTTTTGGTAGAAAATTAATCTTCTTGGTTGAAAAGTCAACTATTTGGTTGAACATTTATATATTTTGTCGAAAATTCGTTTTTTTAGTAGGAAATTAATCTTGCTGGTCAAAAATGCAACTGTTTGGTTGAAAATTATTAGGCTTTAGTTGAGGATACAACTATTTTGTTTAAAATTCGTCTTTTGGTAAAAAAATAATCTTCTTGGTTGAAAATACAACTATTTGGTTGAAAGTTCAACTGTTTGGTTGAAAATTATTCGGTTTTAGTTGAGGATACAACTATTTTGTTTAAAATTCATCTTTTTGGTAGAAAAATAATCTTCTTGGTTGACAATTCAACTATTTGGTTTAAAACTGATGTATTTTATTGAAAATTCGTCTTTTCGGTAGAAAATTAATCTTTTCGGTAAAAATGCCACTGTTTGGTTGAAAAGTATTTGGTTTTAGTTGAGGATTTAACTATTTTGTTGATAATTCCTCTTTTTGGTAAAAAATTTAACTTCTTAGTTGAAAATTCAACTATTTGGTTGAAAATTTATGAATGTTGTTGAAAATTGGTCTTTTTGGCAGAAAATTAATCTTGTTAGTTTGAAAATTATTTGGTTTCAGCTGTGGATTCAACTATTTTCTTGAAAATTCATCTTGGGGGTAGAAAATTAATCTTCTTGGTTGAAAAATGAAGTATTTGATTAAGAATTTATGTATTTTGTTAAAAATTCGTCTTTTCTGGTAGAAAAATACTCCTTTTGCTTTTGGTTTAAAATGCAACTGTTTGATTTAAAATTATTTGGTGTTATTGAGGATTGAACTATTTTATTGAAAATTCGTCCCTTTTGATTGAATCCAACTTTTTAGATCTAAAAATAAAATCTTTTTTGGTTGAAATATCAACAATTACATTTTTCGTTGAGAAATCATCTCCTTTGTTTGAAAATTCAACTATTTGGTTGACAGTGGAACTAGTTTATTAAAAATTCATTTTTTTGTTGAAGATTCATTTCTTTGGTGAAAAATTTAACTCTTTTGTTAAAAATCCGTTTCTTTTGATGTTGAAAATGTATCTTTTTTAATTGAAAATTCAACCAATTTGGTTTAAAATTCATGCATTTTGTTGAATATTTTTCTTTTTGGTAGAAAATTAATCTTTCTGGTTGAAACTTCGACCATTTGGTTAAAAATTCATCTTTTTATTGAAAATTAATTTGTTTCTGTTAAAGATTCAACTATTTTGTAGAAAGTTAGTTTTTTTGGTTGAAAATTAATTTTTAACTGAAAATTTAACTATTCCATTTTTGGTTGAAAATTTACCTTTTTTAGTTGAAAATGCAACTATTTGGTTGAAATTTTATGTATTTTGTTGATAATTCGTCTTTTTTGATAGAACATTAATCTTCTTGGCTAAAAATTTATGTACTGTGTCCGAAATTCGTCTTTTTTGGTAGAAAATTAATCTTCTTGGTTGAACACTCACATTTTCGAGTTGGAAAAACACCCTTTTTGTAGAAAATTCGTCTTTTTGACTTGAAAGTTCAACATTTTCGATGATTTTTTTTATTCACTGAAAAATCTTTCTTGGTTGAAAATTAAACTCTTTTCTTGAAAATTCGTCTTTTTGTTTTGAAAATTCATCTTTTTTGGTAGAAATTTCATCTCTTTTGGTTGAAAATGCAGTTGTTTGGTACAAAATTAATCTGTTTTGATCATTGATTCAACTATATTGTTGAAAATTCGTCTTTCGGGTTGTATTCAACTATCTAGTTGAAAATTCATGTATTTTAATGAAAATTTGTCCTTTTGGGTAGAAAATTAATCTTCTTGGTTGACGATTCATCTTTTTGGTCGAAAATTCATCTATTTGGATAAAAATTACTCTATTTTGTTTATAATGCAATAATTTACTTAATTAATGTTTCAAGTTAAATTTTGTAACATTATGAAAAAACTAATTACGCAATAAATTACGCATTTTCTTCAAGAGAAAATTCACTTTTGGTCTAACAGATCAAATTTTTGCTGGAATTTCTTCTGAGTTATAATATCTTTGGATTTATTATTTTAAAAAATTTTATTTCGTAACGTCTTTCAATTCCCCCAAAAAATAAATTGATATGGAAACATGAGGTACTTTGAGATGAACATTGACATTTGATACATGTATCAAGCAGCAATGTTCACTTGTCAGTTTTAATTTTGATACCAAATCTGTATTATTTTAGTCGACTGAGTATCAGTCTGCTGCAAATCACTTTGATTCAATTTCAAGATCATGGTAAAACCCCAGGATTTTCTGTTTTCGCCAAAAAGATTAACTTTCTACCAAAAAAGACAAATTATCAACAAAATACATTAATTTTCTACCAGACAGTTGAATTTTCAATTAAAAAAGATTAATTTTTAATCAAAAATGGAATAGTTAAATTTTCCGTTGAACTAATAAATTTTCAACAAAAAACGAATTTTCTATAAAATAGTTAAATTTTCAACCGAAAAGATAAATTTTCAAATTAAATGATGAATCTTCAACAACAAAAAAAATGAATTTTTAACAATGTAGTTCCACTTTCAACAAAAAGAGATGAATTTTTAACTTAAATGACAAATCTTCAACCAAAAAAATTAATTTTTGAGAAAGTAGTTCCACTTTCAACCAAATATTTAAATAATAAAAAAAGAATTCTCAAAGAAAAATTTAATAATTGAAATTTCAACCAAGAAATACGAACTTTCAACAAAATTATTGATTCTTGAACTAAGACCACTTAATTTTCAATCAAGAAGAATGATTTCTTCACAAAATAATTAAATTTTAAATCAAATAAATAAATTTTCAGCCGCAAAAGATGAATTTTTAACTGAGAATATTAATTTTTCACTAAAGAAGAAGAATTTCCAACAAAATACATGAATTTTAAACCAAATAGTTGAATTTTTTATTTAAAACGATACATTTTCAACAAAAAACAAATTTTTAAATAAAATGATGAATCTTCAACAAAAAAAATAATTTATAACAAAGTAGTTTTTAACCAAGTACTTGAATTTTGAATCAGAAGAGGTGAATTCTCAACGCGAAATATAATAGTTGATATTTCAACCAAACAAGATTTTAATTTTAAATCATAAAAAGTTGAATTCAAGCAAAGGAGATCAATTTTCAACGAAATAATTGAATCTTGAACTAGAACCAAAAATGTAATTTTCAATCGAACATTTACATTTTTTTACCAAAAAGATTAATTTTCTACCAAAATACGAATTTTCAACCAAATACTTCAATTTTTAACTATGAAGATTAATTTTTTACCAAAAAGACGAATTTCTAACAAAATAGTTAAATCCTCAACTAAAACCAAATAATTTTCAACCAAAAAGACAATTTTTTTTATCAAAATACATAAGTTTTCAATCAAGTAGTTGAATTTTCAACCGAATAGTTGAATTTTTAACTAAAAAAGATTAATTAATTAATATAAAAAATTTTAACAATGTAGTTCAACTTTCAACCAATTACTTAAAATTTAAACTAAAAACGAATTTAATTTTGAATAAAAAACAGTTGATATTAACCAAAAAATACGAATTTTTAACAGAATAACTGAATCCTCAACCAAAACAGATTCATTTTCTATCAAACAGTTGCATTTTTAACCAAAAAGGATGACAATTTCGCCAAAAGAGAGGAATTTTCAACAAAAAATGATGACTTTTAACAAAATTTTTAACGATATAATTAAATTTTCAAGCAAAAAAGATGAATGCTCATCCAAAAATATAATAGTAGACTTTTCATAAAAAAATAATGCATTTTTAAACTAAAACAGTTGGATTATCTTTTTGGGTTCTATAAATTCATTTCACATTCAAGTAGAAAAACGAGAAAAAGTGGAAAAGGAGGTTATAGGGGAAGGACTGTGAAGCCTGCGATAAATAAACATGAATTTTGATAATTTATAGACTAAACTCTAAAAAATAATAATTTCAATACTTAAAAAATATTATGTTAGAAAAAAAGAAATGTTCTCTTCCAAAACTAATTTCATTAAAGTTCTACTTTTATTTAATTAACATAATTTATTTAAATGTATGTTCGTTTCTCAAGTTTATAAAAATGTTAGTAAGATTGGGGGGGGGGGAGGTAGAGCAAATTTTACGGTATCTTACTTGGAAAGGGGGCGAATGGAAATTTCGGAAAAACACCTTACGTAAATATTCACGGAGAAAACTGGTATGGTCACAGTAACAAAAAGTATCAAGCTGCATACAACATGGATGCATTGTCCAATTTTGTTATTCAGACATCCTTTATCTACGTTATTAGTTCCAAATGACATAGTTGCCACAACCACACGCTTTGAGCTACAGTCGTGTAGCTCCCACTACCATGCTATCTGTAGCTCATCCTTTTTTAACTGGTGCCGCTTCTTTCGCGCGCAGTTGGGCATTCTCTTTATATGGTTGTCAGAACCACACGCTTTTACCTACAGGATTTTGGCTCCTACAACCTCAGTGCCTGTAGCTCATCCTGCTTTGATTGATACCGCTTCTTATCTGGTGGTTTCCACTACCACCATGTATGTGGCTCATCCTCTTTTGATTGGTTCGCATAGTTGCCCAGATTTACGTGCGCTAACGCACATTACGTCGCGTCACCTACCAGACCCGACGCCATCATATCCGAACGCCTGCCAAATTGTTTCTTGTGTGCAACAAATACAAGTGAAAAGTGAATGTAAGTGCTAAAGTGCTGACATATTTTGATATTAACCGTAGATGGACAATGGCGAATTATTGAGAAATGTGTGGAAAAAGTACAGGAATGCAGGATTTTCTGGATGAATTTATGGATGACTGACAATTTCATATATGCGCGCGTATATGAATTAGCTTTTACATCAGGATTTACAATGTGTGATGCTGACATATCTTGTCACCCAATTTCTTTTTATTCTTGTAGGCTTTCATAATTTAAATAAAATCTTATGACTAATTAATGCAGATGATATTTTTCTTCAATCAGCAATGCTGGTTGTGATGGATACATCCTATTGATGAGAACGTTTACTATATGGTTATGACAACCACATCCTATTAAGACTAACTTTCACTGTGTAGTTGTAGCAACCACACGTTAGAGAGAACTTCCACTGTGTGGTTGCGACAACCACACAGCTGAGACCTTATAACTAGATTCTTATACAAACAGGTATATTGTTGTAGGAACTGCAGTTGTAGTTGCACCATATTATACTATTTTTTGTGGTTGTGACAACCATATTCATGGATCTTACTTCCATACAATTTTCTCCGTGTTGGATGAGTGCTAAGCTGCTATAGGGTGCTATAAGGTGAACATCGACATCTGATACATGCATCAAATGTCAATGTTCACTTGTCAATTATAATTTTGATACCAAATCTGTATCATTTCAATCAACTGAGTATCAGTGTATTGCAAATCATTTTGAACCAACTTCAAGATGAAAGTAAAACCCCAGAATTTTCTGTGTTGTTTAGAGTTAATGTTCTCTTCTCTTGGATAATAAGAACCGTAATTGTGCTTCAGATTGCTGAGTTCCTTTCTTTCCTCTTCCTCTCCAACATTATCTTTTAGAACAACTTTCATGGGAATGATGTTAATGATAAAAGTGTTCTTCACCTTGGACTTCCCAAATCCCAATGTTGAACTGATCGCGGAAATAACCTACTAAAAGTGAGCAATGACAAATATTTTCTCCATTTCGGAATTTCCCACAATCTCATTACATCATCCTTGAACTTTCTTATCAAAAAATTATTGTCGCTTCTTCATTATCATTGGGACTTGGGTGTTTGCACGACGCAAAAAGCAAAACGATGTTCGTTCCCTTTTGCACCGTTACGTGATTTAGAATAAACAAATTCCAATAATTTCTGCAAATGAACAGAGGTAGCACATATACGTCGAATGTTCATTTAAATCAGATTGTAATCGATTCGGCTTCACTTTTACCAGGCAAGGGCAATCACATGCAAAAAATCACGTGACATGCTGCAGGGAGCAAAGCCCACTTACGATGCATATTTTATACGAGACATACGATGTTTCATACTTTTCCAATTCAACAAACTTCTCTTATCTAATTACATTTTCTTTATTGTTTTCATTCTTTCAGTTCACTGAATTTCGTTTTAAAATTTTAGTTTCTTTGTTTCGTGTTTCGTTGTTATTTTTTGAAGCAATTTTGATTGAATCCCCTCAAAAAAGACAAGCAAAATCTTTAATCATATTGAAATTAGAGGTCAGAATGGTGATGAATTTATTTAAATTTTGAAACCATAAATAAAAAAGTTTCTGATTCAAAATGAGCGTTTGAAAATAGATAAATATTATAGATATAGACGTTCCGGCCGCATTACAACACAATTTTAGACATTTTCATTATCTGAACATTTTTATAATTTCGAAGTATTTATAATACACTTAATCATACAATTTTCAAATTCGAGAATAATCTGAAATTCAAACCATTAATTTAAGTTAAAACAAATTCCAAAGAAAGGACTGTTATCGTAAATTGTGTAATAGTTGTTAGTGAAATGGTTTTGGCTTATGGGTCCAACAGAATTGAATTCTTAGCAATTGAATTCTTAGCAATTTTTTGTTAATTGCAAAAGGTTTTATGCAAATCTATAAAGAATTGGCTGAGACATGCACAAAAGGGGCTAAGTGCATAGATAGTTCGAGAAAAGATATTCGCGGATTTTAATCGACAGCAATTCACTACCGCGAATCTTGATCTCACGATCAAATTATCATAAATATTTGAAAATTTTTATACTGGTAAAGATCTAAATAACTGAATATCAAATTTTCATTTCAAATTAAAACTGTTGGCTTGTTGACGACTTCACTTTTAAAAGTTAACCATTTTTCACAATTTCAAATTTTTTAAATTAGAAATTATTCAGATTCAGTTCAATTATACAATAGTTGGCGTTAGCGATAGCCGTTAATAAACTGAATCAAATTATATATAGCAATTTAATATGAATTCCGTAAATATAACTTGCGATGATTTCGCAGTTTAAAAATAGTTGAATACTGAATTTGCGAGCTGTTCAATTTCCAATATTCAACGCTTCAATTTTGGATCCCTTCATAAATTGAAATTATATTCTTTAATTTTGCACTCATCCAAAATTAGAAATTATATTTGAAAAAAGAAACAGGTAAATATTTTGGTCTTATGCTTTATAATTTTTATTAATTAGAAACTTAGATACGATATTTCATGCTTTTCTAATTCAACCAACTTCTTTTTTTACTTCTTCGATCCACTTTTCTTCATTGCTTTCATTCGTAATAGTTCAGTCGCGCGTTGATGAGCTGTTTCGGAAATTTTCTTCAAAATATAATTTCATAGTTCGTCGCTTTTGATTCAGTGTACAAAAATTAAAACACAAAAATAAAAATAGTAAATCCTAAGTGTTTTCAACCAGTTTTTTGAATAAAATTTGTATTAAGAACTACAAGAATGGTGAATTTTCGTATCAAGGACTAGAAGAATTGTGATTTTGAGCTTACTAAAGATCAAGATGAAAGGGATCAAGTACAATGGATTAATAGACAAAAACAAATTACAAGCTAAGTGTATCAAAAAACTATTTTTTTATTATTCCGCTTATCTTCATGATGAATTTTATTGAAAGAAATTGGGGATCAATTGAATCAAACTGAGCACAAAAAAATTTTCTAACGAAATTGCAAGGCTCACGGATTTTTCCTGATAAAGATTTATGATATAAACAACAAACTAGGTTTTTTAAACTTCATGAACACAAAAAACAGTAGAAAATTTTATGCCTTTGATAGATTTATTAGATTCCAATGAGAAATAAAATGTCTTCATGTGATAAGTCAACCAAGATGAAAAGCATGTACAAAGTTTTCCGAGAGAGTTTAGAAGGATAGTATTTTCTGAAAAAATATGAGATCCTATAAAAAATTCATAGTAATTTTAAAATAAAAATAAAAATAAAAATCACACCAAAATATATTACCTTAGTTTCCTATAAAATTTTCCCTGATAAGAAGGTCTAAATGATCTCGAAACTTGTTGGATCCTCGTAGTATAAAAAAGACGGAGAAAGAATAAGGCAGTTGGTTGTCTTTTTCTTTTTTCTCTCTCCTTTTTCACTCGTTTACAGAACTGTCTCTAATAAACCTATTAAACAGATTTTTAGAAATATATTTTTTCGTTTTTAAAGACTTTCATGTGATATACTATTACACGACAGGACTTTATCAGAGGTTATGTTTTTAAAGATTTTTATTTCAAATTTAAAAAACAGAGACATTAAGCCATAGACCTTGTTTCCGTTCCGCAAAGGTTCAGTTCTTGGTCGGCTCTACAAATTCATTCTTTTAGTTCACTGAATTTTCCTTTCCAATTCGTCAATTATTTTAGTATATAGAAACTTTCAAAAGAAAGTAGATTTCATTTCGATCTTTAAGAAACTCTTCCGATTTCTCTGCAGAGAAATAAAGTGAAGACAGAAGTGAAGATAGAGTAAAGATAGATGAAGTGATTTCGAAGTCACTTCATCTAGTTTAATTTGTAAGTTTCAACCAATCCTCTTCTAATTCTGATCATTACAACCTCTACTGAGTCTATCCTTTTTTTGCTTTGCTTGTGTGGATTTTAGCGAAGTTGTGGATGTAAAGGCAAATTTGTGCGTATGGACTTACTATCCGTTCACTTTACGAGGGCCCTTCCGAAACAGCTCTACATTTTTGAAAATTATTCGTTAAAAAAAGTCGCAAACAAACACAGCTTATACCATCATAAGGCTTACTTTATTGAGCTTAATATACAAGTCCGCATTTGTTTATGTACAATAACTCGTTGGAAAAATATCCTTCGAGAAAAGATGCAAACTGTGGTTTGTTTCGCGTCACTCTACCGTGGCTTCACATTCAATAACGACACTTAAAAATGTTTGTTTGTGAACATCTTTGAAATAAACAATTTAAAAAATTTGAAAAGAATGATGTAAATTATTTGATATTTTGACTCGACGTTTCATACTTTTCCAATTCAACGACCTTTTTTTCTTTACTTCTTTAATCTCCTTTTCTTCATTGCTTTCATCCTTCCAATTCACTGAATTTTCTTTTCCAATTTCTCTATAGAAAAATAAAAAGAAGTGAATATGAAGATGAATTATAGTTCGAAGTCACTTCATCTAGTTTAATTTTTATGTTTCAACCAATCCTCTTCTAATTTCGATCATTACAACCTCTATTGGCCTATCTTTTTTTTAACTTTGCTTGTGCGGATTTTAGCGAAGTTGTGGATGTAAAGGCAAATTTGCGTATGTGTAATGGACTTAGGCATGTATCTGCATGTTCAGCCGAAGAGAAGAGGCAAGGTAAGGACGTGCTTCGCCTCGCCTCGCCTGCCCTGGCCACCGAGAGTGGGTTCATTGGACGCCAGCGGCCGCGGATTTACCGTTAAGTTAGTCTTCTTGGCGAAACCCAGTGAGCCCAGCTAGGAGCCACTCTTCGGCCCCTTACCTTCTCGCTTCTCCAGATTCCATTTGACGGGACAGGAATCCCCCTGATCCAGCCGGAAGTCGAAGGCAGAACGTAATGTCGCTTCCAGAAGAAGAAGAACAAGAAGAAATAAAACCACTCGAGCAAGAAATCACAAAGGAAGAGGAAGTCCAGGAAGAAGTCTCATCAAAAGATCTGACAATGAGTATTGACGGCATGGAATTATGTGGTAGACTCTTCCGTCAGTCCTCAAAAGTTCAAAGCCAAAAGCAATTTTCTTCAGTCAAATCCTGCTCTCCAGTTCCTTAGAATTAAACTCATGACAAGTAACTGTAGAAGTTTCACAAATAAAGTTCTGCAAGCTCCTCAAATAAATCAGCAGTGAAGACCTCAAGAAAAGGCCTCAAGTAAAGTGTTCAAGTGGGGTCTTAGAGTAAAGTCTCCAGGACAAAATCATCAGTAAAATCGGTTTTACTCGCAGCTAGAGAATAACAATTCAGCCTCAAGAAATCTGAACCATCAATTTTAAGATCTTATACTGACAAGAAACTCTAACACCTCGTCCGGAAGAAAAGACTTCAGACTTGAAGCACCAAAGGCGATGCTGATTACAGAAATCTCTGTTCAATCAATACTGTACAGCAAATGTCAGCCTCCACCTGATCACAATGATGCAAATAATAATAGTAATAATATCATCATAATTTGCCTCGCGAGTCACGTCCGCAAAGAAAATCAGCTACATAAGCGTCATAAAATGCTGTTTCTTTGCATTCTATACTTATACGGATGAAATAACAAGAATTCAAGGTGCTAATGTATGCAGATTTATCTACCTATAGATTTAGACACAGATTTATTTTTATCTTTCACAGAGCTTGCTTTCAATCTGTGGGAGATCATTTATTATTATTATTATTATAAAAAATTATATCTCAGACTTAAGATGGTTACAGCCCAATATGTCGAAAGCACTTTTTGAGTTGG
>JAUMHM010000071.1:28522463-28542991 GCA_032362435.1 Melikaiella ostensackeni | reverse complement strand
CGTGATCACTTTTCCACACTAGTGGGTTTTTGCCTACTTTTCTCAACGCTCACGTCATCAATCGAGCAATCGATCGTTTTCGCCACTATTTTTAGTTGAAAAAAGTGGTATTTTCGACGTGGTATTTTGACAAAATAGTATGTGCTATTATTTCTTTATATTTATACAAATTTTCGTATCAACAGAATACCGTTGTAGCAAAAACGATACCTCCAGATTTACTGTGTCGACAATGACCCATAAGCTGATAAATTTTCCTATCATTTAAATAAATTCTAGCAGATGATTACGGCACATGTTATCATCAGTTTTTCTTCTCATTAAGATAGATTGGTTCTAAATCAGCTTACAAAAAATATACTTCAATTGGTTTTTTAAAGTTCTGTTTATAAAAAAAGTCATAGTCCAAATTTCACAACTTTTCCACACTAAATCTGAAAATATCATACCAGCATTATGTTTCGATGAAAACACGATATTTTGATGAAAACATGAAGTCTTAATGAAAAAATGATGTTTTGATGAAAACATGATTGTTTTGATGAAAACGTGATTGTTTTGACGAAAGCACGATGTCTTGATGATGACGCGATGTTTTGATGAAAACATGATGAATGTAACAGTCTTTTGTTTCTTTATATTGATACAGGTTATCATATCAACAGAATACCGTTGTAGCAAAAGCGATACCTTCAGATTTACTGTGTCGACAATGACCCATAAGCTGATAAATTTTCCTAGCATTTAAATAAAATCTAGCAGATGGCTGCGGTACATATTATCATCAATTTTTCTTCTCATTAAGAAAGATTGGTCCTAAATCAGCTTACAAAAAATATACTGTTGGTTTTTTGAAGTTCTGTTTATAAAAAAAGTCATAGTCCAAATTTCACAACTTTTCCACACTAAATCTGGAAGTATCATATCAGCATTATGTTTTGATGAAAACACGATATTTTGATGCAAACACGATGTCTTAATGAAAAATGATGTTTTGAGGAAAACATGATTGATGAAAGCACGATGATTTGAGTAAAACATGATTTTTTGGATGAGGACATGAATGTTTTGATGAAAACATGATTTTTTACGAGAACACGATGTTTTGATGAAAACATGATGAATGTAACAGTCTTTTGTTTCTTTATATTGATACAGGTTATCGTATCAATTGAATACCGTTGCAGCAAAAACTATACCTTCAGATTTACTGTGTCGGCAACGACCCATAAGCTGATACATGTTCCCATAATTAAAATTAATTCTAGCTGATGATTGCGGCCCACATTATCATCAATTTTTCTTCTCACTGAGATAAGTACGTGGATCCTAATTGCAATTATAAGTCAATAGATAGTAAAAAAATTTTGATTCGTAATAATTGAATTTAAGAACCGGTAGCTAATTAAGGAGTTTCATGGAGGTATCGTTTGTCCGACTTCGACCCGGAAGTTGCAGAAGGATTTCCTCGCAAGTCGCAATTGCCGATCGTCCTTAGAACCGGTAGGGGCGTAGTCCTGGCTAACAAGTAGGATGCAAAGTAGGTCATCGCGGAGTAGATACAACTCCAAGTTCGCGTCGTTAACTTCCTTCTTGCCTACAAGTAAAGTTGCCTCCACTCGGTAATTATTGACGCGAATGGCGCCATGGGTCAGTCAGTTAACAGGTTATCTCTTTGATTTTTACTGTTTCGCCTCGAAACTAATCCTTTTCCCTTTCCCATTCGAATTTATCACTTGATCAAATTTTATCGTAAGTCTTAGAAAGATCCTAGAAATTAAATACACAGGAAATTCAAGGACATGGAGAGTCGCGTTGGTATAAGAAGAGTTGCGGAGGATTGTTTTATGCCAAATGAAGAAAGTAAGATATGAAATTAATGAAAATCGAAATTATCTCTTCATAAAGGTGTTATTCTCGGGGATTATTTATAACGCTCGTGAATCAATAGGCAGACAATTTTGTCTATTATCTTGAGATACAGATTGCAGATGCCTGGAGTCTCTGGCCTTGAGACGAAACCCGTGAACCGATCTTTACGATCTGCTCTCGAGCGAGGCGAAGTCACGGTGAACGGACTAGCGACGAACCGATTCGAACGCCGCACAAGGTCCGCCCTTTCCTTCGTAAAAATCACCGGGATGCAAAGGAAACCACCTCGTTCCAGTCCAAGGGACTTGTTTTACTTCGATCTTATTTTACTCTGGGTTTTAAATCATTTTTACAGATTCATAACTTCTATTACACGGAGAAAAGTTGAAGTGAAAAATTGAGTCTTTAGTGCTGTTAGTCGAGGTATTCATTCCTGAACTGGCGATGTAAAAACATTCGACATTGAAATTACCTTATTGATTCAAGTGTAATCGGGGTACCAACTTCTTTCGACAAATAAAGACATTACAGTTCGTCAACAGCTTGACTCCTCTAGCGGACTGTACAGAGTCCAGTCCAAAACAGGAATCAGTCCTATACTCACAACGGTAAAGAATGATCGGACAAAAAGAATTTACAAGGACACAGAGCGGCTGGTGTTCACGGGTTGACATAGTCACTTTTTACTTGATAAACTCAAATTTACTTATACATACATTGAATTATGAACATTTATCTGCTGAAACAGAAGTTGAGTTGGATGAAAAAATGTAGTGGCCGGTAATTGAACCTAGGTGTTTCAACCCAGGAATCAGCTAATCTCTGCAATCTTGTATTCTGGTAGGTAAAGTTTGAGGCACTAAGTGTCCTTATGGCATCATGCAAGGAAAGCTTCGATTCGATACTGGCCGAGCGTTATTGAATGCGGTGCAGACAGGAATGATTACTGGACTCCTGCAAACTCAGCCGAGTTCCCAATAGAACACTGTAAATTTTGCTTCGATTAAGATGTCGTCCTTCCAACAACTGAGACACGATATTTAGCTTTCCATGATTGATTCTTGAAAATACAGTAATTTATGCTTTCTATTCTTTTTTGAGAAAACAAACTTTGATAAGAGACTTCAGTTTCATTTTTGCGAAGGTTTGCGTACCGTCAACCGGGGCTATTTTGATTGCCCGGGGCTAATATGACCTTAGGGTATTATTCCGTAGAAATGTTTTTCTTATTCGTGTGATTTTGCTGTATATCTTACGAATATTTTCTGTAAGATGTACAAAAAGTCCTACTTTAAAAAAGTAAAATTCCACAGATTTAAAGAGCATGAATGTTGTCCCAAAATGTACCATAATAGCCCCAGCTGACGGTACTTAATTTGTAGCTGATAACGTATGAATTGTATACACTTCCTTTAAAGTATTAAAAGTTAAGGTTTTATGCAGGAGAGATCAAATTCTTTGATGGTTAGAGTGTAGTTTCACATTCCTTCCCGTGTCTTCTGCATCTACACTTAAAATTTTGTAATCATTATATGATTCTAGCACTGAATATCCAACTCTTCAATCTCATTTTTCTCCGTGTACTTAAATTTCACAACTTTTTGGTAATGATCCACCTACTCTTTTAAAAATCTAAGAATATAAAAGAGTAGTAGTTGAATTATAGAAAAGGGAATAGAATAAAAAAATTATAGGACAAAAGAACAAAGAATAAAACTACCAGGAAGAAAATTATGATGGAAAGTAAAATTGGGCAGATAGTGTTTGATCTTATAAAAATTAGATAGTCCATCACTGATAAATAATTTATGACTGAAGTGAAAAGTTCAATATAATGATTTCTGCAACCAACATACATATTTTTGTTATATCAGTTATCTAATGTGCCGAGTACCTGCATTTGTGTTTCTATATAAGACTGAAAGTCCAAAAATTGTTCAAAAGATTGAAAACAAAGTCGAAATTGAAATACTCTTAAAATCTTGAAGAAATTTCACTAGAAGATTTGAGTATTTTATTTTTTATTAAGAACTAGTAAGAAAAAATGAGTAGTTTACGTTTACTGCGCATTTTGCAATTTTGCGGGTGAAAATCTGATTGGTGCAAAATTGCGAATAGCGGCGTGGAATCCTGCGAACCAAACCTCTTTTTCTCTCCCGCTCGTAAACCGGATCGATTTCGCAGTCCCGCACACCAGCGAAGACATACTGCTGCTCGCCCAGTCGCCCACTACTTTACTTTCTTTGCGGTGCCGTTAAATATCCAGTGAATCCAGGTGCGGAGGTCAACTTACGTCAGGTTAGGGTCCATCCCTCTCACCTGTCTTCACATGCAAAATTTCCATTTCAAATGAAATCCAATTATACCTTTAGTGACACACTAGTGGCCAACAACTGACGCGGTACTATAAACCAGTACCAGGACACTAAAGTTATAAATACAAAACACAATTATCATTATAGGGGCTTTTCATGTACTGGGGTGCTACTACAGTTTCCACCTGAGATCTACTAATATTTACCATAATCTTGAAAATGTTACATAAATATTGTAAAAGGCATAAAAACCACAAATTTGATTTTATAATCTTCTAAGGTATGTTCTTGTGTGACATTTTTTGGTGCAAGTACGTGTGTTATGGAGCATTACGAGTTGTATTGACCTAATTTAGCGAAGCGGAGTGCGGACCAAAACCGAGAATAACTCGCAAAAGATTGACATATATCAAGCAGCCATTTTCTCATCTTACAAAACCGTATGATCCGCGTGCGATCAAGAGCGACGGTTTAAATTGATTCTGAAGGCGACCGGCGGGAACCGGACAGCATCGATTTAAATTTCGAGTGCGGATAATCACAGCTGGGTCTAAATTTCGTTGCGTAATGCTCATTGCAGCGTCAGTTGAAGTCGGAACGACCGTTTTCACTCTTCGAAAGCAATGTGGACGCCAAACGGCGCTTCTTTATCCACCTGTTGAATGCCCGCTAACTATAAACATTCTCACTCCTTCACTAAACTAATTTTTAATTCTTTTTCCTGGATTGAAATTGTAATACCTAGTACCCACCCACTACTGGACCTTCTATAAGATTTCTTGGAATCTATGACCGAACCAATATTTCGAACATATGAACATTTAATGTAAATATGTTACACTCTACATGAAGCACAATGCTAATGAAGTAAAAATACACAACGGCATATAATGTGTGGTTGTGGCTGGGTTCCATTGGGTCTAGGCGAGATATTATTCACAATTAATTTCTTTTAAGGGAATTCATCCGAAGCGCAGTGCATAATACACGATTTACGCGGAGGTAGTTATGTTCTTATGTATGTTACTTTTCTCTCTCAACAGGTGAGATTATATAAATTATATACATTATAACACACATGTAGATCAACATCAAAATCAACATGAAATGTGAGAGTGTGGTGCTTACATTAAATAAATTACCGTGGCAACGGACCGGTAATACGGGAACGCTGTTACCTGGGCCTCCGTCGACGACTTCTTCGTCCCCACTAGCGTTCCAAGACGAACTTGACTTGTTTCTCGCGGCTCAGAGGAAGTCGCGTTTTAATGGTCGCTTCCCATGACCGCCTACCGACTCCCTTGTTCCAAGCAGATCGTCTCCACGACTCCCTCATTTATGAATCCTACATCGTGGAACAGCTAACATCTCATGAAAATCAAGATTTCTGTATTTTTTAAAGCTCAATACGTTTTTTTTCAAAATTTTATACATCACGCAGATAATGCACATCATACAAATAATGATTATCATGCATAACTTTTGTAGGTTAAACATTTGGAAATGTTTTCGATGCTAAATAGTGTTATCAAATTCACAACGTGCATATAATGCACTGCACACCATGTACATCGCACACAATGCATATCATTCACACCATGCATATAATTCACATCATGCTGCTTATGCGCATCATGTAGGTAATGCACATCATGCACACCTTTCGTAAATTAAACATTTTTAGGATACTAAATAAGTGAATATTGATTCAAAATTCACAATATGCACATCGTGAAAACCATAAATTGATGAATCCTTCTCTCTATACGACAAAGAACCGTAGACCAACGAATATTTTTCTTTGAGAAAGAAGCATCAAACATGTACTGTTTTATAAAGTTTCTGAGCCTGAGAAACTTGGACGAGCGATGTTCACTGGAGAGAGGAGGAAAAGGAGGAGGTATAAAGCCAAAGGTAAGGGAGAATAAGGATAAGGATATAAGTAAGGATATAAGAAGAAGAGAAATAAGTCGTATGGCATGGCCGCCATCTTGAATGCTGTATTCGAGCCAGACCGGTCTCTCGGCAAGTTCTTCTTGAGGTCACGAGCGTGTGCACACGTTCGCCGTTTTGCGCCTTCTTCTCTCTCTCACTCAACATCTTTCTGCTTCTCTTGGCTTGCGGCGCATTCATTAGACTTGGTACCATTCGACCCGAGTCACCAGCGAAAATGCAACTAAAGACCAATCCGCCGAGTTCTTAAAGTTACCCAAGTTCCTGTAGATACGTGAATGGCTATCTCTCCTATTATGCATGCACTATAGTATCCGTAAAGTCTACACGTCTATGCAAAATAGCCATACCTCTGAAAAAAGCCAGATGCAAATCCATCCCTTTTCTACCGGAAGTCGATCTTTTGTTTACATCAGTTTATGTTACCGAGAAAATCTATAGGGAGATTGCAATGAAAGAAAATTTGATCAGACTTTTCAGTAGATGGTGGTGGAATATGGAGTCAATCATCGACTTTTCTGAAGGAAGGGTGCCAGTAAGTGGTACCAGTGGTACCAACCCATGTCCGCGAAGGCACATCCTAAGTCCCGTACGCTTCCCGTGATAGCAGGCCGGCTTGACCAATTAAGGGCTTCAAGCTCTTCGAGCGTGCTCGTCTACGCGCACTCGTGCATGGATCGTAACGAGTAAAACTTGCACATGCGTTATTCTGCCTCTATACCTTATACCTTTATCACGCTAGCTAAGACAGCACTTTACCTTTTCCTTTTTCTCCTTATTCCTCTCTCTCCATCTCCGTTTCGAATCACAGGCGCAGAAAAGAAGACTAAACTTACATGACAATATCGGGAGCAGAATTTAGAATTGGAGATTCACCTCACGCAGTACAAAAAAGATGCCTAAAAGGATACACTCCCTGCCTTTCAATAAGATGCCCTTAGTTGGTCCTGTTTCTTCATTTTGGCCTTCAGCTCTCTCATCAATGACGTTCTTTCACAAATCATAGAAAATGTTTTAAGGAAAATTAGGGTAGTTGGAACTTTACATTCAATTGTAAATTTCCAAATCCTTCAAACTGAAGGTCATCTTCATTTTCTCCTTCGATCTTTTTTCCATTTTGCTCTCTGTTAAACTAGCGCTTGTTCGCATTCTCTCTTGATCGGATCACTCTCAGTGAGTCACTTTTCGTTTGACTACAAACACTTCAACACCTGTATGGTAATTACCGTTATCGCATGGTTGCAATATCAGAAGCTCAAACTAAATGAAAGAAATCAGAAAATTATTATGCAAAGTTGAATCCATACTTTCCATTCTCATCACTCTTATATTTTAAACCTATTACTTTATTAGCATAATTTTTAATATATCTTATCAACTCTAATGATCGAACTTGCTCACTCTAGCGGTATTGAAACTTAGAAGTTGGTTACCGAGAAACTTGGTCGAGACGGGTAAAAGCAATTGCCTTGAAAACTTCACGGTTCCCGCGACTCGGTCTACTCCTTGTCTCGTTGTTGTCCAGGTTCAACGACCTCTGATTCTCGATCATCTAGTATCAAACTGGTTCCTCTCGCCTTCATCCCTACCTTCTTGGACACTCGGATTTGCAAAGGTCATCTCAGAATAATTTTTTTAAAAAAAGACCTACATCAAAGGATCAAGTTCGAAAAATTGAAGTTGGAATAAAACAAAACTCAAAACGACCTTCCCCATGGCATTTATTTTCCAGAAGAGACCTCGTGTTTGAACTCTTTCTAAGTACTCGAAACACTCGGTTCCCGCGTCTCGGCAAGTTTTTACGATGGGAATGCGCGTAAGTTCAGGACAAGCTACTAGGAAACCCCGTGCATGAAATCGCGTTACGACTTCTGTTATAGGCGATGTAAATTGTAAGCATTCGCTAAAAGGAAGAAAAACGAACGGAATTTGTTATTCTAAGCTGCTCGAGAACTGCAGAATGTGAGATTTGATTCGAGATTAGGTTCACGACTTTTGGATTCAGGAAAGAATAAGATTCTTCGGAAAAATTGTAGATTAGTGCTGAACTGAAGAGCATGAAGCAAGTAAAATCAACGCCAATTACATCATTTGTTTCTATGACAAAACGACCGAAGTGTCAACAACTGGAACTGATGAGGATGGCAGTGAACTCACAAGGAAGTGAAAAAGACAATTTGGGCTTCCGAGACTAATAGTCCCAAGGATAAAAATGTTTCTGAGGAAAAAAGTTAGACAAAATCGAAAGGCTTAAACCTTTTTCTAATTCTATATAATCTCGATTGTCCAAAAGTTCAAAAGATATCTCAAACGATATGTTCTGACTTAGCGCAAACTTTTTGAATGCCTTTTTTCAGATTGCGTAAGAAATGGGGTCAAGGGCTGAGATTGTGACTCCTGGGGAATGACTGGAAATTCTCAGGATGGCTTAAAAGAGCGAACAGGTGTACAAGTGCTTTCGATGGACTCTACCGTACGACATGGTTCGTCCATATGGTCGTAACTGGTGGCCATTAAACGGTTATGGTCAGTGGCAAACTGGCATTGGCGCTTGTCTCCAGGCAATAACACCGTTCTCCACTTGCTTCGTTCCTAGGAAATAGGGTCTTCGCCTATCTCGTCTCTCTCTGCTGCCCAACAATCTTATCTTCAAAACAAAACACTAAACGTGCAACCAGAGAACTTAGAACCAAGGAAGCTCATTATTCAAAAATTAAGTTATCATTACCATGCCAAAGGATCCAAGTAATACAAGAAAAGGATAGTCAGTAATGAGTGGGTTCTCAAAGAATGTGGTGTAGAAGAAACATTTTTTGACAAGAGTGAAAGAAATTTGCTGAGATGGTTTGGTCATGCTGAGAGAATGAATGAAGAACGTTTAACGAATCAAGTGTATTTAGGTAAAGTGATTACATAGTAGCGTACTCAGAGGCAGTCCGAAGAAAGAATGGTTGGAATGTGTGAATGAGACTCTAAAGCTAAGGAATATTAATAGTAGTAGAAACACAAAAACGTGCATGAAACGATGTATGGATGTAACGGAAGCAAAAGATGTATGCAAGGATAGGGATGTATGGAGGACAATTGTTCATAAAAGGAAGAGTGATACCTAAAACAAAAGATTTTAGATACTTATGGGCCCTCGTAAAGAGTTTTACTTGGTTGATATGGTTGGGATGAAGATTATGGATCTTCCTATGGGTTTATTAGTAAGTGTGCGAGATTGTGTGTGACTCGTGACTTATGATGGCTTCGAAAGCCATTCTTGGCCTAGAGTGATTGCTTTAAGGAACGAGTGTTTATATTATATATTTATTTATATACAACAATTAGAGGTCGCGAGATGCGGGACGCCGATTAGACTGGAGCTTTACAGGGTGAAAGTAAATCAAAATCCATTAGATACGTACTTTTTTTACGATTCAATGCACCTTAGCTTCCGAGATATCTAAGAAGGTTTGAGTAATTACGCTTTCGAGCGCGGTCCGCGCTCGACAGTGGCGAGTTGAGGGCCTTAACGTAAATATACAAACCTCGTTAACTCGGAAACTAAAGCCCACTGGATTGGAAGAAAAAATTCGAATCCAATGGATGTTGATGCACTTTCATCCTGTAAAGCGCCAGTTGAATCGGCGTCCCGCATCTCGCGATCTCTTCTTGCAAGATTTTAAAGTTAATGTTTCGTTCAAAAAATATTTAATAATTTAAAGCTTGTGTTGATAGATAGTTCAAATACTAAAGTTCCTTTTATATTTGAGAATGTGAAATTCCTTCTTAGATTTTTAAAGTAGTAATTACATAGGTAACCTACATTTATACAATAAATTTCTAATATTTGGCATAATAAAGTTATAATTTAGGGATACTCTGAATATTTTGCAAACAAATTGAGAAACCGCTTCTTGAAAAAATTTAAGTACATGTGATTTTCACTGCGGTTTATACATACCACATAAAATCGCAGACTTCAAACTCATTTCTGTGTTCCCCCCTTTTCTTCTCTTTAATAGGATTCCTGTTTTCCCCCTGCTTCAAAAAAGTCCCTTTTTCCCCTTTTTTTCATTTTTTCGCTTAAATGAGAAGTGAATTAATAGAACCCAATAAGACAATCCAAATATTTTTGGTTGAATGTTATTTCTTTTTAATTGAAAAGTCTGCTATTCTATTCTTGGTTTAGAATTCATATCTTTTGGCCGGAAATACAACTGTTTTTATGAATATTCCTCTTTTTGGATAAAAAATTGTTCCTTTTGGATTAAAAATTCATTTTTTGGTAGAAAAGTCGTATTTTTCGATTGACAGTGTATTATATTTGATTAAAAATTTTATTTATATATTTTTGGTTCATGATTAATCTCTTTTGCTTCAAAATTCTACTATTTGTTTGTAAATTCAACTATTTTGTTAAAAAGTCATCTTTTTCAATCAACAACTCATATTTTTTGGTTGGTTAATTCTTTTTATTTGAAAAGTCTTCTATTATATTTTTGGTTTAAAATTAATATCTTTTGGTTGAATATTCTACTATTTGGTTCAAAATTTAATTATTTTGTTGAAAAATCAACTATTTTGTCAAAAAGTCATCTTTTTTGGTCAAAAATTCAACTGTTTTATTGAACATTCATCTTTTTAAATGGAAAATTCGTCTTTTTGGATTAAAAATTCATTTTTTCGGTAGCGCAATAACCTTGTTTGGTTGAAAATTCATCTTTTATAGTTGAAAGTTATTCCTTTTCATTTGAAGAGTCTACTGGTATATTTTGGATTCAGAATTCATCTCTTTTGGATAAAAATTCTACCATTTGGTGGAAAATTTCATTATTCTGTTGACAATTCAAATATTTTGTTGAAAACTCATCTTTTTTGGTCAAAAATTCAAGTGTTTTGTCGAACATTCATCTTTTCAGATAGAAAATTGGCCCTTTTCGATGAGAAATTCTTTTTATGTAGAAAAGTCATCTTTTGTGGTTGAAAATTTATCTTTCATGGTTGAAAGTTATTTCTTTTTAATTGAAAAGTCTACTATCACATTTTTGGTCCAGAATTCATCGCTTTTATTTGAAGATTCTACTAGTTAGTTGAAAATTTAATTATTTTGTTGCAAATTCAACTATTTTGTTGAAAAGTCATCTTTTTTGGTCAAAAATTCAACTGTTTTATTGAATATTCACCTTTTCACATAGAAAATTCGTTCTTGTGGATTACAAATTTATTTTTTTGGTTGGAAAGTCATCTTTTTTGGTTGAAAATTCATCTTTTATGGTTGAAAGTTATTTCTTTTTGATTGAAAAGTCTACTATCACATTTTTGGTTCAGAATTCATCGGTTTTAGTTAAATATTCTACTATTCAGTTAAAAATTTAATTATTTTATTGAAAATTCAACTATTTTTTTAAAAATTCATCTTTACTGGTGAAAAGTTAATTCTTCATAATTGAAAAGTCTAATATCATATTTTCTGTCCAGAATTTATCTCTTTTGATGAAGAATTCTAATATTTGGTTGAAAATTCAATTATTTTCTTTAAAAGTCATCTTTTTTGATTGAGAGTTAATCTTTTTTATATCAAATGTCTACTATTTTATTTTGGGTACAGAATACATTTTTTTGGATGAAAATTCTACTATTTGGTGTAAAATATCATTATTTTGTTGACAATTCATATATTCTGTTAAAAAGTCATCTTTTTTGGTCTAAAACTCAATTGTTTTGTTGAACATTTGTCTTTTTGGAAAGAAAATCTGCCCTTTTGGATTGAAAACTTATCTTCTGGTAAAGTAATATTTCTTGGTCAAAAATTCAACTTTATTGGTTTGGTTATAGATTCATTTTCGTAGGTTGAAAATTTATCTATTTCGTTAAAAATTCCACTTTCTGCTTGAAAATTGGTCTCTTTTGCTTGATAGTTCAACTATTTGGTTGTCAATGCAACTGTTTGGTTGGAAATTGATTTTTTTTGTGGGAAATTCAATTATGAGGTTGAAAATTCATCTTTCTTGGTTCAAAATTGACTTTCTTGTTGAAAATTCATCTTTTATGGTGTAAAAGTCAAATATTTTCGAAAAATTCGACTGTTTAGCTAGAAATCTCAACTCTTTTGCTGAAAATTCATCTTTTATGGTTGAAAATTTAATATATTTCAATTTGAAATTTGAGGAATATGGTACCGACAATAATGTTAATCAAAAGAATTTATTCTCCTATTATTCCCCTACTTTCTTAAAAAATCGCCTTATTTCGCCGGTTTTGAGAGCATTTTGGGCTGTGAAGTCTGAAATCACTTTTACAATAATTTACATTATATATTTTAACTAAGAGTTCTAAAATGTTTAATTCTTTTCAAAATTTATATAATAAAACAATTAGTATCAAATAATTATTATTATAAACACCTAAAAGTCAACCGGGCAAAATGTATTTTTTGACCGGAAAACTGGAAAATAGCCTGGAATTTTTGACTGATGTTTGAGTAGTCACTCTGGTTATTTCAATTTAGGATCAATATCGTTTTATAAAATAATAAAGAAGTAATTTAGCATCCAAAACTCGATCAGAGAAATAAAAATAAAAATGATGTTCTTGTCAATGTTGCAGAATTACTTCATCCCAACGAACTTTCTTCATCCATGGAGTCATTGGCCGCATATGATGCATCAGTTGGGTCCCCTGGGCCAATGCACCAAAATCAAAGAACTAAACGTATGCGAACAAGTTTCAAACATCATCAACTCAGGACGATGAAAAGTTACTTTGCCATTAATCAAAATCCGGACGCCAAGGATCTTAAGCAGTTGGCACAAAAAACTGGATTATCGAAGAGAGTCCTACAGGTATCTTAAAAAAACGTCTACACATTCAGACTCTTTTCTCCGATGTATCAGTACAACGGATTGTCTGCCTTCGGCACGTGTAAGAAATCAGTCCTGAAATCAATCACTTTAGTTGCATCCATAATATCAAAAGAATGTCTTCTCTGCTCTACAGAAAACAGGAAATCAATTGAATGAATTCAAGAAAAATTAATCTATAATAATACAGGGTGCGGCTGAACCAAGTTTAAATGGAAGTTCTAGGTAAATGGGATTTTATGGTTGTTTATGGTAATATAGCATCCCAACGAATATTTAAAGATCAAAATGAGAATAATGGGTTGGGCGCTTTTTGAAAAAAGTCTATTTTTATCTTTAATTACTATGAAAAGAAGAAATTTTTATAAGATTATATGGTAAATATTGGTTAACATTTGTTTGTTGAGATTTTTCTATCGAATGTGGTTGTCTGTCACTCCACAAATATTTTGAGATGATAATAAACATAATCGGAGGGGTGGTTTTTATTTGCAAATGTTGATTTTTGTATTTAATTAAAATGGAACCATTCTGCACAATTAATTGATAACTGTGAATTAAGTTCTCACCCGTCCAATTATTTACAGTTTTATCCTAAAATGTTCGCGGGGTGACAGACAACGATATTAATTAAAAAAATCTATAAAAAAAAATGTTGACCAATATTTACCACATAATCTTATGAAATTTTTTTCATTTCTTAGTAATTGAGTATAAAAAGTGACAGTTTTCAAAAATCGCCCGACCGATTATTTTCATTTTTATCTTAAAATGTTCGTGGGATGCCATATTAACAAAAACAATCAAAAAATCTCATTTACAGGGAACTTTTGTTTAAACTTGGTTCAGCCGCACCGTGAATATAGTATATTCTCTATTTGCGTCTATATTCCGTCTATATTTTTTTGTTTTACTATTTTTTCTATGCCATAAAAGAAGAGTTTCTTAGAATTTCACAGCCTATATAGATTTTTTCCGGTCATTAAAGTTTCAAGATTAAAGACTCTAAAAATGAACAATTTAAAATTTAAGGTGTATAAAACTGAATTGAAAAGCAAATATTTCAAAGTGGACAATACTATTCCGAATTGAGAAGCGTTTAAAATTAGAACATTGAAACTTGATCAATTTTGAATACAATAATTGTCAAATTGAAAGTATTCTAAGTCTAACCATTGTACTTTGAAGATCTTCAAAATTAGACAGCATTTGAAAAAAAAACATTCAAAATTGCATTATTCATAACTGAATGTTTTTGGAATTAAACAAATTCTAATTTAAACGTTTAAAATGGTATGTTTTCAATTTTGATAGGTTAAGCGATGAAATAATTATTTTCAATAGAAAGCCTTTACACTTTCAAAAATTCAAATCGAAACCATTAAAAATTCAATAACATCAAATGGAAACATTCAAATAATTAGCGTTTCAAATTTGAAAATTGTGAATTGTCTGTACGCGAAAACTTCTAGATTATACAATTAATTTATTTCGAATAGAAAATCTTTATAGTTGAAAAGTTTTTAATTGAAAACTTTTCCAAAACAGGTTGTCTAAATTACTAATATTAAAAATTGCAGGGCAATTTCATTTTTAAGTCTTACGAAATTGTAAAATTTCACATAAAAAGCCTTGTTCGACAGTTTTCAGCTCACAAGAAAAAGTCTAGTTTTTTTGAAGATTGTTTTGGTCACACTTCAATTTAATTCTGTTTTTAGAATCAAAGTTAGATTTATGCCCATTTTTGTTTTAAGCCTACTTTTTGGCTCAAAACAAGACCAATTTTCTTAATTCAATTTTTTTTCTGTGTTTTAAACCGTTTAAAATTGAATAATTTCAAATCCTAATTGTTAGATTTTAATTGAAAATCTTTCAAAATTTGACAAAATCATATGAGAGCTGTTCATAATTGTAGAATATTAAACTGAAAGGCTTAATAATGATGCGCATTTTTCTAACCGTCTTTAATTTTTAAATTTCGAATTAAAATCCTTCTAAATTAGATAATCTGTAAATGATCAAATTAATGTATTCAAGATTCTATAGTTTTAAATTTAGGACTATCAAAATTTTGCAGTTTCCAAATGAAGCTTCAGAAATGGTACACTCCTAAAATATAAAAACTGAAGATTGCAGAATTTTCAATTATATACTTGAAAATTGAAGAGTTTAAATATATTATAATCTACAAAACAGAACAGTCTTAAGTTTGCGGCATTTAAAATTAAAAATGTCGAAATAACACTTTCGAAACGAACAATTTAAAACTGATAAATATAGTGGAAATTGAACTATTTCACTCTTTTATGATATTTATTGGAAGCCGGCAAAATTGAGCTATTCCGAAATTCTAAAATCAGTGTTTCAAATTCTGTTTTAAAAAAAAGGCATTCTCATTCAATTATATATTTTTAATTTTAGGAAATCACCAAAATGAACATAAAATTTAAGAAATTAAATTCAGAATAAATTAAAATTTAAATTCTTTCTTAACGTCCAATATTCAAATGTAATTAAGAAACTCTGAAAAATTTAAAAAATTAAAAAAAAACAGTGAATCTAACGATCAAATTCAAACAAAACACTCTCAAATGTCTCCCATCTAGATAATAAAAAAAATAAAATAGGCTAGAAGAAGAAGGCAACCTTTAAAGCCCCTTTTGCTTTTCTCTTTTTTAAAAATTTTTGTTTTTTTAAATCCAAATGAAAAAATATTTAGAAAAATTGTTTGTATTACCCTGAAAGGAGTGCTGAATGAATACCGAAACGTTGATACATTTTTGTACAAATTTCTTGATCAGAATTTAAAAAAATAAAAATGATAAAAGGCAAGAGAAAAACGAAAGAAGGGATTTGGAGGTTGACTTCTTTTATTTCCATTCCTTTTATTTTGGTTTTTAGAATTTCGTAGCCTCGGGAGGACACGCTTATAGTTTCTGTCGGGTTTACGTCCGTCTGTCGTATTTTTTTCCCGGGAAGGGAAGTAAGGGGAGGGGTATTGAGGGTGGGGGAGGGAAGTGATGGGAAGGGATGTATGCGGAAGGGATGCTTGAGGAAGGGTAGTGAGAGGATGCTAGGGGACAGGTAGAAAAGGGTTGAAAGAGGAAGTAAGGGGAATGGATGATGTGAAGTGTGGTTAGGGGAATGAAGGGTGAGAATTGAGGGTACGATAAGTGGGGGGTTTCGGGTAGTGACGTATGGGGAAGTGAGAAGAAGTGTGAGAAAGGGTGGTGAGGGTAAGTGAGAGGTGGCGGAGAGAGGGTGGGTTGTGAGGGGAAGGAGTGGGAAGTAAGTGGGCGTGAATAGAGGGGTTAATGAGGGGGTGTGGGTGGGCAGGAAAAGTGAGAGGCTGGTAGGGGGAGATAGAATCGGATAGGATCGCCTTTAAATAACTATATATAAGCAATACCCCATCACCTTCTTTCTCAAATATTTTTATTTTTATTTTAGAAGAACAATGATGTCCGTGAAAAAAGTGAATTAAAAAATTAGGTGATTAAAAGACTTAAAAATATATAATTTATTTTAATTTCGTTTACCTATGCTTATTTTCAAAATGTGGCATAATCAATGGGAGTTAAGAGTAGTTGAATATTTTCAATACTATATTAAATAAGCTACGAAACGCTTTTTTGTAGATGCATGTCACTTTTTTTTACTAATTTTAAAAATTTAAATTGAGACATTATTGAGAGTGTAATGTCCAAATTCTTTCCTTAGATTCTTGTTCTTCTTAATAATTTTATAAAATTTTCAAAAGTTTCCTAATTACAAATTGGATATTTCAAACTCACTGCCATCCAAAATGAAAAAAAAAAACAAATGTTTTGAAGGCCTTAAGATCGCGGAATTCGAAATAAGTATTATGACAGTCCTTTTTTAATTATTATTAGTGTTTCGTAGCCCCGGGCAGAAACCCTCAGGGTTTTGGTAGGGTGCCAATTGGTCGTATAGAAAAGGGGAAGTGATGGGAAATGAGGAGAAATCAGGAGGGGGTGAGTAGAAGTGGGAGAAAGTAAGGGGAAATAAGGGGAAATGTGGATGTCGGTAAGGGAGAAATGAGTAGAAGGTAGGAGAGGGGATGTTAGGGAAGAGCAATGAGGATATTGGGAGGGGAAAAGCGGGGGGAATGAGGGTAAGTCCGGATGGAAAGGGGAAAAGCTTTAACGACTTTGTTAAAGACTCAATAAGCTACGAAACGCTTTTTTGTAGGCGCATGCGGCCTACTTTTACGAATTAGGGAGAATGATAGAGTTATATTTTCAATTCATAGGTTTGGTTTCAAAATGCAAGGGCGAAGTGGAGACGAAACATAATGAGGCAAGAGGGCAACAACACCTCGAACAATGTTGGATGTCCAGGCACTCCTGTGTCCTCCAGCACTGGAGGAGGTTCTCCAGGAGTGGGTCCGACTTCCGGTCTCCTGGGGGATAGCAACAGTATGCCGTCAACTTCGATGGAAGAATTACATGCACTTCATCATTTACATTCCGGGGTTTCTTCTCAGGTATCTTTCTCTGACCTTTACTGACGAAGGCTTGAAGTTGAAGAGGAAACTTTTAGTACTGCGTCAAATCATCTTGACTAAGCAAACGGTGCTTCGAATTGAGATCCTTCACTTGAATGCTAAGACTTATAGTGAGCCTAACACAAACAGTCAAAATTTCTTACATTAGTCGATTATTTTGATCAAAAGAGATAAGTTTTAGGTCCAAAGGAAGCTTCAGATATTTTACTGAATTTAATTATCATAGAACAATTTTAATGAAAGCAAACATAGTAACGATTTTGAGTCGTTGATCGAGATTTGAAAACTATCTCGAATCGTACTTTTAAGTGCAATCAGTGATAATAATAATAGTTCCAAGCATATCCGAATTACCAAAGTTTTAGATAATAGTTTTCATAAAATAAGGAGGGGTAAGACCAGACAAATAATTATTTCTAGATCTCATTTGTTATTTGACAATGCCTGATAATCAATTTTTGTTACCATTTATTAATTAGGTAAATGGTTTATTTTATTGAGGAACTATTTATTTGAATCGAGTTTAGAAATGGTCTTATCCCACCTTACTCCTTTTGTAGATATGTGGGCGAGTAACTAACAATGCAGCCGACTAATTGATACTAACACGTTGAGATTAACAATCTTAAGTGAACAGAAGAAGTTGCTGCAAAAAATTTCTGGCATCAATCGATAAAATCTTCTTTTTGAAACACGAAAGCAATTAACTCATTAATCTCCATCTCTTCGGAGAAGCTTTGAAAGTTATTTTAAGAAATATTTTCCTTTTCTGTGATTTTTGTTCGGAGCCTTGTAAGACGTATTTTTTATTATATATTTGTGTACATATGAGTATTTATTTAACAATATAATCTTTGAGAGTAAGTAGAAAGAAATGTTTGTGATTCCATAAAATTTTGAGTTGCACAATTTAAAAATGTTTTTTTTTTATCTCTTTAGAAAGCTGGACTTGGTTAAGATCGCAGCTAATTTTATAGAATGTTTGTCAGTGTGAAACAGGAATGAATATAAATATGAATATAAAAGAATGCTTAAGATTAAGTGTTTTAAGTAAAGTACAGAAAATGATTCTTCCAACTCGATTTTGACATTTGAAAGTTTTAATAGTAGCAAGAATTCTTTTAGAGTGCCAAATGATTAATCTTTTCTCTGAAAATTTATTATTTTACAATATCTTATTTTCATCGCATAAAATTATACACAGATATATACTCGGAAATATCTTATTATATAAATTTTTAACTTCTGATAATATTAAATCTTTCTGATCCATTCTTAAACTAGAAGACAGAAGCAACATTATTATCAATCCTTGTCTCGAAATTAGTAAAAATTAATGTATAAGTAAAATCAGAAAACTTTTCAAGATTTAGAATTTATTAATTTGATCTGTGTGGTATAAAACTATAAATGTATGTCAACGTAAAAGGTGATTCAGTTGTGTAAAACGTTATGAATACATCAATGTGTTATACTCGAATGTATTAGTAACGCATAATAAATAGTTATATATAGATACAAAATTAAAACCTGTGTCCTATTTCTTTCATTAATTTATGGAGTGGTAGAATTTATGATTTTCCATGACATTTAAAGGCTTCGTCCTCATAAAATACTTCAGCTTGAAATTTATGAGTTTCGAAGTTATGGGATATTACAATTATTTTGCATATTTTTATGAAAATGTTTTAAATTTTCGCATTACTCCTAAGGCTGAATTTCTTTAGCGAGGAATTTTTTTCGCAGCTAAATATTATAAGGATTTTGGTTTAGACTACAAGATCGAAAACTGTCATTCCAGTGACAAAAAATGAGTAAATTTAGGGGGCAGGCACCTAAAAAGAAGGGTTTGGTAACGTATTAAGTCGTTAAGAAAGTCGTTCAAATCAACCCTCTCCTTCCCTCTCCACTCAAGCACTTCCCCTCATTTTCCCCTACATTCATTCCCCAACCACCCCTCTCAATTTCCCTCCTTCCTTCTCATTTCCCCTTACTCCCCTCATTTCTCCTTACTTCCCATCATTTCTTCTCATCATCCCTACCTTCATTTCCGTCACTTTTCCTCCCTTTACTTTCCCTCATTTACCGTTACTTCCCCTTATCGCTCTTTCCCTTATTTCACTCACTTCCCTTCACTTTCCATAATTTCCCATCATTTTGCCTCACTTTTTCTTAGTTCCGACTACTTCCTCTCAACCCCCAATTCCCTCATCACCCCTTACTTAATCTCTCTTCCCCACACATCCCCTCATTCCCACTCAATTCTCTTCACATCACCTCACTTCTTCTCATCATCCCTTCCCTCATTTCCATCGCTTTCCTTCCCCTTACTTATCCTCATTTCCCCTCACTTCCCTTTACCACTCTTCCCCTTAATTACCACACTTTCTTTCACTTTCCGTCATTTCCCATCATTTCACCTCACTTCCGCTTAATTCCGATTACTTCCTCTCAACCGCGCCCCTCAATTCACTCATTAACCCTTACTTCCTCTCGCTTCTCCACACTTCCCCTTACTTCCCCTCATTTCTCCTTACTTCACATCATTTCTTCTCATCATCCCTTCCCTCAATTCCATCACTTTCCCTTCCCTTAAAAACCCTAATTTCCCCTTACTTCCCCTTAGCACTCTTTCCCTCACTTTCTTTCACTTTCCATAATCTCTCATCATTTCGCCTCACTTTTTCTTAGTTCCGACTACTTCTCAACCGCGCCCCTCAAGTCCCTCATCACCCCTTACTTAATCTCTCTTCCCCACACTTCCCCTCACTTCTTCCCATCATCCCTTTCCTCATTTCCATCACATTCCCTCCCCTTACTTACCCCAATTTTCCCTCACTTCCCCTTACCTCTCTTCCCCTTATTTACCACACTTTTCTTCACTTTCCGTCATTTCCCATCATTTCGCATCACTTTCTCTTAGTTCTGATTACTAACCATTCCTCCCCTCATTTCCATCACCTCCCCCCCCCCCTTACTTACCCTCATTTCCCCTTACTCCCCCTTATCACT
>JAUMHM010000071.1:28504054-28519654 GCA_032362435.1 Melikaiella ostensackeni | reverse complement strand
ATATATTACGATTAATATTTATTTAAGTAATTAACACCGAAAGGAGAGTTGTTCAATAGCTTCTTATTCCTTAATAAAGTGCTTATTACGAAATTCTTTAATGAAATGCTGCTCTTGGGTTATTAATTGGACATTTTTTTCAAATTATCGTGAAATTCAACGAATAATTAAGATAAGAATTTATAGAATTTTTTAGAGTTCAAGGGGAGATATTCAAAGTGTTCATTTCCCGAGAAAATATGGTCGTAAATGCCGTGGCATTAATTGCATTCAGGAATCCACTCTATGGCCCTCTAAATTCTTTAAAGATTCTGAGATCTGATACAATATTGGATGTCTGGATCCAGCTGAGAAGTTGGGACATTTTAAAGAGCAGGGGTCTCAAACCTGAAGTGTAGGAATTTTCAAAAACCACAAGCATTAATACTTGTAGTTTTACATTTCGAATTTTTTATTTTATTATACCCACGCCTGTCTTTTTGAAGATTATCTATTTACGGTAGCCCAAATTTATGCCTATTAAACATTTTATTTTTATTTTTGGTGAACGATCCCTCTCAATCTGTTCAATTTCCAGAAGAAAAATTGAAAAAATTCCTCCAAATTTGAGCCAAATCAATCAATATTAAGCCGTGCATCGGGCCTTTGAAATTAACATGGGTTTCTGAATGCGAAAATTCAATTTTCAAAAAAATGGGAAAAAGATGTACTTATTATTAACTTTTTGTAAACTGAAGTTTAGTCACTTCTTGAAGAATATTCAAGGAAAATTTTTCATCTAATAACTTTTACTTTTGACCCCTGCAACCCTGAGTTGAGTTTAAGTTCCATAATATATAGAGCTGTCATTTCCAAAATGAATTTTATAGCTCATTGAAATCTTCACGGCTGTTTTTAAAATTACAAGCCTATCGTGGGCAAAAGTAGAAGAGTTACCCGATATGATAGGGTAAATATTACCCCCGTAGAGTAATTTTTGTTGCAGGTTATCGTTACTCCGAAATCCGGGTGAAGATTACTCTTAGTTTTTTCTGTGCAGTTATATGCAAAATTCATACTAAAGACAGTATTTTTCTGAATTTTTTCAACATGAATGATGTTTATTCGATAAGTGACAAGTTTGCAAGCATTTTTGAAAATTTGCAATTGTTCAAACAAATTTTTAAATGTAAATCATGAAAAGTTATTATTTCTCGAGATAAGTGATACAGTTGATGAATTTCAAGAGTAATTTTTGTTGTTTAACATATTTTTCAATTGTTTAAACAACTTCTATTGATATAATTTTTTTCCACCTGAACGTGAAAAGTTAGAATTTTCTGGAATTGATAACACAATCGAAAAATGTTGAGAGTAATATTTTTTTGGTTAAGATATTTGGCAATTATTCAAACAATTTATATTTTTTTACACAATTTTTTTCTTCTGTAAATCGTGAAAAGTTATTATTTTTTGGAATTAATGAGCATTTAATGAATGTTGAGAAATTTTATCGTAAAAGATAGTTTGCAATAATTTAAATAATTAATAATCATTCATTTGCACCTTTTCATAGGAAAGATGGAGAAAATTCTAGTTTTTTCGAATCTCTTACAGTTATTTTATTGTTATAGACTACCATCTTTATATTATATTTCATTTTATTTTATCCTATACAGTTCTAGGACTTATTCTACTATTCATGTAACATCCATCGATTATTATAAATATTATCTATTATTAATAATAATCGATCGGTGCTTGTAATTATATATTTTCTTACATGTATGTGAAAATGAATACAAAATACATTCATCAACTTTATCACTTATCCGGAAAAATAATAACGTTTCACAATTTACAGGGGTAAAAAATGCTTAAGCAAATAGTAATTATTTAAACAATGGAAAATTAAATAACATTTTTTTGGAAACTTGTCACCTAACGAATAAACATAATTCATGTTGAAAATTTTGTAATCAATACCGTCTTTAGCATGAATTTTACATAAAACTGCTACATATTTAGCATTTTTTATTGCATTTTCCGGGCAAAATACAATAGGATTATGGGTGGGGGTCAAAATTAAAATTTATTAGATGGAAATTATTCCTTAGATATTCCTTAAAAAGTGAATAGAATTTCATTTACTAAAAGTCAATAGGGTAAATGTCCCAATTACTGCGGTACGCATATATGCTTGATACTCGAAGTCAAAATACATTAGTTCAAAAACTGTAAGTAATTGATGAACTCAAGTAAATTGTCACGTTTTTTAGTCGTTGTTAACAATGTTGAATTTGAAATAACTTCAGTTTTCAAAATGTAACCTATAAATCCGCAGTAATAGAGGCGCAGTAATAGGTACACATCCATGTTATTTTATTTTAATATATGGATTAAACATAAAGTGAATTTTCTATTATCTCATCATTTTTTAAAAATAATAGGGTTACTGTTAATAAGAAAACCCCACTTGAATCATGTTTTTACTTTTTATACGTTCCCATACGTAAAGCTAAAATCCGCAGGAATAGCGACACAGTAATACGTATACACAGTTTTTATTTATCCGGTTATATGTACAAACATACTTTTTATTTAAATGCTAAATATTTTTGTATATTGCTTTATGTTTCGGTATTTATTAATGTTTTTTTACTTAAAAATAGGTTCTAATTTATTGTGAAACACAAACGTATCATTATTTCATTATATATTAAAAATAATAGTCAAATAAACTGAGACTATAATGCTTGACACCGCAGTAATTGGGACATTTACCCTAAAAGTACTTATTTTTCCCATTTGTTCGAAAACTGAGGTTTTTCTCATTTAAAATCCCATGTTAATTTTAAAGGCTCGGGAGACGGGTTATCACGATTCGAAAAAAAAGGAAATTTCTTTTTCCAGGAAACGAACAAATTGGGGGGGATCGTTCACCAAAAATCGAAATTCGATTTTTTGGACCACCCTATTATGCAAAATTCTCAAAAAAATCATCTACAGAAAACCGCATACAATGCACGCAAATTTCTATGCGCGACGGTACAGCGGACCCCGCAAGTTGAGTCTCAAGCCGCTAGGCGGTAATACCGCTTCGCGACGTAACCGGCATTGCAGCTAAACTGCTAAAGGTAAACGTAACCTTGCCGACTCTTCACGGGCTCGTTGCGAGTACAATGTACATGCTCGCTTACCCACACACACACTCTCTCAAATATATATTTATAGACTCACTCTTGCTCCGCGAGGACATGACTGTGTAAGTGCACATGCACACTAGGATATACTATACAATTTCAAAGTGGGGGGAGGTGTTCCGCGGGCAGGTAAAAGGTAGGGGGTAACGAGAGAAGTATACAGGTTGGAAAACATAGAACATACACATCGAAAGTCCTTTACCTGGATTTGTATGCGCTCCGTTAGGCGCATGCGTGATTCCACTTCTTGCAAAGACGCCTCCAGGGGCACCGAAATGCACTCCTGTGATCTTGAATTCTTGGGAACTCAAGATCGGCAAATCGAAGGAATGCCAACTATTCGCATATTCGCTAGTTTAGGGAGAAAAATGAATATTGCAGAAAATGGGGGTCTGGATGTCTTTCGGACATTTTACTAAATGTGACGATCGTAACTATTCTTGTTAATTGAGTATCAGAACAATACTTTCTTATATTTAGTATTAAGGTAATGGTTACCGTATAAGTGTGATACTGATTGCATGACTGTTTTTGATTACGAGTGATCTGCCATTTATGGTAGATTACCACTATCTATCATAGCACGCGTGGTGAAAAACATAACAGAAATTCTAGCAACATCTTCCTACCATTGTGAATCTTCCTAAAAACAGAATCCAATCTCGGTTGTTGCTGCCCACTGGATCTCTGGATATTTCACAGGTAATATTACGGTGGTAGCATAACCGAGTCAGATCACTGGCACTCGATGAGCGGTTCTGGTGGGAGTGCCAGCGCCTTTAAGAGGGGCAGGGGGCGTGTACGGTTCTCAGGTGGAAGGGGGCTGACAGTCGGGCCCGGGGTCCTGTTCACGATACCTGAAGAACTTTAGTTGCTTACGAGAGGCCGATACTGGTGTTTCGCACGGCGTGTCGGTCCCGAGCCAATCTAACTGTAAATTCTCAAAAATCGTGCGCGATTCAAAAAAATGTATATATTGTTACAGTGAGTGATTTGCATTAATCTAGGTGACTGAAAATAACGCTAGAGTGATTTAAGTTATCTGGAGAGTGACTTAAATCAAAAAGTTAAACTCAGTCCAGTTTTGGACCTCGCGGACTACTATAGAGTTGATTTTGATATTTTAAACTGGCGAACGCCAGTTCAGTGAGGAACTTCGTAGTTTGGAGAGTGCGCTTCAAAGTTAAGTGACCTTGGACGAATCTGCGATTACCACGCGAACTTGGGAGTGTAAGAGCGGGAGTTTTGAGGCTCTTTGTTTGGGCCTTGGTACTGAAGAAAGGTCGCGGTGACCTTGGGTACCAATGGTGACGCGATCGCGGTGAGTGCGACCTGAAGGATAATTTTGGGAGCAGATAGGTTTGGGGTGTTTTAAGTCGAGGGTGACTCCGACGACAAGATGCCCAAGATATTCCTCATCAAGAATCGCCTTCACCAGCAGCAACTGCGGCTGCTAGAGGCCCAGCATTCAGGAAAAAGCCCTCCACACGGAGGAAAGGAAAGCCCTCTTGGTGGACATGAACCCCTCAGCCTCATCGTCAACAAACATCAATGTAAGTTTACAAATTTATCAATTAATTCATCCATTCTTTGGGCGTCCTAATCTTTGAGAAGCTGGTCCTTTGTAATCAATTTATAGTATTAGGACAAAAACTGTGTGGACCTCAAGGATGAATCTAATAAGGACTAGTGGAGAACACGAATCAGTTTTTTTTTTAACTGAGATATTAGGGAAACGGAAGCAGTTTTTAAGCGAATCTTGGTCTCTTCTAGAAATGATTAGATGGGCCGAAGAAGGTGGTCTTCGCAGGTGCGGGCACCTGACACGCAGGTGCCTCTCCTGGACGGTGCAACTTGGCTGCACATATTCTTCCGTAGCTCGTTAGCGAATAAAACTCGAAATAAGTGAAGATAATAATAATATAATGACCTAACGACGAGGATACCCTTGACTCTGCAAGATTCCCGCGATTCTATAGAACCACTCCTTATACGTACTTCTCTTTCTTCCTCTTCCTCAAGAAGTCCTCCTTGAAGAAATGTATTCTTAACTTTTCTCCTTGCAATCTTCCATTACATTCATTATTGTACTTCTTCACAAATGTTTTCTATTTGGAAAAGACTCCAACAAGAGTCTTAAGATTTTCTTGAAAACTCAAAGTTGAATGCTTCGAGTTAAATAATTTATAGAAGCGACTCTGAGAACTGTTTACATAAATAATGAATTCAGTGACTTTAAGAGGCGGTGAACCTATCGAAATCACAAAAAACGATCTTTAAGTGGATGAAAATTGAAGTCAAAGATTTTAATCTGTGATACGTCTTCTTACGACTTTATACACGTTCTTTTTCAAAAAGTTTTCGGTTAGATTGCAGAATAGGGGCGTCACCTCTGTTTTGGCTTTAAAAATTTTTTTTTCGGTAACAAATTATTAGAATCTTTAATTGAACGATAAATGAAGCGATTTGACGAGGCAAAAGGTTAAAATTATTGTTACTTTTTTTACTACGATGTCTCAAATATGGGTCTGTCACGATATCGGAATGATTATATTCAACTCACCGTTTAGGTGCCTTCCCGCCCCCACGAGATGTTGGAAAGGGGTAGGAGTTTGACCAACATTATTTTTGTGACTAGTCTCAGGGATGCCTTCCTGCTCCCATGAATCGTGAATTCCGATATCGTGACAGACCCATATTTGAAACATCTTAGTAACGAAAGTAACAATAATTTTAAACTTTTGCCTCTTCAGATCGCTTCATTTATCGTTCAATTAAAGATTCTAATAGTTTGTCACCGAAAAAAAATTTTTTTCCAGAAAAAACCGAAGTGACGCCCCTATTCTGCAATTGCACCAAGTTTTCAATTTATTTTAAAATGAAATTGTGGAAGATTAGCTTTTGATATTTGAATTCCCGTTCCGCGTTCCTAAGATTAATAAAAATTGCCTTCCCGAAGAGCTGCGCAATGTGGCGCTTGACCTTTAAAACCTTGTCTTGTCTGCCTGGAAGTAGGAATTCATTCACAAGACTTACAATAGAGGGGATAATAAATAAAAATTATAAATGTCAGTAAGAATTTGCAATTTTAATCTTGTAGATTTAATTGAAGGAATATTTATTATAAAAATTGACGAATTATTGCCTACTGAGCAGTGAGAATTAAAAGCAACTCTCGTAAAGTATAAGTAAACAATGCAATAAAATAAATCTCAACATTTCCACTCCTCTAGTCGGATCATGGTTACTCTTAAATTAAATAAATGAAAATTAGAAGCTAGAAGAACTAGAAACCGGTCCTAATAGAATTTCGTAACTCTTGCGCAATTTTCCCCCTCTTTTTCTGGTGTACCACCATCTTGTGGGTTTCCTGGATGAGCAGTCATCATAAGCAACGGTATAGTGAGTAGGCGGCTGGACCGCAAAGCCTCATCCTAAAACTGGTTTAGGAATAGATCCCCCTTTTTCTCTCTTCTTTTGGGCATCTTAATCGTGATTTCGAGAGGCTTACGACCCTAGGGTTGGACAATTTTCATCGGACGTGTACTTAACGTTCTATTAATACAAAATACAGGATTTGAAAGATTTATCTTTCACGTTATAACAATTCAGAGGCTTTATGCTCAGATCCCACAAAAATATTACTCAAGAATGTTACCATAATGTGAGGAATCAGAAAAAATATTTACATATTCAGTACCAAAGTCAACAAATATTTTTTTATCACGGGCATATGATTATGAATTAAAGTGGAGATTTCAATGCCTGGTAAAGCTATCTTCTTAATATTTGTAAGCTTGGTCTTGTCAAATCGATTCGATTTTCGCGCACTGTTGGTTTTTCTTGTCAGCTGATTTCTTCCGCATATGCGAAGGTTATTGTCCACTGCAAAAGAAATAGAACCGTTATCTCTTATAATGGCAAAAAGTCCCAGGGTCAATACTCAAAATATCTTTGTCTCGTTCTTTATTGTTATCGAAAAAGTAATTTTTCATTAGGAAAAAAAAGGACTCAATATGATCTTTTATTGCCATTAATTTTTCCTCTCATATTTGCGTTTACATCTCTGATAACCTGAGTTAAAAGCCCCGAGTTCGCTTCTCAACAGGTGTTCTCATTCGATCTGGTATCTTCTCATCTTCTGAATAGGAGATCCTTCTCTTTCAAAGAGATTCAGTTCTCTTTTCTTTCTCCCTCGCTTTGGTAGCACTCGAATAAGAATCTCGAGAGTTACTTCACCATCGAGCTAAAATCTGTTGGATGATGGCTTGATGGTGGTTGAGGAGAAGAGGGGAGTAGGGATACAGGGACCAGTTTTCCATCCTTGCCTTGTACCGCTAAAGCTTACACCTTACAGATCCTTCTATATACTTGACTCCCCTCCGAACCTGTATGTATAATTGTATACAGATACGCGGACACACAAACAAAGAAAAAGTCCCTCACTTGGTTTCTCTCTCGAACCTTGGCCATCAAGTGCGAGTGACTGCAGCAGGAGATAAATAAATAACGAGAGAAAAAGCCGCAAATATATGGTCATGGGAATATCACGTTCCGTTCGTTATTTATATTTTACAAAGCTTTAACGTGGGAAGCGAAATTAAAGGAAGGGGAGTGTTTAATACATCAGCTGGTGAAACTAATGCTAATCGCAACCGTGTCATTGACAAATTGGGCTTGTTCTCCATAATGTATTAAGTTCAGTACATTATATAAAGAAACTCATTTCTCAAAAATCTGGCTGTGGCAACCTTCAGGACATCGCGTACGAATCTTGCGAAACGGTAATCGGCAGCTAGATTTGTGAGTCTTTTCTCTTCTGTTGCCTTTCGTCAAGGTGGACAAGAAGAACGAGCGTAAACTCGTAATTGAAAGACTCGCTAAAGGTAGCTCGTTCCTTTTCCTTCACTCATTTTGCGAAACAAGCCTTAGAATTCTAATCAATCTTGTTACAGAGTATTTATAGCTATTGAATATAATACGTAAGTAAAGTGCACTTTTATAGTTCGAATTTGGCTATGGTCTTAAAATGTTTCCGTATAGCTTAAAATCTTAAATAATACGTCTTTTGATTTGGGATGGAATTTTTTATAGCTCCAATAAATGCTTATTTCTTTACGATTTGGCTTAGATCCTTAGTTGTTTCGGTTTGTTAGTTAGTTTGTTACGGTTTGAAATCGACTTTATTTGTAGATCCAATGGTTGTTCAACATTCCTTTACATACTTACAATTTGGTTTAGATCCTTAGTTGTTTGTTTGTTTCTGTAGCTTAAATGAGACGTAGTCTTACGATTTGGGATCAACTTTTTTATAACTCCAATAGTTGTTTAACATTTCTTTACGATTTAGGTTAGATCTTCAGTTTTTTTCTGTTTCTGTATAGCGAAGCTTTTATCCCTAAATGATACAGCTCCAATGGTTGTTTAACATTTCTTTACGTGTTTACAATTTGGCTCAGATCCTTAGTCGTTGCCTTTGATGTTTTCATCTTACGATTTGGGATCGACTTCTTCATAGCTACAATCGTTGCTTAATATTCCTTTACGGCTTGGCTCAGATCCTCAGGTGTTTCTGTTTCTGTTCTCTAAATGATACGTAGTCTTAAGACTTGGGATCAACTTTTCTAACCTTCAACGGTTGTTTAACATTTCTCTACGATTTTGTCCAGATCCTTAGTTGTTTCTGCTTCTGTTGTTCCACTTCTTCATCGTCATAGAAAAAACTGGTGGTTCGCTAAAGTTGGTATCTTTTAGATTCAGAACCTCGTTTAGAACTTGAACTTCAATAGAAACCTATGGAGACCGAAAAGGGTTCCTTTAAAGAACAGTGTTGAACAAAGGTGAATATTTTTGTCTTTGGAGGTCAAACTGAAGTCTCCTTTGGAACAAATTCATCGTTTTGGCTTCCTTTTCAGCCAGAAGGGTTCCTTTTTGTTGCAGCTCCCGTGGAATCAAAAATTGGTTATAATAACAACCTCAGTTTCCTCTGCGTTTAACTGCTGCGTCTGTTCTTCGACGCATACCTCCAAGACACATAAAACAAACAAAAGCTAAGACAGAATTATCTAAAAATGGGTCAGTTGGTTGTTTTCCTTATTGTTTCTAATGAGATAAGGCATTAGGGCAATCTGGTAGTAAAAAGAAAAACCGTTCGACGGAAATATGTCAGATGATTGTAGATTTGTAGCGGGTGTCGTAGCGTGCCAGTCGGCACTTATAGAGGTACCTGTCGTTGACACGTAGGAAATCACGCGGTGACGTGCACCTGTGCCAAAGGCCAGTATACCAGGATGTGCAGCCATTGTGACGAATTACAATGCAGCGCTCGTTGGTCGAGTACCTATAACATATAACGCGAATAGACAGACATACGAACACTAACCACATTCCAATAAAACCACTAGACGAACCCAATTTAAATCCATTCTGTGACTTTGAATTAATGTTTCAACCATTGATTCCCATACAATCATACATTCTGTGATTCCCAGAAAAATTTCAACTTCTTTGCTATCATTCAGCAACCATAGCAGGTAGCGAGAATTCAAGCTCGTACCTGTTGTTTATAATGCTCTTGCGTATAAAACACCGTGGCAATGCCACGAGACTATAATGTGGCGCAAGAGGGCCGTGACCGAAATTCCTTTCAACCAAGAGGGCCAAGTGCAGGAGCTCTCCTGTGAAATGTCTTTTTCTGACCGCAGACAACCACTGTAATAATCCTGCAGTAGTATCGTAAAATATGAAAAACCTCACTAATTCTTCGGTCTTATTTAACTTTCAGAAGTTATTTCTCATAAACTTGTCAGTTGTTGTTGAATTTGCATTAAAGTCTTAGGAGGCTTTTTCAACTTGGTCTTGAGCATTAATCGAGTTTCTCTGTGTGATTTTCTATATGGTAGCAAGAGTCATTTCACGGATCGTCTCGGAGTGACGCAATGCATTAGGTATCCTCAAATGAATACGGAATCGTAGAAAGGAAAAAACGAAGCAATCGTTCCGCAGGGGAATCCTTACGTAACGCGACGTCCTAACACGGTATACGCGTTGTCAACCTTGCTGCCAACCCACGCACGGTACCGCTACACAAACTACTTAGAATAACGCTAATCTAAACGTTACGTATGACTACGTCTAGCCCTTTATATTGTTCTTCGTTCGATTTCTCGCGACAAAGGTCGTGTCAATGATATCCGTTAAAGCGATGAAAGATGGTTCTGTCTTATGTAAGAATAGATAATATGCTTCTTCTCAGAATTATAAATTCTTTAATTTGTTTATAATTACTTCCAAATAAGTTTCAAAATTTATTCGAGTAACCATTAATTACAATATTATCAACCTTTCTGCACACTTTGTGTACAATACGGCGAAGTGCGGGCATGCGGGTACACAGGGTGTCTCATTCAAAGCTATCAGTTTGCATATCTCTCGTGTTAATGAAAGTCTGTAAAAGTATATTCAACACGCGGGCTTGTATTATTGAACAAAGTTGCAGGAAGAGCACAGAAATAACTTTTTTTTCTAAACTTAACCAATGTGTTATCACAGTTCTTGGGATTGTTTCTTTTTGTAAAGCTATTGTTGGGTCGAGACTCTAGATAGTCTAGACCTCCTTTGATAGAGTATGCACCCCATCCTGCAACGGGAGCCTTTCTTTACGGTAACTGGTGGATTCTAGTGCTGCAGGTGCTTAAGAAGAAGACCCTATGTGGGGCCCTCGTGACGAAACGTAATACTCGTATAATGTAATGTTTGCGATGTAAAGAAAGGAGGCACTTAAAAGTGAGTGTACTATACAAAGAGAATCATTGGCGGCGACTTACAAAAGTTGTCAACATTGAACATTCTGTTATTCTAGAAAAAAAATGAAGGTAAAAAATACTTCATTTTCTCTCTCGACGCCTATGCATCCTCTCTTTAAAGGTTGACATACCGCGAAAAGTCAAATGTTGGACCCATCAAAGCAAAAATTTGTTAGAACCATATTACGAAATATCCGCTTTAAACGTCCGACAGCACTTGTCCAAATTTCATGAATTCAAACCTATCCTTCAGAATACCTTCTTTTACAAAAGGAAGAATTTTTCTATAGCCTTTCTAATTCTGAGTTCTAATTTTCTGAACTGAATACATTTACAAATGCAACATTTTACTCGGTGCTTCACGACTCGAAATGCGGGAAAAAACGTAAAAACGATTCCTGGGAGTGGTTACTTGGAAGTAGGTCGAGTATAAGCGAGCTGGGTTTCGTTTGATCGGACGGACCCGGACGAAAGGCCGATAACGATAGTTCGACCTCGAGTTCGACTTCAATTTCAATATATTTTTCGGTTACAATACTTTATTCTTTTGAGTTTTTGAATAAGATCGTACAACTACAACTTAACAGAAGGTTCTTAGAAAGTATGTCTATTTTTGCAAATTACAATTCGCAGTCAATGTCAGCAGCGATCATAAACCTTAAAATAAACACTTGGGGACGCTGCTTACTTTCTGAGTGATAGAACGCCTTTTTGCACAGGTTATTAATTTTATGCAAACGGCGTCGATAGAAACTTATTTACAGTGTCGAGCCGCAGACGTCTCATCGGCATTGACCTAAATTTTTCTTAATCACTGACTAGACTACAGATTTTCGATTGCCGGTTAAAAATAGGATTACAAAATCGTTAAAGGAGTCGTTATTTTGTAATCCTATTATTAGATTATTTAAACAAATAAGTTCGGACCTCGTTGTTACCAACGAGAGCATGTTTTTACATTTCTCATGGAAATAATGTAAAGCTGTTATTTTCGAGAGAGAACATTGTTTTTCTATTGTGGTCCCGTTTCTGTTTCCATTGCAGTCAGATCGATAGACCCCTCATTTCCGGATGGATGCGATCCCGCATCCGGTGCTTACATTTTCTCGTACCTGCTTCCCAGAAGTTCTTTATTCATATGCGGTAATAATATTACGCAAAAACATGTCGATCTGCGTATCCCTTAGACCCGAAATTTATCATGTAAGTGAATATATTACCGAAATTTGAACACTGATAAATTATCTAGCAATTACATAGTCTGAAAAATATATTCGACTTGAAAACGGTAAATCGCTATTAAGGGTCTTAGTCATTATAAAGCGACCTTGGGCCAGGGCACAACGAACGCTGACTTCGTTATCGATTTAAAAAATTCTAATTAATGAGAGATGATTAACGCAATTAAGTGACATTTCATCAGAAATTTCTTGACTGGAATCTTGTCTTTATTATTACCTACACATTATTAAAATTTCTTCTGTTGCGGCAGTTAAAATTTAATCATAATTATTATAAATCCTTAAAATGTATGATCGTAGGGCAATAAATATCAATATGCTAGGCTATAAAAGCTAAAATGGAATTTTCTAAAATCCAAAGCCTAAAATATGAGGTAATAAAAATACAGAATCTGAATGGCATAAAAGAGGCAGAGGTGGATGCTGGGAGGTGCATCTTTCGTTAAAGTCACCGAACGTACGGTTCCCTTCTGCTTCATTGGTTGCTTGACTTGTTTCTCGACGAGCATTTGAGTCTCTACCAAGGCCTCCCTCTGTCTCTCTCACCCTCTCAATTCAATTTTCCTTCTCTCTCATTCCATCGCATTCCTGTCTCGTTCAAACCACTTGAGTCTTGAATATATCCTTCTTTTCCTCTCGCACATATACCGCCCTCACACTTACCGCAATACATTGAAGGCTCAGGATCGTAATCAAAAAATCCTTCGGTCAGTCGAAGTAAATCTCAAAAGTGAAGTTATCCGAATTAAAAAAAAAAAAAACACTTTTTTTACGATTTATCTTCGCTTATAAGTCGTCTTATTCCCCAAACACATTGAAGGTTCAGAATAATGAAAAGATCCTTCATAATCAGTCCAAATGAAATTCAAAAGTGAATCTATCAGACCTCAAAAAACCACTATACTTCACGTCCTTTATGATTTGTCTTCGTCGCGTACAAGTCATCTAATTATAGACCCAAGGCTTCGAAAGGTGTAAACCTAGCTGAAAAATAAAAGTTGCTTCAAAGGTCTCAGATCTAAATTGTTGAATAAACAGTAACTAGCTTGAAGATCTTAATTTTTTGTAAAACGAGACCTTTGTTGCTCCCAGTTTTCGTCAGATGTAGAATACGGTCCTGTTGTGGGTTGTTGAAGTACCGGTTCCACGTTTCACTGTTCAATCTCTTTCTCTCTTCCTCTTTCATTCTTGTCGAGGGCAACATCCTTCTTTGTTTTCTCTCTCCTTCTTGCACGAACATGCTTAGTATACCGGTCACGAGGCGAGTTCGTATTTATAGCAAACAAGACTCGAGCACTCGAGGATTTAGTTAGTCGCTATATAAACTGTACGGTCTCTGAAGGTTGCCTAACGAACATACCGCCATTTTGGATCTTCCTCACCGGACGCTCACATATGACGTAGCCTCCACTGTGACGCAATCGCTTGTGCAAAACTCGATGTTCCCTTTCTCCCTCTCCAAAATTATCTCAGAAAATAAGTTTTCGAAAATAAGTCTTGACTCGGATACGGCCTTCTAGTTCCTTTCTTTTCCACCTCTTTTTCTTTATACAATATATTTTTGCAATTTGTGTAAGCTCATTTTTTTAGATATTCAAGCAATGCTAACTTAAAGGCGTTTTTCTTTTCTTTGACTGGTGGCAGAACCCAAAGCGTGCAAAAAACGTGTCCTCGAGAGTGTCGCTGGCTTCCTGGTTTCCGCTCCACCGGCGACGTCGGCGGCGTCCTCGTGCTCCATTCGAGAATGTGCCTAAGTCAAAGTCAAGAGAACGTTCTCGTTTCGCCGAGTTGGACGGGCCAGCTCTCTAGTCTAGAGCGTGATTCAATTTTAGAGGTCTTTCACGAACTTCTAAATGAAATGTTGATTCAAAATTGTAAGAAGAGAAATTAAAAAATGACATTTCTTGAATGCTTACCAAATATTACTATACTTCTATAAACTACTGTCCTCTAAAGAATCTGCATGACTGTAAATGAATTTAAAATGCAAAAAAGCTCAAGAAATGACAAACCTAAAATTCTTATTGAATTACTCTTCCGAGAAGAATCCTCTTCTTAGGAAATCTACTAAACATGAATCACTCTGTATTTTCTCTTAGCACAAGGCTTGGTACGAGAAAGAAGCAAAAGAACACGAACCTTGTCCGCATTTCGTTACGATTCTCGTTTTTTCTGTTCGAGAAAGAAGAAAATGATACACTTTATAATAACACAGAGGCGATAATTGCATGGTGATGCCACTCAAATGACGACAAGAGTAATTATATAACTATTACAATAACCCAACAAGAAGATTTTAAGATTAAAAAATCTGCCCGCTGGGTGGGCTTATTCTCATCGCGCGTTACGCGTTAGGTTCGCTTCGCTCGCAAGTTTGATCGCGCCAAAAACTATGCATTTCATAAAAAAAATAATTCTGAACAAATCTATAGATCTTCTTAAGATGAATAATTTTGCTTCTCAACATTTTTTTCGTATAATTGGCTTTAGGGTCACAAAAAATGAATTCAATGGCCGAAACGTCTGACTCAATGATACACTGAATTCATTTTTTGTGACCCTAAAGCCAGTTTACCACCAACATCCAAATATTATTTAACTGAGGGTCGATACAACTCCTTTCTTTGAAAATCATTTTTTTTTTTGTATCTCGTACAGTTTTGCTGGAAAATAGAATTTTTTATTTTTAATAATGTTTTCACGATTAAAACCAAAACTATGCGTTTCATCAAAAAAATAGTTTTCAGCAAGTTTGTAGACCTTTTTAAGATAAACAATTTTGTATCCTATCATTTTGTTCGTATCTCGTATAGTTTTGCTGGAAAATTTATTTTTTTAATTTTCAAAAATTATTTTCGATGGATAAAACCAGAACCGTTGGTCAAAAATGGCTGGTTAACGAACTCATCCTTTCTTTTTAGACTTTAAACCAGTGTACCAAAGGGCATTTCAATCATATAATTCCTTCGGAAGTTATCGTATTTACAGGCGACGACGACAACGACGACGACAGATTATTTTATTATTATTATACTATTGAGCCAAATCCCTTTCGAGATAAGCGTAACTCGTTCGGTTCTGGTCTCGTTTTACTACTGGGGATTAAAGAATTTGTATGGTAAATTTGGGTACGGGATGTTTAGGAGAAGAAGGAATAGGTTTTAGATTAATCTCACAACGTCGCTTCGACACTAGGCGCTTGATCGTAGCAATCAAGCCAGGTGAAGAGCTTCGCGAAGCCATTATGATAACCGGAATAATTACGACAATCCACTAAGAAAATCTCTTCACGTGGGGCCATTAGTATCCAAAATCTTTCGTTTCAGGCATCACTCTTCCTCTTATAAACAATTGCTCTCCATACATCCCTAT
>JAUMHM010000071.1:28480982-28503954 GCA_032362435.1 Melikaiella ostensackeni | reverse complement strand
TCTTTACAACTCCTATTTTGTTTTGAATGGAATGATTAGAATTGAAATTTAGTGTCCTTCCTGAACAAATAGTTTTTTATGCCAATCAGTAATAATATAATTTTCATCAGTTTTTATTAAGGTCAAAGCAAGAAAATTCAATGTACCTTCTGTTTCAATTTCAACAGTAAACTGTAATCTTGAATGTGTACTATTTAATACAATACTCGTAAGTAGGGTATGTGCATTACGTGCATGTGAAAGAAGTACAAAATCATCAACATATCTTGAATAAATGTTAGATTCAAAATTTGTTTTGTTAAGAACTTCATTTTCGAAACCTTTCATCACAATTTCAGCAATAATTGGAGATAAGCCAGCCTATCGGAGTTCGAAATTGTTGTTTATAGAAAGTACCATTGAATTCAAAATAAACAGAATTGAAAACATATTCAGTAGCATCAAGAAATTGCTCTTCTGCAATCTTAGTATGAAGTTTGATCACATTTCATCTATTTTCAATAGCAAGTTCAACTCTCATATGAAATGTTAGAAAATTTGGATCTTACGTCAAAGGAGACAAATATGTGATTTTTTAGTATTCTAACATTTTCAGTTAATTTTAGAAAGGCAGCACTGTTTTTAATTTATCTAGCCGAAAGGGTCATTGATTCTTGATAATTTAGCTTAGAAGTTCTTCTAATTTTCTCGTGGGTGAACCTATTGTCGAAATAACTGGTCGTAGAGGAAATTCTTATTTATGAGCTTTTACTAGGCCATAGGCAAGACATAGATTTGTGTGAATTGTGTCAATGACGCAACTTTCGATATTGTTTTCCAAACATTTTTGAAGTCTTAACCTTTCTAAAATTTTCAAATGTACCTCTTTGAATCATTTTTGTAGGAACATTTGGAATAACTGCAAAACTATCTTGATCATTCAAAATATGCATCACTTCTTCACTATAAACACCTTTTTATATTGCAACCATAATACTCCTTTCATCAGCCTTAGTATTCAATGAAAGTAGGTATTTTCTAAAATTGAATTTCAAATAGGCCAAAGCGAGCTGAACAAATTCCATGAAGTTATTTGAAAATTTTCTAACATGTGTCTTTTACAAAAGGTTAAAGTTGAGACGATGTTGCCGGAAAAAAAACAAAAATTTTGCCTAAACGAGAGGTTCAAGTCAAGGTCGTAAATTTCTTTCTCTGCTTCAAGTGTTCCTTGATTTTCGTAAAATATTGGAAATTCTGAGATGGGATGGTTTGTACTGTTCATAGTAAGTGTTCGACGCGTCTTTAAACAGAGTGCACCTCGCTTCGTTCTCTATAAAAAAGAACCAAAGAATAACAATTTTGAAACATGGGGTATTCTTGCAGTGTGAGTTCGATAGTGAAAAAGAATGAACAATTTGGATTACGATTCACTGAATTTTCCATCACAGATACTGAGGAAAGTAATAAATAGACAAAATAATAAACCCTCTTCTTAAAATACTTTTTTAGTACTATGGACTTCAAAAATATTTATGAAAATTGGGTTGGAAATCTGTTAAAAATTTTTAAAACTTTCACTCAATCAGTAAAAAAAACTCAGATCAGCTGCATCACGTAGAGAATTTTTGATAGGATCTCAGATTCGTGGGGTTTTTTCAAAAAAGATCTTTGACATTAATAAGAAAATTTGCTTTGGTTTTGATAAAAAAAAAAAAAAACGAAGAGACATTAAATGGGACCACTAACCAATTCCAAAAATCCATCTTGAATGTTGTTATGAAAGATTGCCATTCAAAAATATACTATCTCAATGAAAACATTTAAAAGACTCTTGATAATTTGAATAAACAAGTACCAGATTACATCAACAAAGATTACCTTGGAAGATCAACGAAATGAAATAAAAAAGTTTTTAACAATAATAAAAAACATGAACGAAAATTTGAAAACATTATCAATATCCAAGGTGATACACTAAAATTGGATCTAAATACTCACTTGGCTCTTTTTCAAGACCAACCTGACCCATGGTTTCTAAATATTTCTAACATAGAGATTCCACAAGAAGTAACTAACATTCTAAGGTTCGGTGAAGGTTTTATCAAAAATTATAGCGAATATAAATATATTCAATTCCTTGAAATCATTAAAGACCTTGAATCCGATATTTCAAAATTACCAGAAAACAAAGTACAAGAATTCAGAGCAAGATTCATGGGATTATCGAATGAATTTTTGAACAAAGGTACTCCACAAACCTTATCAGAAGAAAAAATAAGCGAAGGATTATTTGAAATAAAACTTTATTTGAAACGTCATCCTGAATTATTAAATACTAAGGCTGATAAAGGGAATATTGCAGTTGCAATAAAAAAAGATGTTCATAATCAAAAAATGATGCATATTTCGAATGATAAAGATAGTTTTGCAGTTATTCCAGATGATCCCACGAAAATTATTTGAAAAGGTACTTTTGAAATTCCATACAGATTGAGACTTCAAAAATGCTTAGGAAACAATATCTAAAGATGTGACATTAAGGCATTTCACACAAATCTATCTCTTGCCTATGGCCTTGTAAAAGCTCATAAAGCAGAATTTCCGTTACGACCGATTATTTTGACAATAGGTTCATCCACGAGAAAATTAGAAGAACTTCTCAGTAAAATTATCAAAGAATCAATTACTTTTTCAGCAAGATCAATTGAAAATAGTGCTGCCTTTCTCAAATTGATCGAAAGTATTAAAATACCAACAAATCACATTTTTGTCTCCTTTGATGTTATAGCTATGTTCCCTAACATTCCATATGCGAGTTAAACTTGCTATTGAAAATAGATAGGATGTGATCAAACTTCATACTAAGATTGCGAAAAAACAATTTCTTGACGCTATTAAATATGTTTTCAATTTTGTTTATTTTAAATTCAATGGTACTTTCTGTAAACAAAAATTTGGAACTCCGATAGGCTCAGTCTTGTCTTCAATTATTGCTGAAATTGTAATGGAAGATTTGGAAAATGAATTTGAGAGAAAATTTTTTTGAAAAACATAACCTCTGACAAGTTCATTTCGTGTAATAGTATATCACAAAAAGTCCTTGAAACGAGGAATTATGTTTCCAAAATTCTGTACAAGAGGCTCATTAGAGACAGTGACGTAAAACAAGCAAAAAAAGAGTTAGAAAAAAAGGAAAGAGAAACTTTTTTGGAAAATTTTGTTCCTTTTCATCAGTTGAAAAATTACAATAAAACATTTTATTTTTCACAAAAATCTAATAAAACTATCAAAGACTTTATTATACCTGGATAGATCTCTTTTTAAATTAATCGCATTGTCTCCCTCTCTCTTTATGTACAGCATCTCCATGAATTCCCTGTTTCTTTGGTTTCTTTCGTGATAAAGCACTTTCACATCTTCCCAATCAAAATCATGTCCATGTGTGATTTTACGTTTAGACAAAACGTTATGATATTTCTCATTTCTATTATAATTATTTTTGTGTTCATCCCTCCTTATTCCTAGGCGCCTTCTTGTTTGTCCTATATATACTGCTTTGCAACTTTTGGAAGTGATTTTATAGATAACGTTTTGCTTGTCTAGTTTGTCACGTAAGTCATTACCTAATTTTATGGTTTTATTGCTTTCAAATGAAATTCTATAAATTATGTGTAGACCCATTTTACCTAGTAATGATCCTAGAGCCTTAGAGATTTTCCCAAAGTATGGTAAAACCACTGTGTTGAATCTATCAAAATTCCTAGCTTCTTTGATCTTAAGGTTGTTATCTTTCCTTTTTATTTGATAAACCCTGCTTTTTAGATGTTCACTAATGAAAATTGATGGATAGCGATTTTGGAAAAGAATCTGTTTGCATGTTTCAAGATTTGTTTCGTAAAGAGTTTCATGTGACAATTTTATTATATGCACAAAATGTAGATACCCTACTTAATGTATTTAATAGTATACTTCCAAGATCACAGTTCACTGTTGAAATTGAAACAGAAGGTAGATTGAATTTTCTTGATTTGATCTCAATAAAAAGTGATGAAGATTATATTATTACTGATTGGCACAGTAAAATATTTGTTCAGGAAGGACACTTAATGTCAATTCTAAGCATTTTATTCAAAACAAAATAGGAATTGTTAAGAATTTAATTGATAGAGCTCTCAAATCATGTGATCCCAGATTTCATCAAAAGAATATTGAATTATGCAAACAGATTCTTTTTCTAAAGCATTATCCTATTACATACTTCTATTGACAAGCATATGCATAACAGAATTATTTAAATTAAGAATAAAGGTAATATTCAGAACAGAAACAATATACAGGTCTACAATAGATTCAATACGGTTGTCCTACCTCATTTTGAAAAAATCTCAAGAATCTTGAAATCAATTTTAGGAAAATTGGGGTTACATACGATATATAATTGTTCCATTGAAAAGCAAATTGATTGTTACATTAGGTAAAGATAAATATGACAAATTGAGAGAATAGTGTGTAATTTAAAAATTTAAATGTAAACAGTGTGTTCATGGAAATGCTATTTATAAAGAGGGAAGGTAACAAAACTATTAATTTAAAAAGAGATCTTGCTAGATACAACAGAATTTAGGATGGAATAATTAATTGGATATAATGACTTTAGTTTTTGACATACTTTGGAATTTGCGCGAATTAATTTCCAATTAAAGAATAAGATGATCTGAGTTTGGGATTCATTTAGAATGTTTCGCCTGAGTAAATAAATTTTTTTCCTGTCCCCAGTAGTATAATAAAAAACGGAGAAAAGGAAGAGTGTGAAGATGGTTTTGGTTGACTCTTTCTTTCTTCTCCCACTTTTTTCTTCCTGTTGTGTACATTTTTTGTACGCCTGTCTCTAATGAGCCAAAAATACAGATAGTCTCAAAGTCTATTTTCGAATTGTGAACATTTTGGGTGTTCTTTTTCAGTACACAAAAAATTTTCATAAGAAAATAGATTTTATTTCGATCTTTAAGAAATTTTCGAAGAGAGACATTAAGCAAAGATTGGTTCGAATCTGCAGGGTTGCCTATGAATACTTAAGATTTCTTTCAATTGAGATTGTTGATGATTAACTTAATTAACCAAAAGATATCCATTTTACTTAAATATATTCAAAAAATTTGAGAACGTTAGTCATTTTTTAGAAATTTGTTATTGGTTTGGATTATTACCTTTTTCCTTTCGGAAAATGGAATGATCTGAATGAATGGATTGATTCTAAATCAATCCACAATTCAGGACGAAGTTTTGAAAAAAGTTTTGTTTCAAACAATTCTGAGCTTAATTCCTTTTCTACTAAGGTTTATGGAACATCATTATTCAAAAATTCATTAGAAAATCCATAAATCTTGCTCTGAATTCTTGTACTTTGTTTTGTGGTAATTCTGAGATATTAGCTTCAGTATCTTTGATGATTTCAAGGAATTGAATATACTTTTTTTTCACTATATTTGTTACTAAAGCCTTTACCCAACCTTAGAATGTTGATAACCTTCTGTGGACTCTTTGCGTTTCAAATATTTATAAACCATTTATGAACCATATTCAGAGTCAATTTTGTATATCACCTTGGATATTGAGAATGTCTTCAAATTTTCCTTTATGTTTTTGATTATTATTGACGACTTTTTTATTTAATTTAGTTTCTCTTGTAAGGCATTCCTTGATAACGTGAATCGGTATTTGTTTATTCAAATTATCTGGAGTCTTCTTTACATTCTCATTTATATTGTGTGTTTGTGCATGGCAATCTTCCATAACCAGATTCAAAATAGATTTTCTAAATTAATTAGTGGTTTCATTAGAGGTCTCTTTGTTTCTCTTATTATTGAAATCAAAGTAAACTTTCTTGTTCATATCAAAAATCTTTTTTGGAAAAACCCCATGAATCTTGCATTTTATCAAGAAATGTGTCTGTAGTACAGCTAATCTCAGTTTTTTACTAATTGCATAAAATTCTTCGACATTTTTTACCAGTCCTCCAATAACCTCCATTCCATTACTTCAATTTTTAGCAATTTCATTGAAATCCATACTACCGAAACTTGAAAACTAAGATTATGTAATAACAAAATTTATTTATTTCCGTCATACCTTTTTGCGGCGAAAATCCATGGATTGTAATCCAATGTTTTGTTCACAAAATCACATAAACGTTATTTGAAACTAAACACAACAACTTTGTTCAAAACTGTCAAGAGAAATTCTACTAGAGGTAAAATCATGACTTTTTCATTTTTATTATAAAATCTAATTGTTTCGAAAGATTGGGAAAACTGTTTCCATAACAAATTCTTTGCAAAATTCTTCTGAAATAATCTTTGTTGGAAAAAAGGCCAGAAAGTCCTTTAAAAAAAATGAACAATAAAATTATAGAGCATAAAGTTAGATCTATATTTTCTTCGAAATAATCCACAATTACCCCGGTTGACGGTAAATCTAAAAAAAAATATCATCAGTTCTATACTAAGATGGGCCGAAAGTTTGTGCATACTACAAGCAGTTTATCCTTAAAATTTTAGTACGATAAGAAAATGATCCAGATATCGCGAGCGGATTGAAGCTTTAAACAGAGAAGAGCGCAAAATTTGCCTTATGCCTGTTACATTTATAAATTTTAATGATCCCTACCAACCACAATTTATAATCTATATTATTACGAATATATCCTGAATGATAGAAATGAAAATTTGAACTCAAAAGAATACATATTTCCACTAAAACTGACCAAAAATATCTGAAATTTACGTTTTCCTTCGTTTTAAACACCCTTAAGATCCATGAAAATAGCACTAAAAATCTGATAAAATGACAGATTTTTCAGCAAGATATAACCTTTAAAATAAGATCAATAAATTTAGAAAAGCTTCATTTTTCACAGAGTTTTAGTGGGAAATGTGTACTAGGGTGGTCCGAGGAAGGCTTTTTTTGAAAATTTGAAAGGCTTTTTGATTTTTTCTGAATTCAAGTCAAATAATGAAGTTTGACCCCCAGAAGAAATTTCTTATTTCTTTGAACTTATAACAACACTTTTTCGATTAATTAATTTTTTTTCAGTGTATGCTATACTCAACTTTATACAGTGTGGTGAGTGTAGGAATAAAAAATATTTTCGGTAATTATTTAGCATATATTTAATGTTTCAGTAAATTATAGCTCAGACAGCACCAATATCATATAATTCTGGTTTTAATCGTTTCCCTTTGTTTATGGCCATAATTATGCATTTTACGGTTATGAAATGTGAACAAAAGTTGTTGTTAAGAAAACCATTATTTCGAATTTATAATGGTTATAATTAGAAAACGGTTTCGTTAATTAATATGAAACTTTGAAAAAACTTCTCAAGCATATATTATAGCTCAAATATATCGCTAAGAAAATTTATAATATTTTTTGCGACCTGTATAGGGCCAAAAGACGTCAATTTTTTATCAAAAATTGACGCTTCTCCGGGATAATTTTTGCGCTGAGAAAATCTTGACATTCTTATTATTTGTTTAGCACGTCAGGAACTGAAGCAAATGGTCTGCTAGCAATATTATGCTGAAAAAAACATGCTAAATGGAAATCTTTAACAATAGTAAAAAGGCTATAATTTTCAATTGCCTATAGACATAAAAAAACTCAAATAAAAAATTCTTATTTTTTTTCATAGAACTCTAATATATGTACTAAATGATGATTTCAATAATTCTTCATTCACTTGTTGGCTGCACTTAAAATCATCCGATTAAGTTCTTCTAGGGGTCAAACTTGATTATTCGACCCAAATTCCGAAAAAATCTAAAAGCGTCTTGAATTTTTTTAACAAGCCTTTTTTAGACTATACTCGTGTTTTTTTAGAAAAATATAAGAATTAATCGATTTTTCTCTTTTTTTTCTTCTGCTTTCTATTCCTCTCACAACAAGAAGATTTATAGAAGATCTTAAAATATAGCAAAATATAATCCCACTATTGCATAGTACACACCATTACGGCAGAATCTTTTTTCAAATAAATTTTCATTTCTCTTAAAATATTTTTGGTAATAATTCGGTGAGAAATGAATCTCTTCCTAGTTTGTTTGCCTCATTTTATAGTTTATATCTAGCTGAACAACTGGTGATTTTATCAAATTCTGAATATCATTTGCATGGATTTTAAGGGTGTTTGAAACATAGAAGAGTGTACACAGATATTTTTGGCCAGATTTGGTGTAATTATGTATTTTTTTGAATTGAATTCTTGATTTCTACCATTAAAGATATGTTGACACTAATATGGACTACAAATTCTAATAGGCAAGAATCATTAAGACTTTATAAATGTATCACGTATAAAACAGATGTTGCGCTCTTCGCTTTTCTAAACTTCAATACGTTTGCAATAGGTAATTTTTCTTATCGGACTCAAATTTTCATAAACAAACTTTTAGGCGCTATGAATTTTCAAAATGAAAAAAAAATTATTTTTCGGCTCACCTTATTCTGCACCTATGTAAGTGATCCTAATTTTAATTGATCCTTAGGGAAGACATTTTGGCAAATTGGCTACCGTGTATAATTGAAAAAAGTGCCTATTAAGTCGTTCTGATTCATAGTTTAAGTATTAAAATCCGTTTGTTCTTCTTCTTACAGAATTAAGTTCGCAGAGCGAAAATGAATGCAATTTGGGTACCGTAGTATTTATGAAAACGTTCCTATTAAATCGTTCTATTTCATATTTTAGGTATCAAAATATGTTTCTATTTCTTGTTACAGAATTAGCTTTTCAGATCAGACACGGACGCAGATCGGGTACTGTATAATTTATCAAAATTTCGGTAAACCGTGAAAAATGTGACTGAAAAAAACATTTTGTTCTGTAATTTCTTCCTGTAATTTTTGTGGAAAGATTACACGTTTATTGTAATTTTGCACTGATTTCTGAAGGAATTTTTTCATAACTGTGTGAAATTTACAATAAACGTGTAATTTTCCCACGCCAATCATAGGACATTGAAAAATCAGTGATCTTTAGGGGAAATTTACGTCAAGAATCATGGTAATTTTACCGCAAAGATCGATGGAAATTCACAAAATTGAGGAAAAATTACAGAATATTTTGGTTTCTTTCTTATAATTTTACACCGTTCCTTGTGTGAACTTAACAATTTTTTTGTAAATTTCCCACAAAGATCAATGGTATCACAGAAAATTCTGCGGATTTAGTTTCATCTTGAAGCTGGATTAGAGTGATTTGTAGCAGACTGATGTTCAGTTGATTGAAATGATCCAATTTCGATATCAAAATCATAATTGACAAGCGAGCATTAACATTTGATACATGAAACAGATGTAAATTTATACACTCATATTTCACCCAATCCGACCGAGTCTTGTTTCCACTTTTAAAACATAGAATTCTCATAGTGGTTTTTCATCGTCATGATCATGAATCATAGATCATCATGTCTCATCACATCATTATCATCAACGCGTAACATCATCTTCAGAGAATATCATCCTCAATCCTAGATCATCAACTTCACAGTAAATCCCAGATATATTATTTATCTTGAGTCGTACAAAAACGTTGCAAACAATTGACAACTACAATTATCCGATGCCGGATAACTTTTATCATCAGGCGGATTCACAACTTTATGTGTAGTTGTCAATTGTTTGTCATGTTTTGATCCATCTACAGATGAAAAATATCTGTGTGATCAACTGTGTTATAGCACTATCTACACATCTCTAGATATAATTATCATCAACAATGAATCAGCAGCATCATCATCAACTTATAACGCCATCTTTACATAATATTCTCATCAATTACATCTCCTCATCATATCATCATTAACTTATAACACTATCTACATAATATCATCATCCAACAACTATCATTATCAATCATAGATGACCATCATCATATTCTTCCATCATCAACACATAATACCATCTTCAGATGATATCATCAATCATAGGTCATCAACTTATAACACCATCCATATATCTTCAGATAGTATTATCATCAGTAATAGGTTATGTCAGTAACAGGTTATATCAGTAATAGGTTATATCAGTAATAGGTTATCACTAATAGACCATCATCATCATCATCATTATCATATAATTATCATCATCTTGGGTCAGCTTTTTTGTTTGTTGCATAAGTTCCAGTAATGTTTCAAGGTGGGGCTGATTGGTAGAGCGCATTGCAGGATGTGACGTTTCAAGGTCACAGATCTATTTGAATAGGGGCTATCTATAAATTATGTTATACAATTTTTGCCAATTTTTTACCCCTCCCCACCCATGTAACAAATCGTAACAAAGTGGCTGGGACCCTCCTCCACCTATATAAGGTACCTGATTTTTTCAAATATTATTAAATACAACTTAGTGACTGAATTAGAGGTTATTAAAATAATAATTCAAATTATAATAATAATTCTAATCACAAATAATTAGAAGTTTTTGTAATGAAAAGAAATAAGAATAAAACAATGTGGAACATGCAACGCAGGAACTATATTTTCCTCGAAAATTAAAATTACTAGTATATAATGCTCATTAAATGTAATGAAACGAGATTTTACAACATACAATTTTCTCAAACCTTCTATCAAATCACTTAACGTTAGATTTTCAACAACAATTTGGTAGTGATTTCGAAAATTGCTGAAAAAATTTCTCCGTGCATTCCCTTCAATTTTTCTAAATGAACTCCTATTTTATTGGAATCGATGAAATATTTTCGATTTTTTTTCATTTTCTTCCATTTTTTTGAATTCATATGGAATTCACCGCGAATTTTTATTATTTATCAAAGATTCTTCAAATTCTTTTGAATTCACTTGAATTGTACTCAATCCAATGGATCGTTATTCAGTTTTTTATTTTAAATTACCCTGAAGTCTTCTAATCTCACCTTGAATTCTTAGGCATTTCATCACACGTTTTGGAATTTCCTTGAATGTTTCTAATTTTTCTCTAACTTTAATGGATTTTTTCAAAATTTTTTCATCGTTTTCAATTCATTTGAATTTTTTATAAATTCTCCTTGAATCCTTATGAATTTCATCAGATTTGCATTCACTCATTCTATTCACTCGCGATTATCTGAATTCAATTTTTTGAATTCAAAAAATTTGGTTGCATTCAATTGAAATGTTTTGTATTCATCTTGAATTTTATTGAGTTTTGATGAATTATTACTCCAATTTGACTGGAATAAATTAAGCATTTCGTCCTTTTTGTATTTTTTCAACTAATTTGAATTTATTTGGAATTCTCCTTGAATTTTCTTAAATTATCTTTTATTCTTCTAAATTAACTGCAATTTTACTGAAATCCATGGAAAATTTTGTATTTTTTTTTTTCAATTAATTTGACTTCATTTGGAATTCACTCTGAATTCTCTTAAATTTTCTTTGATTTATCTAGATTAACTGCAATTTTACTAAAATCAATGGAATATTTTGAATGTTCTGATTTAAAATTCATTTCAAACTCACTTTGATTTCTTTACTTTTCCTCAATTCCTTTAAATTCTTTTGAATTCTCTTGATTTTTTTATTCTCCTTGAATTGTTTTGAAATCACTTAAATTTTACAGAATTTAATGGATTTTTTTAGTTTTTTTAGTTTTTTGTAATTTACCCGGAGATTTTCTAAACTCACCTTGAATTCTTAGGCATTTCATTCAATTATTCGAAATTCCCTCAAATTTCTGTAAATTCTTTTCAAGTTTAATGAATTTAATAAATTTTTAAAATATTTTGAATCGTTTTCAATTCATTCAAATTTTTTACAAATTCGTTTTGAACTTTTATAAATCTCATCGAATTCTTCTCATTTTCCCAAAATTCCTCTAAATTCACTCGACTTTTATTTAATTTATCAAAGTCCCTCGAATGATCTTGATTTCTTCATAATTCATTTCAATTATAGTGGAGTCAATGGAATTATTTGGACTTTTGAATTTCTCAATTTATTGGGATTCTTTTGAACATAACTTGAATTGTCTTAAATTCATTCTGATTTGTTATGAATTTATCCTATATCCGTTCAAACTCGCCTGGAATTCCTAGAGGTTACATCGAATTCTTTTGGATTCTTTTGCATTCTTGTGAATTCACCTTGAATTCTCTCTTGATCTCTCAACCCCTCCTGGATTATTTTGAATTTACTCAAATTCTAATCAATTCAACAGACTTTTTTCAATTATTTTAGTTATTTCTAATTCACTCTGAAGTTCTTTTAACTCACCTCGAATTCTTAGGCATTTCAATGAATTTTTTTTAAATTTCTTGAATTTTCCTAAATTTTCCCCGAACTTAATGAATTTAATGAATTTTGTAAATATTTTTTAATTGCTCTGAAGTCAATTCTCCTTCAATTCTCTTGAATTCACTTAAATTCTAATTAATCCAACCGATTTTTCGATTATTCTAATTATTTATAATTCACCCTGAAGTTTTTCTAACTTGCCTCGGATTCTTAGGCATTCCATTGAATTTTTTTGAATTTCCTTGAATTTACTTCAATTTTTTCCATACTTAATGAATTCAATGAATTTGGTAAATATTTTTGATTTGTTTTAAATTCATTTGAGTTTTTATACATTTGTCTTGAATTTTTATGAATTTCATCGAATTCTTCTTATTTTCCTCAAATTCCTCTAAATTCACTTGAATTTCATTTGATTCATCAAAGTCTCTTGAATGCCCTTGAATTCTTCCAAATTCACTGCGATTTCACTTAAATTAATGGGATTATTTGAATCTTTCAAATCATGTGAATTCCCTAGAATATAACTTAAATTATTTTGAATTTATTCTGAATTCTTATTAATTCATCCCGTATTGGTTCAAACTCGCCTGGAATTCTTAGAGGTTACATCGAATTCTTCCGCATTCTTTTGAATTTTTCAAAATTCACTCTGAATTCTCTCTCGATCTCTCGATTCTCCCTGAATTCTTTCGAATTCGCTTGAATTCTAATCAATCCAACAGATTTTTTCGATTCTTTTAGTTTTTTCTAATGTACCCTGAAGTTTTTTAAACTCACCTTGAATTCTCCGGCATTTCAATGAATTTTTTTTAATTTCCATGAATTTTCCTAAATTTTCCCCGAACTTAATGAATTCAATGAATCTTGTAAATATTTTTGAATTGTTCTGAAATCATTTGAGTTTTTATACATTCGTCTTGAATTTTTATGAACTTCATCGAATTCTTATTTTACTTAAATTCCTCTGAATTCCCTTGAATTTTATTTAATTCATCAAAGTCTCTTGAATGCCCTTGAATTCTTCTAAATTTACTGCGATTTCACTGAAATTAATGGAATGATTTGAATCTTTCAATTCATGTGAATTCCCTAGAGTATAACTCAAATTCTTTTGAATTTATTCTGAATTCTTATAATTTCATCCTGTATTCGTTAAAACTCGCCTAGAATTCTTAGAGGTTACATCGAATTCTCTCGGATTCTTTTGAATTCTTTTAAATTCACTCTGAATTCTCTCTTGATCTCTCAATTCTCCCTAAATCTTTTCGAATTCGCTTAAGTTCTAATCAATCCAACGGATTTTTTCGATTTTTTTAGTTCTTCTAATGTACCCTGAAGTTTTTTAAACTCACCTTGAATTCTTAAGCATTTCATTGAATTTTTTTGCATTCCCTTGAATTTTCCTGAATTTTCTCCAAACTTAATGAATTCAATGAATATTTTAAATATTTTTGAATTGTTCTGAAATCATTTGAGTTTTTATACATTCGTCTTGAATTTTCATGAATTTCATCGAATTCTTCTCGTTTTCCTCAAATTCCTCTCAATACACTTGAATTTCTTTTAATCCATCAAAGTTTCTTGAATGCCCATGAATTTTCATAAATTCACTGCGATTTTACTGAAATTAATGAAATTATTTGGATCTTTCAACTCATGTGAATTCTTTTGAATATAACTTACATTTTTTGAATTTATTCTGAATTCTTGTGAATTTATCCTGTATTCGTTCAAACTCGCCTGGAATTCTCAGAGGTTCCATTGAATTCTCTCGGATTCTTTTGAATTCAGACGAATTCAAAATCAATTCATTACTTACATTATTAATGCATATTAGTGACTTCTACTTGATTTCAGTTACTTTTTGGGTTAGACCTTAGTCATTCTTCGTCTTTTTTTCGGTTTAAGTAGGTCACTTTTTTACTTTTTTTTAAAAGTAAATTAGGCTGTGGCAGTTTAATTATACTATAGTTTTGACACACGGTTTCCCTCTGGATTTGTTAAAAATATCACGTTGCAGAATCTATTCCCCTTTCCCTCACTCACCCACGGCACAGATCGTAAAATTATCTCAAACTCAACCTCCCCCCCCCCCAAAAATAAGAAAAAAAATGTAACGTAATTTTGGATAACCCCATAGGGATTTTGATAGTCTTTCTTAAATATTTTTTTTCATGAAGTATTCAAAATTTTTTTTAAATGTCCTAAATTTTCATGGGTTAATTGAGAACCAATCTATTCAGATCATTCTATTTTTCAAGAAAGAAAGAGATAATAATCTAAAACAATAACACATTTTTTTTAAATCGCTGAACTTCCACAAATTTGTATACTATATTTAAAGAGGAATAAATATCTTTTAATAAATTATGTTAATCATTAATACCTCAATTTAAAAAAATCTTAATAGTAGTCATAGGCTACCGTGCAGATTGAAGCAAATCTTTGCTTAATGTCTCTCTTTTAAAATTCCTTAAAGATAGAAATGAAATCTACTTCCATAGGAATATTTTTTGTGTGATAAAAAAGAAACACCCAAAAAGTTCAAAAATCAAAAATAGACTTCGAAACTACCCTTTCCCCTCCTTATGGCTCATAAGACACAAATGTACAATGAATGTACAGTGAAAAGAAGAAAAAGGGGGAAAAAGAAAGAGTTAACAATACCAACCTCTCACTCCTTCTTTTCTCCATTTTTTTATACTACTGGGGACCAACGTGTTTCGAAGTCAATCTAAACTTTATCTTCAGGTACAATTTGAAGGAAAACTACAGTTATAAATAATGAAACCTATATTAATAAAATTCAAATATTACCTGAATATAAAAATAAAGAATTTAATATCAAATGTTGTTAATTCAATTTCCTATTCTTTCATTAAAATAAAAAATCTGCAAGATCGAAATGAAATCTATTTTCTTATGAAAACTTTATTGTCCTAAAAAATAAAACACCAGAAAATTCTGTGTATCTATGCATGGTAAACTTTTTGAACCAAATTCAAGATGGATTACTGAAATGTATTGGTAGTCTCATTAAAATTTTCTTCGTTTCTTTTATTGCTAAAGTCAAAAATACTTTCTTGTTAATATCAAACATCTTTTTCGGAAAAACCCATGAATCTTGTATTTTATCAATAAATCTTTCTGTCATGCATTTAATCTCAGTTTCTCATTAAAACCTACAACACCAGAAACAGAAAAGTCAGAATTCATGAAAAAAATTTATATAACTTCCTGCGTAGAAAATAAAAAAAAATGTAATCCAATGTTCTGTAAACAATTCACCACAACACTGATTGAACGATCATCAGAATCTTATGCAGTACTTTTAAACTATTATTTTTATCATTATCATAACATTAGGCCAAATCCCTTTCGAGGTAAGTGTAATTCGTTCGGTTCTGGTCTCGTTCTACTGCCGCGGAAGAAGGAATTAGTATGGTAAATTTGGGTACGGGATGTTTAGGAGGAGAAGGAATAGGTTTTAGATCAATCTCACAACGTCGCTCCGACACTATTCGCTTGAACCGAAGTAAAATCCATTTTTTCTGAATCAGTGAGTCCGAAAACGTCGAGACTTGATGAAATCCGCAATCGTCAATTTTCACATAAAACCAATACCCTCTCATTGAGATGAGAATGTAAAAACATTTGCATCATTCAATCAAGCTCATCTAAAATTCTACAGCTATAATTTCTAGATTACCTTTTTAATTGATGGTCACTTGTCAAGTCTACATTCGAAGGCTCAGTGCCAAGAAAAGAACGCGTCTCGATGCGTCTCGAATACCAAACTCTGCGACGAGTGCAACGACCTGAAGTTTCAAATTCCGTGCTCGTTCCCTTTTCGGGGGCCTGCAGTCTCCATTGGTTTACCGTGGGGGTCTGGGACCACAGTGTCGATTCACTATGCAAGGTGGGGAACCGAAACGAAAGGGATAAGTATGTGACGTCAAGAGCAAGCCAACGGTTAGAATCTGCGAAGGTCATTATCGTTGCCACACGTGGAATCGTTCGATATCTAAATAGATTTAAAGAAACTCTTTTCGAATAAAGTATAGCATGTGGGTTTGATTCTGATTCAAAATCCAAACCTCGTGTCGTTCGAGCGACCTCGAAATTTACATGGGGCCTTGTACTCAAGAGGTGAGATCAGAAAACCGTTTCTGCGAACGGAAAAGTTTTCTAGAATAATAGAATAGAATAACGGATTATGTTCTAGAAGTATCTATCAAGACCGTAGAGAAATTATTAAATTAAATACGCAACATTAGCTTCACAAATTTAAAAATTCGTCAACCTAATCGAGATCTAAGACCTGACTCCAAATTCCTTTATTTTCTAGATCGAGATAAGTTGGATGATGACCGAGCAACAACTCCAGAATCTCTTCGAAGTAGCAGTCCAGCATCTTCACCACCTACGCCCCTTCACTGGCAGGGTTTACCAGCCTCGAATTCAAGCCAGAACTCCAGTTCCCATGGACCTCCAAGGAGATTTATCTCCAGTATCCTCGGTGGCGACATACCTTATGGAAGCAGAGGTCACGTCCTGACAAGGGCGGAGCGAAAAGAATACAGCAGCCCGCCCATCGCCCCATCCCTAGAACCAAAATTTTTGACCAAGTCGGATAAAATCGAACTTCCGAGGCCGACGACACCACCAAAAGCACCCAAAGTTGAACCACCCACGAGGGTATCAGTCATCCAGAGGGTGCCACCCCAGGCGCAAAATCCCAGGAGAGAGGAAACAAAGATCGAGGTTCCCCGTTCTCAAGAACCTGAACAAGATCAACCAATAGACTATGCAGTACCCAAAAGAAAAGAAGATGAGGAGAAGGCTCGAGAGGGCGCCAAGATTTCAAGGACAGCGGGTAATTCGATTGCAAGGCCTCTCCTAGCGATGAGATTATCGGGACCTCAAGCAATTCATGCGGCAGCTGGTCACGGGAGAACATCGAATTCGGGAGGCAATGCCGGAGGCGGTGGTGGTTCCTCAGGCGGTGGTTCGTCAAACGGAGGAAACACCGGTGGATCTGGAGGCAGCTTCAGTTCTGGAGGTGGTGGAAGCGGAGGCGGTGGCGCTATCGGCGGAGGAGCTGGTGGCGGTGGAATGAACCCAGGCGGCAATGGTGGCCGCGGAAATTATGGACCCAGTTCGCCTCCCACAGGATCTTTACCTCCCTTCTACGAATCCCTCAAAGGTGGAAACAACCTTGCGAACTTCGCAAATCAATATAATGGTACGCTTATTCTTATACCTCACACGATAAATTCAACATTTCTTATAATTTAACTCCAATCTTGCAATAATTTTCCAATCAAACTACCAACACTAATCAGGACATCTTATTTTTAGGAAACGGTTACCTAACTCCATCACCAGCAGTCGGCATGGAATGCGACACAGGTCAACACGATGTCAACTCTCAGCATTCATACGGTGCCCAAGAAGGAAAGCAATATTCTCTCCTGCAAAACGTCTGCGCCTCTTATGGTATCGCCCTGAAGGAAGAAGAAGACCTATCCGCCTATAAAATACCACCAAACGATATTTTGTCTGGTCAGTACGGACCTTTCGATATGACGGATTCGGGGATGATAGTCGACATGGTGACTGGCTCGGTCGTAGATCCCATGCAGTTCACGGCGACCTTCACCTTCAACTCACCTCCGGATCATAATGCGTTTCTGGAAAGTCTGAACGATGCAGCGGACCTCTTCTTGCCGAAAATATCCACTGAAGAAGGTAGCAACGATCTGCTTGAAGATTCGCTTCACTCCCCTAGATCCGCTGGAAGTGGCATTGGTCAGGAAGGTCAGATGACGAGTCCTGTGGAACCCAGTGTCGATCCCTTCCCTGAACACAACCTATCGCTCACGAGAGGATTCGACAATTCAAGGTACGATCTTATTGAAGAATTAATCAGTTAACCAGTCTTAAAAAGTCTAGATCAAGAGAATAAGGAATTTAATTTATCTCTTCATTTTCAGACACTACACTGTACCTCAACACTTATCTCCCAAAATCTCAGGAATAACATATCCTACCGCAGAATCTAGCTATCATTCGCTTCCCAAGGAGCGTGCGGAGTTGGCGCTGCACATTAACCAAAACCAACATCAGCCTGAACCGCAATTGCAACAGTTACAAATTCAAGTACAGCTCCAACAACAACACCAACAGCAAAACTCTCCTCACCAACATCATCAGGGTCTGCTAAGTCCTGGATTGAGCTTCACTGGAAGTGGTAAGCATCTCTCTTCAATCAATTCATATCAATTTCATCTTTTTGCCCCGCATCTTTAAGATACCATTTTAAATCGTAACCTGATCTGTTATTTGCAGGTTTAGAGTTAGATTCCGGTAGTAGTGCTGGAGGAAGTTTACCAAGTCCAGGAGCAGCATCTTGTTCCCTGGATGCGGCCTCAACGAGTACATCACCTTCCTGCGCCTTGATGGAACACGCACCAAGTCCTTCGGGTGTAGCAGCTACAGTGAGTGCACCTACTGGTTCAGTTGGGGAGCTCCCACTTACGCAACGAGTTGATGTACTACAGCAGAGGGTAAGCACCGGATTGATCCAGGCAAAAGCATATCTCTCTGTTCATTTTTTGAATAGATAGTATAGAGAGAATTATAAATAGAGAGCAATCACTTTCTGAGAGCGTTCCTCTTAAAGACACTATGCCATGCCAATCAACTTCAGTGCTTGATCCCGTCGTATTGCATTTCAATGTTGCGATGACTCTCGTGTTCTAAAGTCTTTTCTTTTTCTTTACAGTTGGGTCTGCCTGGAGATGTGCAGGTAGAGTTCGTTAACGGTGGTCATGGAATTAAGAACCCATTGGCGATCGATGGTCAGAGACAAACCTCTACGACTCGCGATGAAGAAAGGGCACCTCGACCACCACCTGGCAAGGTAACTATTAGATGATTGTATGATCAGATCGATGATTAAAAAGATTGAAAAGATGGGTGCGGATAGCTTAGTCTCTTTTTTGTTTTGTTTTTCAGGATGACGATCCCAACAGGTTCACCTGCCGAGTTTGCAGCAAGAACTTCAGTCTCCAGAGACTCCTAAATCGCCACATGAAGTGCCACAGTGACGTGAAGCGGTACCTTTGCACCTTCTGCGGCAAGGGATTCAACGACACCTTCGACCTTAAGAGGCATACGAGAACGCACACGGGTGTCAGGCCCTACAAGTGCAACCTCTGCGAGAAGAGCTTCACCCAAAGGTGCTCTCTCGAAAGCCACTGTCTCAAGGTCCACGGTGTCCAACATCAGTACGCCTACAAAGAACGCCGTACAAAGGTAACTAAATCCTCTACAATCTGATCATATTCCAGATTTGCTTACCTTCTCTTCGATATATCTAAATCCCCCATCTTGCAGGTCTACGTCTGCGAAGAATGCGGGCACACGACGCAGGAGCCGGAGGTCCACTATCTTCACCTGAAGGAAAAGCACCCTTACAGTCCTGCCCTGCTCAAGTTCTATGACAAGCGGCACTTCAAGTTCACGAACAGCAATTTCGCCAACATGTTGCTCCAGGTGCGCACGTAGAAACAGACTGACAAATGAGTGACTTAGAGAATCGAGTTTCTCATTTGCAAAAGTGCGCGGAGATTTCAAGTTCATTCCGTCTACAACTTAGAGATTATTCTCGATAGGAATTTAGAATCTAGAATCTTGAGTCTTGATACTTAGAAGCTAGAAAGATCGGGGGGTTGTGGGTGAAACTCACTTGTCGAGCAGACTGAACAATAACAAGTTCTTGGTCATGTAACTCTTCAGGGCGGTCTTCTACAGCGGGATACCCGGAGTGCGGATTCCTGTGTTAAAACGGCATCCAAGGCACTCGAGACGCCTCTTCGTCGCTTGCAAGTGGGACGCACTTCTTCCTTCTGATTGGCTCAGGACACTCAGGATCCGGACCCAGAATCGAAAGAAGAAGACGTTTAAGGGTTGTCAGGTTTTCAAGGCAAGTAAATCTGGACTCGAGTAATAGTTAGGAGACAGAACGACAATGTCCGCGTGAATGAAAAACGCACCCTAAATTTTCGGACATTGTTTAGGGGGAGGACTTACGCTGAATGGTAAGGGAGTTCGCCTCGTGTTGAGTAGAATATTTGCGAGAAGTTTTTTATTGGTGACTTATTGGCGGTAAATTTGAGTCATGAATAACCCACCAATCAAAAAGCTCTCGCAGATATTCCACTCAAATCGAGGTGAACCTCTTTGCAATTTAGCGCACGTATTCTCCCTCAAATATGATCGGAAAAATGGTGAAAAATTTCTGCCACACAATTTGATCTCCTTACTATTACGCAATTGGACTGGAGAAATAGTCGTAATAAAGGAGATTCTTTCAACTGCGCGAGTGTTTCAGAGCAGCTGATATTCCAAGCTTCCTATTCGTCAAAGAGCAATGCATCTTGGGTGGCGCATGCGCAGTTGGAAAATTTATTTCCTTGAACTCACTCTCAAGAATGTGGCAACTCCTTGAAAGATATTCGTATCTCAGTATTCTCTATCGATAATTCATTAAAATAAAAAGAACTTCTGAATCCTTCTCCTTCTGAAGGTCATGTTTTTGATAAACTTTTTTTAGATTAAGTGGAAAAGTCTTGAAATTTCAAGACGCTCCACTTCGACTGATGTGGAACAAAATGACGTAATGTATAATTGTATAAGCTACTAGGTTTCTGTCGCTAGGAGCCTTTGGCACACCTTGTTAGTTAGGGTAACCTGTGATATAGAAAGGCGAGAGTTTATCGAATTTTTCTTGTACACATCACATCTCATCATTCGCGTTCGAAGATTAAAAATCCACGATCACTTCACACATCACATACACATTACAAAACGGGGTTTCGTGCAATGGTTTTGCGGTGGTAGGAAACTTACATTCGTGGACTCGCAATGCACAATATTTGTACTTAAACTAAATTGTTAAATAAGAGTCTACTTTGAACTTGCTAAATTAAAAAAATGTATATAAACCTGATTTTATGTAAATAAGTGAATTAGCGGGTCCGCCAATGCTGCGTAGGATTAGAATTAATATTAAAAGTTGCGGGTGCTTCGGAAAAAAGGTGCTTTCTTCCTGCGAAGCTGAACTTCCGGTACTTTGAATAATTTTTGTAAATAAAAGAGTAATTAAGTCGACAAAGGCAAGAATTGCACTGGGTCTGTTTTTATTTAGGACTCGTTCCTAATCAGAAAATTTGATTTTTAATAATATTTAATATAATTGAGAAGTACCCAGTGTGTATTCTAGTGACTGTAAATAGTATGGAATAATGTTTCGGCTGCTCCAGTTGAACGCGGGTCCACATTTTAGTCCGTAACTATTTGTACCTTGGATAATATATTAGAAAAATGTATAGTGGCATGAGAAGTGTTTGTACGTCCCTCAACAAATACTCAAGCAAAGACGTAAAGAGGACGGGGAGAAAGATAAGATGTTTCACCTAATGCAATCGCATCTCGTTATTATTTAATTTACGTCCAGTATTGTCTGATATGAGTAATGACTATTGTTATCGTAATTATTTGATTATTAATATTATTTTCCCCTTTCATTAAATATTCCTTCGCTATCACGACATTGCAACTCTATCGTCTCCGATTACTATGGATAGTAAAATCAATGGTTATTCTAATTATTATATATTATTATAATTATTATATATTATGATATTATTATAAAAAATATTTATCAACGTTAATTTTCAACAGATGCGCTCCTGTCAATTTTTTATGTTATTCAACGAGAGATGAAAATGAATGGCTGAATGTGTGTGATAAGAGCAGGAGATTGCCGTTTGCAAACGATCGCTGTTTTGTACCTAAATTTATTATAAACGCTTGTGTGTCGAATGAATGTGAGTGTGACGTATGCAATTAACATGAACATCTGTTTCATTTTTGTAATATATATCAACTCGAGAATTCGAGCCTCAGCATTTGGATATTTTTAGTCTCTAGACCCGATCATTAATCGATGTTAACGGTAAATCGTGGTTTCACACTTCCGTGTATGTAGAAATCGAAGAGATAATAAAAATCATCTTACAATGAAGACCTCTTTTTCAATCTACTATAGTCTTATAATAATTAGATTATCTATAATAATAAATAATCAAGTTTAAACTTCAAACGTGTTTCAAATTGATTTGGATCAGGTTTTAAGAAGGTTGTCTGTCTGGCCCACTTGAATTTTTATTTCGTTTAAATAATGCAATTTTAGCCAGAGGACTACACCCCTGTTCTCAGTTACATTCCAAGTTAATAAATCAGTAAAATTGCACAGCTTAAACAAAATAAAAATTCAAATTGATTTGGATCAGGTTTTAACAAGGTTGTCTGTCTGGCCCACTTGAATTTTTATTTCGTTTAAATAATGCAATTTTATTAATTCGATTTTAGCCAGAGGACTACACCCATGTTCTCAGTTACATTCCAAGTTAATAAATCAGTAAAATTGCACAGCTTAAACAAAATAAAAACTCAAATGGGCCAGACGGACGTGACCCTATTCATTTAAAATTATTTTCCGAAAATTCAGCACAATACGTGCATTTTCCAAATTATAAACGTGTCGCATATAAACCACGTAATTGATTACAGAAAATTTGCATCTTTTTTGGGAGGAAAAAATTCTCTTGCATCTAATATGTTTG
>JAUMHM010000071.1:28437662-28450890 GCA_032362435.1 Melikaiella ostensackeni | reverse complement strand
ATTTTTTTTACAAATTTCCACCCAAATGATGTATACAAACGTAAGTTACTGTTTCCTTTTGCATTTCCCAAAGTTTCCGAACGATATTTTATTTACAAAAACAGTAAATCGTTCCAAAAATAAAGATTAAAAAATCGAGCATTAGTTTGGTCACGTGACTCCTGTTAGACATGCCCTTAATATCAAATATCTTTTTTCGGAAAACCCATGAATCTTGCACTTTACAAAAAATCTTTCTGTAATGCATCCAATCTTAGACTTTTACTAATTGAATAAAATTCTTTGATATTTTTCACCGCTTCTTCAATCATGTCCATCCCATTCCCCAAATTTTTATGAATTTCACTGAAATCCATAATACCAAAACAGAAAAATCAAAAAAGTTGAAAAATTAACTTCCTGCTTAGAAAATCCAAAAATTGTAATCCACTGTTTTGTAACAATTCACCACAACACTAATGGAACAAACATTTCAGTTATGTCAAGAACACAAAATGAATAGTCAAAACATTTTATCATCAATAAGATTTAATTATTAAAATTTGAAATTTTGTTGATTTTCCAAAACATAGAGACAGTAATCCACTTTTTTAATATAAATTTTTATTTATGGGAAACAGATTCTTCACAGTAAAAGTTCTTTTCGATTTCAACCAGGAAGAAACTTCAGAAATACGATGTGCAGTGTTCAAAGTTACACCGTAAACTGATATTGACTGTCAACAAGAGACCTCACAGAAATTCTCATATTTTTGGAAACTCATTTCAAACCACTTGTAGGAGAGCCAAGCAACTAAGACCCTTCATTTTTTCACTACATTAGATATCTCAATGTTAGGCAAAACAGTCGCTTTTTATCGACTGTATCGTCCAACTTACCCCTCGTAAAAACCACATGTTCAAACAATGTCAATAGATTTCAGGAAAATTATTCAGAAAGTTTCAGTCTTAAATATCAAGATTCAGAAATTAGTCCAATGACACAATAATAAGATGTAAAAATATTTTTACCTTCAAGTACGAAAATCATTAAGATATCCACAATTAAAAATAAAAACCTGGTCTGAAAAACTATTAATGCAGTACTCAATGGTCAGAATAAAAGAATGCATATACTCGTATCGTGCATATGGCATCTTCCTCTGAGTACCATTTTTATAGGTAACGAGAGTATCATTTCTTTTACCTCAATCTATTCAAATCCTTCTTGGCAAACTTGTTTTTAGATAAGTACCAGGATTACATTTTAATTATATTGCTACTATATATCTGATTTTTCAAATATACTGTTAATATAATTAAAATGTCATCCTGGTACTTATTATAAATAGAATAAGGTTACCAGAAGGATGTACATAAATTCAAGTATAATAAATAATATAATTAGAATGTAATCCTTGTAGTTATCTAAAAATAAGTTTGCTAAAAAGGATTTGCATGTCTTGAGGTAAAAAAATGATATCCTTGTTACCTATAAAAAATGGTACTCAGAGGAAGATACCATATACAAAATATATGCATTCTTTTATTATGACCAATAAGTACTGTATTAATAACATTTGGACTAGGTTTTTATTTTTAATTGTTGATATTTTTATGATTTTCATACTTTAAAGTAAAATATTTTTCTATCTTATTATTGTGTCATTAGACTAATTTCTGAGTCTTGATATTTAAGGCTAAAACTTTCTAAATAATTTTCCTAAAACCTGTGGAGATTCTTCGAACATGTGGTTTTTACGAAGGGTAAGCTGGACGATACAGTCATTACAAAGTGACTTTTTCGCCTAAAATGGTAATGGCTGTGTAGTGGAAAAATAAAGGGTCTTAGTCGCTCACCTATCCTACAAGTGGTGTTATACGCGACTCGTACAAATCGAGACTTTTAATATTATAATATAAAAACCCTCTCGCAGACGATGTTTATTCATTCGGTGGACAACCCTTCAGATATAAGCCATGTTTATTATTAAGACTAGTTTGTAAGTAAGTAAGGATTCAGCTGAAGCGCCCACTATTACGGGAAAATGAAGGCGCCGTCTTTGTCCTGGTACAGACATACCTATGCACGTGAGTATCTCCTTGTCAGGGTAAGGCAGGCACACTCTCCTCCCCAAGCCAGCTGAGTAGCAGAACTTTGGTGTAGACAAAGACCGCCAGTATAGCGCCCGCGAAACTCAACGCGCGCATCTCCCTCCACCGGTTTTCTGCCCTCTCTGCACGGCCTTCCAAGCAGCCTTCACGATAAGCGTTCGCGCTTCGGCCAGAATCGTCAGTGTGTTCAAGACTGGTAACTAGCTCTAACATCAAACCCTACGGTTGGTAGCCAACTGTAGGTCCTCCTAAGGTTGGCTTCCAATTTTAGAATAATCGCAGACACTGAAACGCTGTACCGCGAAACCTTGTAAAAAGAAATCTACGATCCTGAATAAAATTTAAGATTCACTTCCAAAATGGTATGAAATTTTCGATCATATTAAAACTGTTTAAAACCCCTTCTGATTTATCCTTCTGATTGCCATCTGATTCGTTCGGATGAGACGGTTGGAATGCCATCTGTCCTCGGTTGATTTTCCAGTCTTTCAAAATCCGGAATTACCTTAAACTCCTCATCCTCCACTTACGATTCAGTTGGAATGCCATCTGATTCGTTCCACTGACACGGTTGAAATGCCATCTGTCTTGCCATCTACCTTACGAGATAAATTTCCCTAAGCATCCACAGTCCGCGACTGAACAATTTCCCCGCCAATTCCCTACTGATGCACCCTCTCACTCTTTACTGTGGAAATCCCCAGATTCGCTTCCCTAATCATTCCCTCTCCTTCTATCCTACGGTATAGATACCCATACCCATCTCTCTCACAATAGCCCACTACTACCACCCAGCAGAAAAGTAAGGACCATATCAGTGATTTAAAATGAGTTTCCAAAAATATGAGAATTTCTGTGAGGTCTCTTGTTGACAGTTAATGTCAGTTTACGGCGTGATTTTGAACACTTCATTTGGTATTTCTGAAGTTTCTTCTTGGTTAAAATCGAAATAGTATATTGTGCGACAAATGTGCGAAGTAGGTGATTCAAGCCAAGTGTGAAGTTTGCCTCACGAACGAAGCGAAGGTGGCATTCACACGAGTCTAGAATCACCTACGCGCACTTGTCACATACTATTTTTTTGAACAACTGAGTGCAAAGTGTGCAAATAACTGGCCGATTTTATTCGCACACGGTTAGGTGAGCGCGAATAAATTCTGCCATAACATTTGAGAATCTGGCACTTCACGCACGAAAAACCGAACTTCGAACATTGAGTCCTCCTGAAGATGGATGCGTCGATTCCTTTCACGAGGAGGAGTGTGGAAGGGCAACCTTGCAGACCATCTTTGCGAGTTTTTGTGGCAACAACGGTTTAAAAAATTGAGTGCGGTTCTTTTACGCAATTAGTTGCTAACATTAAAATTTGCTATCCCGATCACAAAAATTGAGTATATTTTTATGGGTGGTTTACATCTTTTGTTTTTATTTCGTTTTCTTCGCCTCTTGAGGCACTTTGGCCCCTTTTTCCGTTTCTTAGGGCAGTTTAACTTTCTTTCCAATTTCTTGAGGCAGTTTGGCCGTTTTTGTAGTTTCTATGTTTCAATTCGTATTAAATTGTACACGTTACAATTATAACCCCTTTCCAACTTTCTCTTATGCTAGGTATTTGTCGAAAATTCTTCTACCAGCACAAGTACTCAGCGAAATGTATAAAAAAAAAACATTGCACTGCAGCGATTAATGATGATAGCGATAAGGATTAAGAAAATTCTGAACTCGTGAGAGGCGAGGGGACTCACGACAATAAAGCACGCCGATTTGTGAGAGGCGAGGGGACTCACGATAATAAAGCACCCCGATTTGGGAGAGGCGAGGGGACTCACGAAGATAAAGCACCCTGGTTTGAGAGGCGAGGGGACTCACGATGATAAAGCACCCCGATCTGTGAGAGGAGAGGGGACTCAGGATAATAAAGCACCCCGGTTTGTGAGAGGCAAGGGGACTCACAACAATAAAGCACCCCGGAGAAAGGAGTATAAAATTATACTGCAACCTCCTCGTGGTGGATTCTGAAAACTATAATTTGGAACGGCTAACTGCAGACGTTTATGAAGGAAATATTACTTATGACGTATTTAATTACATCAGTTACATCAATTACAATGCGGGAAGGCACCCCTTTGTCTGGCCACAGAAATAATGTTGTTCACAGCACTTTCCCTTCCCAGCTTCTCGTGGGGGGTGGAAAGGCACCCCTTTGTCTATCCACAGAAATAATGTTGGTCAAACCCCTACCCCGTTTCCGACTTCTCGTGGAAGGCAGAAAGGCACACCTTTGTCTAGCCACAAAAATAAAGTTGGTCTAACCCCTCCCCCTTTCTAAAGTCTCGTGGGGAAACGTAAATAAAATTAAGTGAAAAATATATATAACTGCAGTGATTGGTCACAGGAATACTTACGTTTTCGGCAGGGACTAGGTATGAAATTTTCATCTTTATCATCAAACATCTTGAAAACTTTCACTCGTACGAAAAAATTGTATAATATAAAATGTGTATTTTTACTAGGTCTACAACTTCTGTCAAAATTATTCTTGAAAATTTTCAACGGTTCTCGAGATAAACGTGAAAAACCATGATTTTTATGAGGTTTTTATGGTTTGGTTGGCTCATTCTTTTTCTCCATCTTTTTTCTTTCTGTTGTACATTTATTGTACACTTGTCTCTAATGAGCCGTAGATGTGGTTAGTTTCGAAGTCTATTTTTAATTTGTGAACTTTTTGAGTGTTATTTTTTAGCAAAAAAAATTTTTCATAAGAAAGTAGATTTCATTTCGATATTTAAGAAATATTCTTCTAAATTCAGAATATCGATACGTAATAAGAACGAGCAGCCAGCAACCACAGCTCCGCCCCCATCTTTCGTTGTCAGGCAAACACCAGGTACAGTTTAACGAACGATTTTATACCGGACGGTATCTAAACACGCGAATCATTGGCATAAATTACCAATTTTTTTAGTACTAAATTAGAAAATAATTCTCATTCTGGGACCTTTTTAAAAATTCGAAATCAAATTATTTTCCCAAAGATTTTATAAATAAAACCAAAAAAGTGGTCCAAGAAAGTGATTACAAAAAGTGAATCAGAAGAAAATAAATTTAAAAATGGGGTGAAAATGATGTGATTCAAAAATCTGTGATACGATAATGAATTTCCGAGAGAGAAGTCAGAAAATGAAATGCTTGCTCAGAGATATAAATTTTTTGTCTTTGATAATAATTTTTAAACTTCGGTAGTCTAGACTTTAAACAATATTTCCTTTCTTATTCCCTTTTCTATATTTTCATTGATAAAATTTTTTTTTAACAAATTCACCACCTACGATTGTGATTAAGGAAATTAAAAATATATAATCAGAAAGGTACCACTTCGAGAAGGTACGATGCTGACAAGGTTGTCTCCATTGTTTGGCATTATAAGGATGAAAAATGGACTTCGTCAAAAGCAGCAGAGTCAGGGAATTGCAAGCTGCCCTATTTCCTATTCAGCCAATCCCTGGTAAGATAATAAATTGTCAGATTATAATCTCAATAAACTCTCTTAATTCCTGCTGAATTTTTCTGCTGCTCTCAAAGAGTAGAAAAATAATTTGGCCTCATAAAATACCTACAATTTTATATAGATCTTAATTTAAATTGGATAAATACTTTTCAAAGTATTTAACATAATTTTTATTTAAAACAAGGACTTTTATTATCTGGTTCAATTGCTATTTCGTGCATAATTTGAGAAACTATAGCTCGGCCGTTGTACTCAACGACCTGATGCTATCGATCAATCTTCACGTGTTCTCCTCTTTCAGAAACTTTCGTATATTCTCACGCAAGTTTGCAACAAAATTCATTTCAAATTTTACATTCCATTAAGACATTCCACGGTTTGCTTGAAATGTCCTCAACCCAAAACTGCGAGCATCAAGATTCTTTTTGTTGATTTTGTATTTGGGATGACTAGAGTGATCCAAGAAAAGGCTATTTTTTATATCCAAATGGCACCCCTATAAAGTGTTTTTTTGTGTCAAAATGACTCCTGATTTTTGAGAGAATTTAAAAAAATATTTAGGTCTCCCCCAAGTAAGTTTTTGTAAATAAAATGTTTATTGTATTTAAATAATCACTGTTTGTATATTTTTACTTCGGCATGCGTCCTATATACCCTTTTGAGGAAAATACATAATGGGTTGAAGTTTCTGACGTCTAATCTGACAATTTATTTATTATTTTTTTTTTTTTTGAATGAAATAAATATATAAAAAATTGTCTTAGAAGCACTTCCTGTACCTGTTTCAAAGATCTACGCGATAAACAAGAACTTGTAAGCACAAAAAACATTTTTCGAAAAATATTAATTTCCTTACAAAACGCAACAACTCTTCTTTTCGGGCCTTTGGCTGTAGAAAACGAATGTCCCAAAGAGTCAGAAAAAGATTATAAATAAAATTTTTGACTTACAGAAGACACCCAAATTTTGAGAAAACTAACCGTCTTCTACGTTCTGAATCATAAAAGTTCAGTTTTCTAATAGAACCCAATGATTCTTCCTGTTTTGTTTTTGGCTGTCATAAGCTACTGTCCCAAGGATACAGAAAAAAATTATAAGATGAATTTTGGACCTGCGGAAGACACCCAAATTTTAAGAGACCTAACCGTTTTTACATTCTGGAAGATAAACGTTTAATTTTCCAACAGAACCCAATGATTCTTCCTATCTTGCCTTTGGCTGTCAAAAGCTACTGTCCCAAGGAGACAGAAAAAAAATTATAAGACAAATTTTAGACCTGCGGAAGACACACAAATTCGGAGAAAAATAACCGTTTTTTCCACTTCTGAATATAAACTTTAAATTTTCGAATATAACCCAGTAATTCTGCCTTTTGGGCCTTCGGCCGTCAAAAGCTACTGTCCCAAAGAGTCGGAAAAAAATCAGCAAAACTTTAGACTTTCGGAGAACACCCAAAAGGAAGAATGATTGGGTTCTGTTTGAAAATCTAACATTTTTATTAAAGAGTGTGAAGAAAGGCTAGCTTTCTCCAGATTTGTTTGTCTTCCGCAAGTCTAAATATTTAATTAAAAACTTTTTTCTGATTCCTTGGGACATTACCTTTCGGCAGCCGAAGGCCCAAAAGGAAGAATAATTGGGTTCTATCCGAAAATTTAAGGATTTAGTATACTCAAAAGTATGAAAAACGGTTAGTTTTCTCGAAAATTGAGTGTCTTCCGCAAGTCGAGAATATTGCTTATAATTTTTTTCTGACTCCTTGGGACAGTAGCTTTCGTCAGCTGAAGGCCCTAAAAGGAGAACTATTCAGTTCTATTGGAAAATTGAACGTTTATGTTCCAGAACGTAAAAAACGGTTAGTTTTCTCAAAATTGTTGTGTCCTTCGCAAGTCTAAAATTTTTGCTTTCAAGTTTTTTCCGACTCCTTAGAACAGTAGCTTTCAACAGCTGAAGACCCAAAAGGAAGAATGATTGGATTCTATTGGAAAATTGAACGTTTGTGTTCCAGAACGTAAAAAACGGTCAGTTTTCTCAAAATTGTTGTGTCTTCCACAAGTCTAAAATTTTGCTTATAATTTTTTTCTGACTCCTTGGGACAGTAGCTTTCAATAGCCGAAGGCCCGAAAGGAAGAGTTATTGCGTTTTGTAAGGAAATTAATATTTTTCGAAAAAAATGTTTTTTCGTCCTTGCAAGTTCTTGTTTATCACGTAGATCTTTGAAGCAGGTACAGGATGTATTTCTAAGACCATTTTCTATATATTTATTGCGTTCAACAAAAAAAAAAGAAAAAAATCGTTTTGGCAAAATTTAAAAAAAGTATATTCAGGGCTTCCCTAAACCTCTTTTTGAAAATAAAATGCTTATTTTATTTAAATAATCGCTGCTAATGTAGTTTTTACCTCGACAGGCATACAATGCATTCTTTTTACTCAAATTATTCAGACATTTGGCAGATTTTTCATCAAAATTTAACACTTTATTTTAAAAAATCGCCTTGGATGACCATTAAATTCTTTTTTCCAATCCTGCTGAAACTCTGAGTCACGTATTTCTTTCAAAGAAAAAGCATGTGAAGATGCAATTCTTAAAAATTGATAAATTGAAGGAATTAACGAAAGTTTTCAGATTCGTAATCATTTGAAGCAAATGAAACGCTCTAATCTCAGTCGTTGAAAATTTTTGACATTAAAAGCCTTATTTTAATTTAAAGTACGCAATTTAAAATCACTGAAAGTAAAAAACATTTTAATAATTAGAATTCAAAGTCGTAATAATGTGAAAATGAACTCATTTGAAATTGAAAGCATGCTTCGAAGTTGAAAAAACTACATTTAAAATAATTCAAAGCCAAAAGAAAAATGTAAGTTGTGAGAATTTTAAATGTCTTGCTTTCAAATTAAAAAAAAAAATTGAACTTGAATTTGAATGGATTCAAAATCTGAAACATCTTCAATCAGGAGCATGAATTATTTTCATGAATAAAAATTTTATTTACAAAAACCGACTTGGGGGACCCCTCAATTTTTTTGTAAAATTCTGCCGAAAATCAGGGATCATTGTGGCACCAAAAGGAACACTGTAAGGGTGCCAATCGAGAAAACAAATAAGACCTTTTCTTGGACCAACATAGGGATAAATTATAACTATTTTCCAATGAAAAACAAAATCTTGGTTCTGGCCGTTTTTGAAAAAAAAAAAATATTTTTTCAATTACAAAAATCAAAATTTTCAGTTTTTCTCGAAAACGAAGCGAGATATGAAAAAAGTCAAGAGATCAAAATTGTTCATTGGAAAACTTGCTATAAAACAACCCTATCATTATTTTTTAATCTCCCTTCGTTTCTTTGAAAAACTTCATTTTTATATTTTAAGAGGTGTAAATTGTATATGTAAATGTAAATTGTCTATGATTAATAAATGGTTTTCAGCGAAATGCATGATAATTTATAAAATAATAAAACTCTCTAATCATATAATTAGTCGGTAGTAGAACAGTTAATAACTGTATGATTTAAGAGTTTTAAAATAAGAAATTATTACAGGCCTCAGGCTCATTTGAGAAATTCAAAATAGTGTCAACAGTATAATAAATTTTGAAAAATAGTAGCAAAATAGTGTCATGACATTTTTTAAACATTAAATCGAGGGTTTAACTGTTTTTGCAATCTTCTGTACAATATACATCTCCCATAGAATCGCATGAAATCCTTTCGAATCTTTTTAGATAACCTTAAAGCTTTGAAATCCGTTAAAATCATTTAAGAACGCCTGAAATCTGTTAAGATCCTCTGGAATGTCTAGAAAACTCGTCAATCTTTTTGAATCCCCTGACATCTCTGAAATCCACAGGATTCCTTAGAAATCCTTTGAAATTTCATTTCATTTCATTTATTCCCTAAAATCCTTTAGAAATCCATTGGAATCCATTAAAATCTTTTAAATATCATTGATATCCTGGATACCTTTTTTAAATCATTTGAAATTTTCTGAAATCCAACAAAATTCTTTGAAAACCCTTAGAAATTTTGAAATCTCTTTAAATTTCCTGGTATCTTTTAAAATACCCTAAACTCTTTAAAATTCTTCAAAATTCCTTAAATTTTGTGAAGTCCCTAGTAATCCCACAAACATCGAGTAAAATCCTGTAAAACATCCTGAAATCTGTAATACCTTACAAAATCCCATCAAAAATGATGAAATCTTTGAAATCCACCGCCCATAAAATCTAATCAAGTTTCTTGAAATCCCTTGGAATATTTTATATTTTCTGAAATTTCTTAAAATCTTTCAGAATACCCTAAAAGCTTTGAAATCCCTCAAAATCTATTAAAAACCCTTAACTTCTGTTGAAGTCCTCTGAAATTCTTGCAAAACTCTTCAATTTTTTTAAATCTCCTTAAATTTATAAAAAACTCCTTACAATCTTATGGAATCTAATACGAAATTCTTGAAAATCAAGAAAAACCAAGAATCTAACGATCGAATTAGGCCAACACAGTGTTAAATATCTCCATCCATTCAAATGTAAAAAAAAAAGATAAAACGAAAGGAAACAAAAAGAAAGCAACCTGCAAGTCCCGTTCCTTCTTTTTTCTTTCGTATTTTTAAATTAAATTTTTTTTTAATCACAATCAAAAAACATTTACAAAAAAATCTACCAACGTTTCGGTGATTATTGGTAGGTTTTTTGCAAAAAATTTTCTGATCATGATTCAAAAAAATAAAAATAAAAAAAGAAGAAAGGAAGGAGATTTGCAGATTCCTCCCTTTTTCTTTCCTCTCTTTTTATTTTTTCGTTTAATTTGAGGGGAGACATTTAAGAGCGTGTCGTCCAAATTTGATCGTAAGATTCTTGTTCTTTATTAATTTCCAAAAATTTCGTAGTTAAATTTGAATGTTGTAAGTTATAGAGAAATTTAAATCTTGATTTATTCTGAATATAATTTCTTAATTTATTTTTTCTATGGAATCTTTTAATTTCTTTTGAAATCCTATGAATCCCTGAAATATAAAATTCCTTGAAATCACTTTAAATCTTGTAAATGCCGTATAAACTCCTTAAAATCTTTGAAATCTCGTGAAATTATTTGAAATTCCTTAAAAATTTTTTTAATCTCTTTACATTTTCTTTAATCTTACAAAATTCTTTGAAATCTCATAAAATTCCTTGAAGTCTTTTAAAATACACTATATATATTCTTTAAGATCATTTGAAATTTTTAAAATCTCTTAAATTTTGTATAATCCTAAGAAATCTTTTGATATCCCGTTAATTAACTGGAAATTAGTAATATCTCTTAAAATTTCTACAAAAATTTTAAAAACCTTGAAATCCTCTAAAATCAGATGAATTTTTTTGAAATCTCTTAAAATCTCTTGAAATCTTTAAAATTCTCTGAAATCTCTTGTAATCTTTTAGAATACTCTAAAAGCTTTGAAACCCTATAAAATTCTTTTAAAATCTTCGAAACCTATTGAAAAATGATGAAATTCCTTGAAATATTTTCAAATCTTTTGAAATTGAGATTTTCGAGATGGCGGATATGTTGTTTTAGCCAAACAGCGAAGAAGTTTGAAAATATGTTTAAAGGCAATGTGAAAAAATAGTTGCATTACCGTACAATTTGAGAAAATTGTAGCATCAGTGTAATTTTTTTCAAAATAGTTGCAAAATATTTGCAACTTCAAAAAAAAGTGTCAAAAAGTGTCAGTAGTGTCGTGAATTCGAGGCCTGTAATTATACATTTCACTAAAAACCTTTTTATAATCGTAGACAGAAATGAACAATTAAATAAAATTGTTCAAGAAGAAAAAACTATCCTCAGGTTAAATCCAAGGAACAATTTTGCTCTCTTAACCTTTTTTCATATCTCGCATCGTTTCCGAGAAAAACTGGAAATTTCCATTTTTTATATTAAAAATGGATTTTTTCAAACACGGCCCGCATAAGGATTTTGTTTTTTTCGGAAAATAGTTGTAAGATATCCGAAGAAAAAAATGCTTGGTGTTCGCCCCTTTGGGGTGAAATCATTTCAACCGAACCATGTTTTAGTTTCCAGAATTAAAAATATTTGGTTCATTCTCGCTTATTAGAAATTTTCTATCATTTGTTCAGTCTGAGATATTCCACTTTTGTGAGATAATTCCTTTAATTTCAGTTCTGTCTCCAAAATCCAATTGAACCGCTCCCGATCAAAGGGGATACGCGTGGATTCAGCCTGAAAAGTATTGTCCTGAAAGTCAATTTTAAAAATCGTTCGAATTTAAATTTTAAGGACTGATACTTGTAGAGAATTTCAAAGCGCATCTTCTTTTTCTCTTGTAAAAATTTGTAGCCTTTGTAGTTTTTGAATTTGTAAAAAGTAGATTTTTCGAACATAAAAAATTTCGATCTTTTTCCCCTTCAAATCACGCTAACTTAGACAATTTTCAGAATTTTTCGATTTTATTAATACTAAATTACGTGTTCCAGTCTTTTAAAACTATTTGAGAAAGAAAATCGCAAATATTTTAATAAGCAAAACAGTTGTTCATTTTTTTTTTGTTGAGACTTTGCAGAAATCAGTAATTTTAATTTTCAAGCGCTTCGTTTATCGAGCGAATTTTAAGCAACGGCAAACTTGCAGTGAGAAAGTTGTTGATTAAGGTTCAAAGAAGTTTGCTGGAAAGTTTTAGCTCAATCGCATTAATGGTTAAAAAATTATGAATGTTTTGATTTGCAAGCGGCAAACTTGACGCTGCCCGATGCACGTGCCTCCTCGGCTACGAATGTGTTGCAGCGGACGATATGAAGGTCAAGTCGGATACCAAAAAAAATAATAGCAACCGTTTATAGTTCTCTTCTCAAACATACTATAAATAAAATAATGCACCTGTGGCTGGGTTATTTTTTCGAATAGCTGCAAAAGTATTACTATTGAGATAGGTTTACTTTAGTTAATACCTTATTAATTTAAGAAAGAATCTCAAAATGAATCGAGGTATACGAAGAAATAGACATGCAGAGTCATGGATTAAAAAAAAGAAAAAATATTCCAGAAATCAGGTACGATTGGGAACCTATAATAAAAATTTTAAGTAAACTTTTATAATAAACGTAATATTTCAGGACTAATTTTTATTCTTGATCTCTTAAATAATTCTTTTATTGAATTATTTATAGATAGTCTAAAGCAATTATTTTATATTTTTTAATAAAGTTGATAACATTATTAATTATTATTATTTTAGGGGAAAGAATACAATGCAAATTCTAAAACTAAAAAAGACGGTGTTAAAGATATTATAATCCCAGAGAGATCTTTCAAACCTATTGCATCCTGCTGTGGAGAAAAGTGTTACCTACTTCCTAGCCTACTTCCTGATGATCTAGGAAGTTTATTACAATGCGACAGGTGTTTAATAAAACCGCTTTTTGAGCTGCTGCTAGTGCCCTTCTGACTCCTAGATATTCGAGATGTTCAGTGCATCTTGCGTGAACATTACCTGTCGCCGAAATTACAATAGAATGAATAGATGCATGTTCCACATTCCTCCATATTGTCTTTACTTCACGTCTTAGCTCGCTATACTTATGGATCTTTGTTATATAGGTTGCCTGCAAGTTCCGGTTAAGTGGACAAGCAATGTCA
>JAUMHM010000071.1:28403311-28421923 GCA_032362435.1 Melikaiella ostensackeni | reverse complement strand
TAATACTAATTCAATTCACTGCATGTAATATCACATATTTATAAGACCCTATTGCCGATATAAAAAGTTTCAAAAAAAATAAAAAAATAAAAAAATAAAAAAAATAAAAAAATAAAAAAAAATAAAAAATGATCCTTCTTTCAATTCAACAAAAATCAAAAACTAAAATTTCCTCGTTTCAAACTCAATAAACATGTTAAAAATACAAAATCTGCCTTCAACTCAATAAAAAATGTAAAAAAAAAGTTCCTCTTCCAATTCGGGAAAAAATACCGAAATTTCTCCCCTTTCTTTTAAAATTATAATCGTAAAATTCAAACGCTTTTTCATATATAAATCCCTCTGAGTCGGATTGTTTTAATTGTAAGTAATTTCAAATTAATAATTGTTCATTTGTTATTTATAAATCAAAACTCAACACTTTCACTCCCAAATTAAACATTTAAAAAGTGGAACAATCAAAATTGTGACGTTCAAAGTCACAAAGTCAAAGTCACAGTTTAAATTTAGCATTCTGAAATTTTAACGATTCAAGGTTTTCTATTTCAGACAATTTAGTTTTGAATATTTGATTTATAAATGCTCGTTTTAAATGAACATTCAAATCTTGTTAAATATTAAAAAATTGTTCTTTCTTTAATAGAAAAATATTAAATTAAATGGGTTAAAAATATAATATTTCAGACCGAAACAATATTTGAACTGGATTTGAAATAAAATAAAAGCATTTAATTATGAATTTATTAATTTGAAATTATTTGAAAATTGAAAAAAGTTTATAAAGTTTCAATCGGGCGTTTACAATTGTTTAACTAATAAGGTTTTCGAATCGAAACAGTTTACTTTTCAACGTTAAAATCTGTAAATTGTTTAATTTTGAACAGATTCTGAATCGCCTTGTATAATAAATTATTGTTCAATTTTTGCTCGAACTACAGTTGAATTTTAAAAATCATTAATCAATTTATGTTAACAGTTCATCAATTAAAACGGTTTTTATCAAGAATTTTCAATTTTAAACGCTTTTAATTTTTAATTGTTCAAGTCCTCGAAACTGCATTTTAAAATTCTTTGAATTAAAAATATACGCTTAAAAATTAAGACCCAAGTTAACATTTAAAAAAATTGAAATCGAACTTATTTTGATTTGCAGTATGTCATGATATATGAAATTTGTGATATTTCAAGTGATTGAACAGATTTTTATTCTAAAAATTTGTGAAATTCCCGGTCAAAAAATAAATTCACTGTCAGTTCCCGGTTTTTCCCGGCCTCAAAAAATTCCCGAAATCCCGGTTCAGCAGCTACCCTGAATAATCTAATCAAACTGAATTTACAGGAACTCAGAGAAAGATTCATCTTCAAACTGATACCAATGCTTAACCCAGATGGAGTGATTGTGGGCAACAATAGATGTTCTCTTTCCGGAAAGGATTTAAATCGTCAATATCGAACTGTAATGCGAGAAAGTTATCCCTCAGTCTGGCACACAAAACTGATGATTCGAAGATTAATGGAAGAATGTGGAATAGCAATGTACTGTGATCTCCACTCTCATTCCAGAAAGCCCAATATTTTTATCTATGGCTGTGAAAGTAAAAGAGCAGGATGTTACGGCAGACTCACAGAGCAAGTTTTTCCCTTAATGCTTCACAAAAATGCAGCAGACAAGGTAGAAATAAAGAACCTATCTAAAAAATCATTGATGCAAAGAGGATTGATGATTGATTATATTTTAGTTTTCGTTTGAGAACTGCAAATTTCACATAGAAAAGGGAAAAGAGGGAACAGGAAGAGTTGTCGTTTGGCTTATGGGGGTTCCAAACAGTTATACGATGGAAGCATCCATGGGTGGATCCCAGATCGGTTCCAGAGCTGGGACTCATTTTTCTACTCAGGATTACGAACAGATTGGAAAATCTTTCTGTGAAACTCTTCTGGATTTTTCTGATGATGGTCCCACGAAGGTACTTTCATTTGCATAAAAATACTTTTTGTATGTGAAGAAAAAATTATAGGAATTCAATAATAGGAAAGACTCAGGAACAAGATCATAGCCAGACTTTTGAAAGAAGGTTCCAGTGCTGACGAGCCAACTAATATAAATCTAACTGATTATTCAAGGTTGGTTTCAATGTATAAAAATTGTTCCCAACTGTTATTTCATATTACTCTGCAATTTAAACAGTGAAGAAGGCGATACTTCAGAAAGTTCATCAGAAGAAGGAATAATGGAAAGTATGGATGTGATTCAACAGAGCGATGATAATTTTCAATTTTTATCAGTGCCACCTCCATCTCCACTTAAAGAATGGCCAAGAACTACCGCAAAGTTAAGAAGATCAAGGAAAAAGAATCAAAGAAAGGCTCTTATTCAAAAAAAGATTTCGGTAAAAAATCTATTTTTATCAATTTTATTTAATTACCTTTCTATTTATATTTTCTCTCAGGCTAACAGAACCGTCATGGATTTGCCAACTACCGATCCTGGGAGTGATCTCTGCGATCTTACGGATTCCGATGAAAATTATTTACAGTCACTAACATTGAGACCTGCGAAAGAAAAAGGCAATTGTTTTCTTTGAGGAAATAATAATTTATGAAAATTTTGAAAATAATTTGTTTTATATTTTCTAGAATTTAGAGGCAACTTGAAAGAAAAAAGTATCTTTCCTGGAAAAAAAGAACCACAGGAAAACGAATTCTTATCATTGCCAACATTAGCTCGACCACGTAGTTTATCTTTAGGTGAAGAACTGACTACTAGAGAAACTTTCGAAGAGAGGAGATACTTTTCCCGATTTCACCCATTACCAAGGTGAAAATAGAATTTTTCTATTTTAATCTTATTTGATTGGTTTTATCAGTAAACAAGTAATAAATTTATTTTGAATTTTAGTTTATGGATGAGTTGTTTTATATTGTAAGTTGTTGATTTGTTTTATCTTGAAGTTTGCGAACTTCTCTTAAATATTTGCAAATTTATTTATTATTATTTTATATTATTTTATTACAGAAACTTGAGAAATTTATCCCCAATTTTGCCAAAAGTCAATGATTTCCCATTAAAATTAACAACACTGAGACAAAAAATATGGACAGGAGTGACGTTTGAAAAAAATGCGATTTCGTTAACGAAAAGTCCTCTCAGTTGGGGAATATCAAACATGACTCAAGGTTACCAAACTGATAGTGAAGCTTTGCTCAAGTAAGTTTTCTTATCTCAAATAATTTTAGTTTTATGTATTTTTTTTCTAATATTATTTTCGAATTCCACTTTTTTCTCAGATCCTGTTCGAAGAAACTGGAAGCACTGAATTACGTGCGCAGGCCCGACGCCAAAAAATTAAAAAAGAAATCTCCAAAAAAATCTGCTCGTATCATCAATATTTTATCGATTGAAGATCCTCCCGTGGAAGAAAGTCTAAAACCTCTAAAAAAGAAGAGATGCCGTTTAAAAAAACATAGAGCTGTAAATACAAATCTAAACACTCCTTATATGATTTCTAATTTAATTCTGAGTGAAAAAGATGATTCTATGAAGTTATTTGGAGTACCAAAAGCTCAAAATTCACAAACGAAAAAGTCAGAACCAAGAAAAAAATTTCGGAAAGGAGGGTTAGGTGGATCAACAACTGCTGTCGTTTCGAAAAGAAAAACAAAACCAATCGTGGATTCCTTTGGAGATTCTTCTAGTTCTGAAGACACTCCAGTTATGAGAAACAAAGCCACGAGGAAAAATAAAACTGGACCGAGAAAAAAACGACCTTCGAGTGCTTTAGTTCCTAGCATAAAGAGAAATTAATTTGAATGGTGATTTGTAATTTATACTGCCTGTTGTTCACTGCCACTGAATAGAATTTGATTGTATATTTTATTAAATTATATGAAATTAATATCAAATGGAATTAGAATAGATTCAAATTCTTTTTAAAGCTTGAAGGGTGATAATCCAAAAGGAAAGTAGAATGATTCTTATCAGGAAATTTGTGACGAGATGTCCGGTAACTCTCATCGACATCACTCTTAACTAAGTCCCCCACTTTTATTTGTTTCTTTCTTGCTAAACGCATCTTACATAATCCCTCTTTTAATTGTTTAATAAAAGCCAGAATGAGGGAGCAAAATTAATAAAATTTAAATTGAAATAAAGGTCGAGTCTAGACCTTCGGACCTGGCAAAGGGAAAAATTGCATAATATTGCATAATAAATTGAAAATGCACAATTTCCATTTTAATACATTTTACATTACAGAGTACAAAATTATGAACAATATCAGATTTGAAACTTATAAGAAATATAACAATTTCAAGTAAAATGTGCTTAAAAAGCTCAATAATAGAAAGATATTAAGTTGCATAACTATTCTAATAATCAGAATTTATTAACTATATATTGAAATCATACAAAGTAAGTCACGATTACTTTCGAATAATATATTTTAGATGAAGAATCAACAGATAATGGTTTATTAAAGAAAATTCTTAAAAGGTTGTAACATCTAAAATCCTCAAGAAAATCCTTACATTTTTCATTTTCGAACATTACTTTCTCGTTCAACATTTACCACAATCAAAATAATCAAATCAGTAGACTTCAAACATAACAGAAATATTAATTGCTGTATCAAAACATGAAAACATAACCTCAAACACCAAAATAAAATCGCCAAAGGCTATACTATTAATGAAAAAAAAATTTTTTGCAGAAAAAGAAAACACTAATTAAAGTAAATCTTAATCAAATTAGGTAGACTAATTATTTGCGAGGAATAAATAAATGTAACAGAAAATAAATAAAAATTCTGAACTGTCACATGTCAACTAGTTTCTATAAGACAAGGAGACAAAGATTGAGAGATAAATTGATTTTTTTATAATTACCAGTCTTCTTTTCTCTTTTAAAAAGTTCTTGAGTTTGATAAAAAATTTGTACTTTTTTAGGAAGGGTTTAAAAATATTTATTAAAACACAACCTTCTCTATGACTCTCTGTCACTTGAAGAACACACACTGACGTCTGACTTGACGTCCGCGAAGACGAACGGATCAGAACAGCCTGGGACTCCCCCCACCATGACTACCATCACTGCAATTTTTCGTCTGCTCGAGTGCTCGTTCAGCGTCAGCGTCAGTCTATTTTCTAAAATATGGCGGAATGGAAATAACAACGAAATAATTAAAACAAAAACAACGCGATGAACGAAAAAAAGTGCAGTTATGTTCTGCTACCTTCGCCAAGAATTTCAACCTGATAAAACAACACAACTGATACCCATTTCCCCTCCTAAAATAGAAAACACGGCAGTGATGGTAGTCATGGTGGGGGGATCCCCGGGCTGTTGTGATCCGCTCGTGAAAAATCCCACGTTCTGGCGACACTGCTTCCGAATAAGACTCCTATTCTTTCTTGGAGGGAGGGTTGCTACAAGGAGACTTGCGGCTGATGAGACAAGCCGCAGTTGCGACAGTTGGGTTCGGAAGGCTCTCTGCACAAGTGGCACTTTCGAGAAAGATTTATATTTTCTCTTGGAGGGAGAGATGCCGCTGGGAGACTCGCGGCTAGAAATATAAGCCGCAGAATTGACAATTGAGTTCAGGAGGCTTGCTGCACTTTTGCAACTTTAGAGGAAGAATTAACATTTTTTTTTGGGAGAAAAATGTCGCAAGGAGGCTTGCGGCTGGAGAGACAAGCCGCAAGTACGACAATTGGGTTCGGAAGGCTTGCCTCACATCTGGCACTTTCGAGAAAGACTTATATTTTTTTGGCAGGGAGAGATGCCGCAGGTAGACTTGCGGCTGGGGAATTGAGCCGCAGATGTGACAATTGTGTTGTGGAGGCTTGTCGCAAAATCAGCAATCGCATGTGACTTAACATGGACCCATTTATTTGACCAATATTACAAAAGTTGAAAATACGATTACTTTCATGATTTAAAATTAAAGTCATTTGTATATATCAGAATTCGCGAATGTCAACCACTTCAAGAGTTTCCTTCAGATAAATAATAGGCTCTTATACGTTTAGAGGAAATCAATAAGACATTTGCATTGGTTTTGCCTTGTATAAAGCATCAAACTGCTTATTGTTAGAAAAACTTCCTTTACCCTCAAAAGGTACATTTATTTTAAAATGTAGAGAATCGACCCAAGTTTTCTAATATTTTTCTTGTAATTGAGAACGTAATCTTGGTAGTTATAAGGGCAGCTCCAGAGTGCTGTCCCGAATTAATTGCTCTGCAACCTGGCGAGGGTCATTGCTACGAAACCACTGCAATATGCGCAGAATGTCATGCGCACCATTTTCGACAATATCTACAAGATTTTTCTTGACCCCGGTGATGGAAATATCGTTTAGTCATTTTATTGCAAAGACCGTTTAAGGCATTCTTACCTTCGCTATGCGCGATGTCTATAAATCTCTTTTACTGTTCGCAGCTTGCTCCTTTTGAGGTGTTTTTCGTTTTCTCATGATTCACATTCATCTCCTCAACGACTTTTCCTGCGAATATTTACGAGGGGAGCCTTCATCTTTGGATGAAAAATTTTATGAATTACGTTGGGTGGGATGAGGAATAATGTTTCGCGTGCAATGGAAATTTTCTTCCAGTATGTATTTAACCGTTTACTGTAGAGCAAAGCTGAGTATTGAAACTACTGTAACTGAAGCTAAGCGGCGCATGTATCTACAAAAAAGTTGATGGTATATCAGACTTCAAAAGAATTCTGATCAAAAAGGACGCAATGAAAGATAATGAAATTCGATGCAAAGTAACGTGGTTTCAAAATAACAAGTATAATCACAGTAGCGAAGTGCCAAGAATGTTAGTTAAGCGCGGAAAGTCTGATCGTAATGTTGAATTAGGAGAATTGAGTTTAGAGTATGAAATTTCTGTCGAGAAGCTTAAAGATGTGAAAAATTTGGTCGTAAAGCAATTTGGAAGCCACTGGAATCAACTGCCAGAAATGGCATGGTATGCGTTTCTCTTAAACGTCCCTAATAGTACGACCTCAGCTTCTGCTGCCGAGAATAACGTCGAAATCGATGAGATTTGTGATAAACGTTATAAGTGCATACTTAATCTATTAACCACTCTAAAACGAAGCAACATCAAAATCATTTTAGAATCGGATTTTCATATTGAAGAGATACTTAACGTAATAACGTTCTTCAAATCTCATTACCTGTAATGGTTTCTGAGATACAGCATTTGCCTGATTTTCTCGAAAAAACGAAAAATGGATTGATCCATTTATGGCCGCTTCTCAATTTAAAAGGCATGTTCTAGAATGAAAATACCATATAACATAAACCAAATATTAAATCATAAATAAACAAAGAGCGTTTAGAAAAATAATATCCTAAACAAAACAGAGTGGCAAAAATACATCTTGGACTTATGGATTCAGCACTTGTCAAGCCAGCGTAAGTACGCCATTTTTTTAGCACGTCCGAGAAGCACACTGAAGTCTCTGTAATCTACCCAACCTCCCGAGCACGTGACTTGAATGCGTTTCATATTCTACAACCCCACGCATTTCTTCGGGACTCGAGAGTTTTCACATACGACCTTTGCTAAATCGGCAGCTTCAAGATGGCGCGCGCGCGTGTGTGTGTGTGTGTGTGTGTAAAGCTCGGACCTTCCCTCTTTGGATAGCACGTGAGAGAGAGTGACATGCTGAAAAAGGACAATAGTTTCTGGGTTACGGATCCGGTCCGGGAAGTTATCGAAAACATGTGTCATCGAAAGAGACATTCGATTCTGGAGAATCTACGCCTAGGGAAATGATTGACGACTGGCCATCCATTCTGGGGCGGAGTGTTTTATTGCCATTCGCAGACATTGGTCTAAGAAGCAAATCTTACGAAAAGAAATAAAATTAGAACAAGAAATTCAGAAAAAAGGACTGAAATTGAATCAATGAATCAAGCATTAATACATCAAATGTAATCACCGAAGAAAAACAATCTTCAGTTGAAGGGAAATTCACATTATGAGTAGAATGATTCTGGTATGAGGTACCGATCAAATATTTTCAGATTGTTGTTCGGAATAGTTGAAGAGTTCAATAAATTTTTTTTGTGAAATATTGTCCATCGTAATAGAGGAGAAAATTTTTGCATATACAGAATCAGATATTTCGTGACTGCTTTTTATCTTAGGAAATTAATTTTTTGTATTTCAGGTCTCCAAATCAGTCGTTATAAGCGCGTTACCTTAATTCTCTCAAAATGAAACAATTGCAAATCATGTCCTCAAAAAAAAAAATAAGTTTTCCTATTTCAGCTTTAAAACTTTGAAAAATTGGGAGATGGCTGTAAAATTAAAGTTGAGGATCGACTGTAAATATTTTAAACTATACATTTTGAAAAATGTAATAAGTGTAATGTGTTCAAAAGTAACAATTTGTATTCTAAGTGTAGAATATTTTTCAATTTAAGATCCTTATATACAGAAAAATGCCAGGTTAACATTTGCTGCATTTTACTTTTTTCAGGTCTTACTTTAGTCGCGGCCGGGGCAACTTAGTGTTATTTTCTTTTGTTCAACATTTCAATTTGAGTCTTTTTTGACTGAACAGTGGTACGTCTCAATTTTGGCTTAGCATCCAACTCAAAATGAGCCCAGCTTTCTCTATGTATTTAATTCAACATTTAATAAAATATAAAACAAGCATAATTTTTAAAAAAATAAAAAAATGAGTAATTCAAAAATCAACAAGTTTAAATTAAGAAGTATAGAATCAAACAATCTGACATGCAATCCGTCAGTATTGAGCAATTTTAAAGAGAATCAACATCATATAATATTAAATATGCATAACTATACTATTATAAAATTTTAACGCTCGTTCTTGAACAATGACAGACTTTTCAAAATTAGGATTTTCAAATTCCATCTCTCAAGGTAGAAATTTAACAAATTTGAAAATTGAAGCTTACAGGAATCAAGCGAGTGGAATTGAACAAATTAAAACTCAAGCTCTTGATACTAAGAAGCTGGAAAGAATAAAATCCTATTCGAATGCCACAAGCAATATTTGAATGCAATAAACTTTCTTCTCACGTAAAGAATAATCCATTTTCAGTCGAAAATGTCATTGGAAGCAAGATTAAGGATGCATTAATCAAATAATTAAGAATATGAACGAACATACCCAATGTGCCGGTTCGTAATCCCTGAAAGTCCTCTTTGAGCCAGTTCGTAACCTAATGATGAGCCGGTTCGTAACCGGCCTATCAATGCAAGTGAATTCAGGATTAAAGGTTTCTTTGACTATTTTTATAGACTTTATTCAATTAATTTCACGGTTTTTAAGCTTCCGTTTGAAGAACTCGATTTTTTGAGACTCGTCAAAGTTGACACTAACTGGCGTCAACAGCTAATCAGGCCTCGTTCATAACCGGCTCAGACATTATTGTATTTTGACATGGAAAGCTACTCACTCAAATGTTTGCACTCGAAACAAGACGAACGTTATCACTGTCTACTGGATTGCCACTTTTTTTACTCACAACACGCTGAGCTGTCGAGTTTCGTGAAACCTTTTCAGTACTGGTCTTATAGTCAGCTGGTCTGAAAGTACATTGTGCCATGGTAGAGGGTCAGAGCGCGACGTTCTTATTTTTATTTTTTCGAATTGATGAACGCGAAATAATGTCTATCATCTCATATCAGTTTTGTACATTTTCATTCTAACTTTGAAAAGAAATTCACACCAGTCAACAGTTTCCATTGTAGTATATGAAAAATCAATTTATACGCTTACTCGGTTACGAACTGGTCGGAAGTTATGAACCGGGACACTCTCTGTCCGAGCGAAGACCTTGAGTATAAGGTTTCAAGGGACGCTCAGGGGAGGGGAGCAATCAAGCGTGAACAACTGTGTAGCTGGTACAAGAACGGGCGGCACAGTTACGCGAGATGAGTGTAACAAGAAAGGTGAATGATTCGAGATGGAATGAATATGACTGATGGGAAAGGGAAGCTTTGCGGCAGCTTCAGTCTTATGCAGAATCGGAAAAGTGATCCCGTTATTAGAACTGCAGAAGTCGATTGTCACGCGATGACATATTACCGCCATTTGTGGTATTAATTACAGCGTTCTACCAAGATTTCATTAGTCTGCCTGAATATATTGCACGTGGGTTATTAATTCCAATTAACCCCGTGAACATGCAGCTTAGTCCAAAAAGCAATGAAAACCCAACATCAATTAGCTAATTTTTCAAGCTTAATATACTTCCTGTCCCAAAACGGAGTTGAAATTAAATTCTACACACAACGTTTTTTAACCAATACATTACCTCATGTGAGAGTAACATACAAAAAAATATCCAATTTTTGAATACCCCTAATTACATTTTTACAGATAAGTATCGAAGCATTTTTCTTTACTCAATTCTTTATAGTCAGAGTTGCCACCGCCTCATTTAGTTGAAAAATGTGAAGAAGTGACCTATTCAAACCTAGAAGAGAGCCGAGAAGTGACCAAAAGTGACTAGTTTCTAGTCCAAAAAGCGACTAATGTGTATTAATAATGTGACTCATATTCTTTCGAATCCAAATAATTCAAAAGAATTCGATGAAAATTATAAGAAGTCCAGTAAATTTTTACAAATTCAGGATAAATTCATGAGAATCCGAAGCAATGCAAGTTGAATTCAAAAAAATTCAGAGTAAATTCAAACGAATTTAAATGAAATGAAAAAAAATCCGGAATATTCCATTGAGTTGAGTAAAATTGGAGTGAACTTTGAAAAATTAAAGAGACTCTGACGAAATTTATAGGGATCCAAAATATTCTATTGACTTCAGTAGCATTGGAGTGAATTCAGAAGAACTCAAGAGATTTAAAGTATTTTCGATTAAATTCATACGAACTAAAGGTGAATTCGAAAGATTTAACGTGACCTTAAAAGGATTCAGGGTGAATTTTAAAAAATTCAAGATAATTCAGAGGAATCAAAAAGATTTTAAAGAAAGTCACGATAAGTTTATGAGAAGTCAGAGTAAACTCAAAGCAATTCAAGATAAATTTTCGAAAAACTTAGGATAATTTCAAAGGAATTCAAATTAATTTGAAAAATCTATACATTAAAAATATTGCATTGCCTTAAGTAAAATCTGAGTGAATTTAAAAGAATTCAAGGGAATTCAAGAGATTTGGATGAAATTAATGAGAATTCAAGATAATTTTAAAAGATTCAGGGCGAATTTAATAAAAATAAGAGAAAATCCATAGAACTGAGTAGAATTGAGTGAATTCAGGATGAATTCAGAAGAATTCACATTAATTCAAAAACATCCAAAAATCCGAAACATTCTATTGACTTCATAGCATTGGAGTGGATTCAGAAGAATTAAAGGAATTTCAAGAATATTGGATTAAATTCATACGAAATTAAAGTGAATTTAAAAAAATTCACGGTGGATTTTGAGAAATTCAAGTTAATTCAGAGAAATCAAAGAGATCTCAAAAAAATTCACGATGAGCTTATGAGAATTCAGAGTAAACTCAAAGCAATTCAAGATAAATTTTTAAAAAAACTTAGGATTAATTCGAAGGAATTCAAATTACTTTGAAAAAAAAGTTGAAAAATCGAAAATATTTCATTGACTCAAGTAAAATCTGAGTGAATTTGAATGAACTGAAGGGAATTCAAGAGATTTTTATGGATTTAAAGAGAATTCAAGATGAGTTTAAAAGATTCAGGGCAAATTTAGTTAAGGTGAAAAAAATCAGTTGAATTGTGGAGAAATCAGTGAATTCAGGATCAATTCAGAAGAATTCACATTAATTTAAAAACATCAAAAAATCCGAAATATTCTGTTGACATCAGTAGCATTGGAGTAAATTTAGAAGAATTCTAAGGATTTGAAGAATTTTCGATTAAATTCATACGAATTGAAGGTGAATTCAAAAGAATTTAACGTTACCTTAAAAGAATTAACGGTGAATTTTAAAAAATTCAATAATTCAGAGGAATTAGAGAGATTTCGAAGAAATTCACGATAAGTTTATGAGAATTCAGAGTAAACTCAAAGCAATTCAAAAAAATTTTTTTTTTAAGTTAGGATCAATTCAAAGGAATTCAAATTAATCGGGAAAATCTATACATTGAAAATATTTCAATTGACTTGAGTAAAATCTGAGTGAATTAAAAAGAATTCAAGGGAATTCAAGAGATTTGGATAAAATTAATGAGAATTCAAGATTAATTTAAAAGATTCAGGGCGAATTTAATCACAATAAAAGAAAATCAACTGAACGGAGTAGAATTGAGTGAATTCAGGGTGAATTCAGAAAAATTCACATTAATTCAAAAATATCAAAAAATCCAAAATATTCTATTGACTTCAGTAGCATTGGAGTGAATTCAGAAGAATTGAAGGGATTTCAAGAACATACGATTGAATTCGTACGAATTTAAGGTGAATTTGAAAGAATTCAATGTGGCCTTGAAGAACTCACGGTGAATTTCTAAAAATTCAAGGTAATTCAGAGAAATTAAAGAGAATTCAAAGAAATTTACGATAAATTTATGAGAATTCAGAATAAATTCAAATCAATTAAAGGTACATTTAAAAAAATTAAGAGTAATTCAAAGGAATTCAAATAAATTGGAAAAAATAAAAAAATAAAAAATATTCCATTGATTTAAGTAAGGTATGAGTGAATTTAGAAGAATTCAAGGGAATTCAATAGATTTTGATGAAATTAGTGAGACTTTAAGATGAGTTTAGAAGATTCATGCGAATTTAATGAAACTAAACGAAGATCAATTGAATTAAGTAGAATTGAGTGAATTCTGGGTAAATTAAGAAGAATTCACATTAATTCAAAAACATTCTAAAATCCATAATATTCGATTGACTTCAGTAGCATTAGAGTGAATTGAGAAGAATTCAAGGGAATTCGAGAGACTCTAATGAAATTCATGAGAATTCAAGGTAAGTTTAAAAGACTTCAGGTTGAATTGAATAAAATTTTTATTCAAATCGGAAAGATCAATTGAATTAAATATAATTGAGTGGATTTAGAAAAATTCAAGAGAATTCAGGGCGAATTCGCGAAAAATCCATGGAATTTCGAAGCATTCAGGTAGAATTAGAGAAAATTCCAAAGAATTCCAGAGAATTTGAAAGAATTGAAAAGAATTGAGGATAAATGAATGAGAATTCAGAAAAGATCCAAATGAATTAAAATGAAAATTAAAAAATCCAAAATATTCCATTGATTTCAGTAACATTGGAGCAAATTTAGATGCATTCAAGAGAACTAAAGGGAATTCGATGAAATTCATACGAATTCAAAAGAATTTTTAAAAATCCGAAATAGCTATAGACCCAATTTCTCTGTTTTAATGTATTGAAAGGACAGTGACTAAAGTGATATTTCAATTTTAAGAAGTGACTATAGTGACTTTATTGTAAAAATAGACTAAAAAGTAATTTGAGATAAAAAAGTGGCTAAAAGTCACTTGAGTGACTATGCCCTGTTTAAAATTCAAATATTATTTATGTCCAGAATAAAATATATTTTTTTCAGACATTTCAAGGTTCAGCAAAGAATAAGAAATATTGAGTTATATTCAAGATGGGCTGCTTGAAAACAAGTGAAAAGGACATAAATAAAATGTATGAGTCCATCTAAAATTTGAAGGGCGTCGTCGCATTTTTTGCGCAAATAGAGCGAAGGAGGATCGCAAGAACGTTTATGAAAGGTGGTAAGGCAATCGTGATGGAGGACTGACACTGGGAGATTTTATACCGCCGAGCAAACCCTTTTCTTGCTAACGAGGTGAAACCTCACTCAAATCAGAGTAGCGTCAATCGATTTGGAAAATCCTCTTTGTGACATGTCCCAAGCAAATGGATCCTATCTTCAAAAAAACACTTTAGAGCTCGATTCAAAAAGAATTATTTTCAATAGCAGCAGGTAGATGAAACTAACAATGAGACACTCCAACTTTTTCCTCGGGAATTGGGTGCAGGATTTCTGCATGTGTGGCCCTTCGCATGCCAATGCAAAATTATTCACTGTTATGTAAAATTGTGTCTTTTTTCAATTTTTAAGCTTTTGTACCATTCTTCTTTTTGAATTATAACGTCGAGTAATTTAAAAGAATTCGTAAAAGAAGACAAATTTTGCCATTTAGACAAAAAATTACTGAATGCGAGCAGGTTATAGTTTTTGATTTGTTGCGGCTACTACCAATTTCAGCGATTTCTCATCCTTTCAATACCAATAAACGGAATTTCGTCTACTACAGTTTCAATAGGATTTTTCACGCCTTTTTCGTTTGACGTGAGCATTTTTTGAAAAAATTATTATCTAACCCTCAACAATGAAAGTTGAAAATGATTTTAAGTTTTCTTCACGGATTTCGTCCATTTTTCTGGTGCCTTTTTCGACCTGAAAGAAAGCTGAGATTTCGAAACTTTAATAGACAAAATTTTGGTTAGGATTTCAAAAGAGGAATCGCTCGAATTGATAGTATCTACAAAAAATTTCATCCACTCTTCCTCGATTAATATTTGTCCAAACAGCAAATTTTCTTTCATAAACTTTATTTATTCTTGAAAAAAGGCTTTGTAGTACACTGAAACCTCGACTTAGGGCGGTCTTGGGTATGGTCTGCGATGACCTGACACCCTTCAAAGAATTTCTATGACATAAACAGTCAGGGCCGTATGAAACATTTCCAGTAGGAATACATAATATTAATTAACTGTATTTTGTACAAATGTAGACTCATTTTATCATAAAGAATGGACCTTTTCAAATGAGTAAATTAAGAAATAAGTGCCGGATAATATTTCCTCTAAACGAGGCTTCACGCTCATCTAGGACAACGTTCTATAAATACAACTATCTTAAAAAAAATCGCATTTGCAAGATTATTGTGTGTCTTTTGAATAGTTTTTGCAAAACTTGGGCAAATAAAAATATAAACAATTGAATACGAATTGGAAATTATAAGGAATAAATACAAATCAGGAAGAATCCTGTGCATCACGGGCTGAATTTCCACTTGTGTGTTTTTGCTGCCTTCGCTTCGCTTAGACGGAAAATTCCACATTCGTCAAAATTCCTTCTTTCCGCACTGGATACACAATGAAATATTGACGTTACCCGTGTGAATAAGCCCCGTTTAGCCTCCCTTGGAATTCCGGTCTCCGTCAGGGGTCTATGAAGACAATCCATAGGGGAAAACCCACGAGGGCCCCGGCAGGGAACCTTGTTCGTGTGCCCTGACCAGAGCGTCTACTCAAATTCTGGAAAAAGCTTCCCTGACAATTCGAGTTTTTTCCAAGTATTTCTAGATTTTTCCAGGTACAGTTAAGAGACACCGAAAACTGTCCAAAAGTTACAAATTTTAAATTGCGAATCCAATATGGCGGCCAAAATATTAAAAATTTCACAGATTTGCCTTAATTTGATACAACGGGATTTTTAAGGACGCTCGTTTCGATTTTGACTCAAGAGTTACAAATTCTAAATGGCGGATCTAATATGGTGGCCAAAATTGATTTTTTTACAGACTTTCCTGAAACTGCATATAAAGGGGTTTATAAGGTCGTTAATTTCGATTTTGAGGTCAAAAGTTAAAAAATCAAAATAGTGGATCCAATATGACGGCCAAAATTTCCAAATTTGTACAGATTTGCCTAAAACTTGGTACAATGGGGTTTTTGAGATCGCTCACTTTGACTTTGACGTGAAAAGTAATGAATTCCAAATGTCGGATTCAATATGGCAACCAGACTTTTGAAGTTTTTACAGATTTGCCTAAAACTTGGTACATGGAGGTGTATAAGGTCGTTGATTTCGATTTTGAGGTCAAAATTTACAAATTCAAAATCGTGGATTCAATATGGCAGGGAAAATATTAAAATTTTCACAGATTCATGTAAAAGTTAGTACAACTGGATTTTTAAGTACGCTTATTTCGATTTTGTCGTCAAAAGTTACAAATTCAAAGTAGCGGATCCAATATGGTGGCCGGCATTATTTTTTTTACAGATTCGTCTGAAACTATAAAGGGGGCTTTATAAGGTCGTTGATTTTAATTTTGAGGCCAAAAGTTACAAAATCGAAATAGTGAATTCAATATGACAACAAAAATTTCCAAATTTTTACAGATTTTTCTAAAAATTGGTTTAAGGGGATTTTTGAGATCGCTCATTTCGACTTTGACATCAAAAGTAATGAATTCGAAATGGCGGATCCCATACGGCAACCGGACTTTTGAATTTTTTTACAGATTTCCCTATAACTTGGCAAAAGGAGGTTTTCAAGGTCGTTAATTCCGATTCTGAGGTCAAAAGTTACAAATCCAAAATTGTGGATCCAATATGTCAGCCAAAATACAAATTTTTTCACAGATTTGCCTGAAACTCAATACAATACATTTGCTTGAAACTTTGTACAAGGGGATTTATACCATCGTTGATTTCGATTTTAAGGTCAAAAGTTTCAAAATCAAAATAGTGGATACAATATGACACCCAAAATTTGCGAATTTTTACAGACTTGACTAAAAATTAGTAAAAGTGAGTTTCTGAAATCACTCATTTCGGCTTTGACGTCAAAAGTAATAAATTTAAACTAGCGGATCCAATATGGCAACCAGACTTTTAAAATTTTCGCAGATTTTTCTACATCCTGGTACAAGCAGGTTCATCAGGTCACTAATTTCGATTTTGAGGTCAAAAGTTACAAGTTCAAAATTTCGGATCCAATATGGAAGCCAAAATATCAACATTCTTAGAGATTTGCCTAAAACTTGGTTCAGAGAGATTTTGAAGGGCGTTCATTTCGATTTGGACGTAAAAAGTTACAAATTCAAAGTGGCGGATCCAATATGGTGGCCAAAATATTAAAATTTTGACAGATTTGTCCAAACCTTAGTACAACGGGATTTTTAAGGATGCTAATTTCAATTTTGACGTCAAGAGTTACAAATTCAAAGTGGCGGAACCAATATGGTGGCCAAAATTAATTTTTTTTACAGATTTGCCTGAAACATCGGACAAGGGAGTTTATAAGGTCGTTCATCTCGATTTTGAGGTCAAAAGTTTCGAAAAAATAGTGGATCTGATATGACGGCAAAAATTTCTAAATTTTCACAGATTTTCCTAAAACTTGGTACAAAGGGGTTTTTCGGATCGCTCATTTCGACTTTGATGTCAAAAGTAACAAATTCAAAAAAGCGGATCCAATATGGCGGACAAAGTGCTCAAATTTTTACACATTTGCACATTTTTGGTCTTTGTAAATATCAAAATGGGTTAAATAAGCAACTTTTTTGGTAAAAATTCATATTTTCGGGCATTTTGTACGAAATTCGTTTTTTGGCTCGAAATTTCAATAGACTGGTGGAAAATTTAACTATTTAGCTAAAATCCAGTTTGCTGGTTGTAAATTCATATTTTTCGGGTTGAAAATTTGAGTCTTTTGTTGAAAACTCGTATTTTTGGCTTAGGATTTCATCTTTTTTGGCCAAAAATGCAACTGTTCGGTACAAAATTAATCTATTTTTGTAAAGGATTCAACTATTTTATAGAAAATTCTTCTTATCGGCTTGGAAATTCAACAATTTGGTTGAAATATATTTTTTTTGATTGGAGAATCTCTCTTAGTTGAAAATTCAACTCTTGCTGGCCATCCATCTTTTTGGTTAAAAAATTGATCTCTTTTGGTTGAAATTTCATCCTTTTTGGCTAAAAATGCTAGTTCGTGGTAGAAAATCAGTCTATTTTGTTAAAAATTCGTCTTTCTTGGGTTGCGAATTCAACTGTTTCGGTAAGAAATTACTTTTTCTTGAAAATTCATATTTTCGGGTTGAAATTCAACTGCTTTGTAGTAAATTCGTTTTTTTTTGTCTTGAGAATTCAACAATACCGTTAAATATTCTTTCTATTCCTTGACTAAAAAATTTTTCTTGGTTGGAGATTCAACTCTCTTGGAAGAAATTTCATTCTCTTTGTTTAAAAGTGTAACTGGTTGGCTGAAAATCAGTTGGTTTTATTTGAGGATTCAACGAATTTGCTGGAAAATTGTACTTTTTGGCTGAATTCGACTGTTTTTTGTTTATTTTAAATGAAAAACTTTTCTTGTTCGAAATATCAACTATAATATTTTTCGAAAAAGAATTCCTCTCTTTTTCGGCCTTTGGATAATGATTAAAACAGATTTCCACTTTGTCTGCATACTTAAACTTCAGTGCATATTTAGCACATTGATACTTTGAATGAAAGATATTTCCCTGAAAATAGTAAAAATGATAAAAAAAAGTTTGATTTACGTCAGTATAAATCCAGCACTATATAAGAGTTACTTTTACGAATCAAAATTATTTGTTGTTTGAGTTTATGTAACAATTAAAAAAAAAATGTTAGCACGCTCAAAGAAATTCCCTGTCTTAAAAAAAAATCCTTGACATTTTCAAGTTTTTCAGATAAGGTAAAGGCACCGGTTCGCAAGTATGGACCAATTCGTAACGCAGCAAGCGTATAAATTGATTTTTTATATAATACAATAGAAACTGTTGGCTGATGTGAATTTCCTTTCAAAGTAAAAATGAAAATGTACAAAACTGACA
>JAUMHM010000071.1:28375507-28398172 GCA_032362435.1 Melikaiella ostensackeni | reverse complement strand
CGAGGAGTTGTCAACTTCATACGTGGTGCAAACGAGTGTTTTTTCGCGAGGTGCACACGATATTTTGACTGCCAACGAGAGAAAACGCGAGTTTGAGCGGAGCGAAAACTCGCGTTTTCGCTCCGGCGGCAGGCAAATATAATTATTCCATTTTTGGTTGAAAATTTATCTTTTTTAGTTGAAAATTCAACTATTGGTTGTAAGTTCATGCATTCTGTTGCACATTCGTCTTGTTTGGTAGCAAATGGATGCTCCTGGCTAAAAATTCTACTATTTGGTTAAAGATTAATACGTATTGTCTAAAATTCGTCTTTTTTGTAGGAAATTTATCTTTTTTGTTAAAAATGCAACTGTTTGGTTGAAAATTAGTCTGTTTTAGTTAAGAATTCAACTATTTTGTTGAGAATTGGTCTTTTTTAGTTGAATTTAACTGTTTCTTACTTAAAATCGAAATCTGTTCTGGTATAAATATCAATTTTTACATTTCATTTTGTTGAAAATTCAACTGTTTAGTTGAATATTCTTCCTTTTGGGTTGAAAATTTAACTATTTTTGTAGAAGATTAATCTTTTTGGTTAAAAGTGTAACTTTTTGATAGAAAATTAATCTGTTTTGGTTGCGGAATCAGCTAATTTGTTGAGATTTCATCTTTTGTAGTTGAATTCAACTGTTTTTAATAAAAACTTGAAATCTGCTTTTCTTGAAATATGAACTATTACATTTCACGTTGAAAATTCATCTTTTTGGTTGAAAATTTATTTCTGGTTGAAAATTTCACTATTTTGTTGAAAATTAGTTTTTTTTGGCTTGAAATTAGTTTTTCAAAGTAAACATTTATCTTCTATAGTTGGAAATTCAACTACATATTTGGCTAAAAAATCATGTATTTTGTTGAAAATTCTTTTTTTTTGGTAAAAAAATTAATTTTTTGGTTGACAATTAATCTTTTTGGTTGAAAATTTAACTTTTTGGTTATAAATTTAATTGTTTTGTTGAAAATGTAACGATTTTGTTAAAAAGTCATCCTATTTCGTTTAAAATTCGATTGTTTAGTTGAAAATTCGCCTTTTTGGGTTAAAAATTCCACGATTTTTGTAGAAAATTAATTTTTTTTGTTAAAAATGCAATTGTTTGGTTGAAAATTAATCTTTTTTTGGTTGAGGATTCAACTATTTTGTTGAAAAATTGTCTTTTTGGGTTGAAAACTCAACTATTTGGTTGAAAATAACATTTTTGTTGAGAATTCGTCTTTTTGGGTTGAAAATTACTTTTTTTGCTTGAGAATTTAACTATTTTGTTGAAAAATCGTCTTTTTGTGTAGAGAATTCAACTGTTTAGTTGAAAAATAACATTTCTGTTAAAATTCATATAATAAACAAAATTATAAATCGTAAAAACTAAAGGAAAAATTTATTGGGATTATTTTTAATCCCAATTTAATTTATTTAATTTAATTAATTAATTTTCTTTAATTTCATTAATTTTTAATCCCAATTATTTTTAATTTTCAATTAATTTAATTTAAAATTTAAAAATTAATTTTAATTATTATTTATATTATTATTATTATTATTAAGCCCACGTACTTTATTATTATACATATATAACATGATTGCCTATTCAAAACTTGATTTGTATTATTATCGATTGTATTATTCTAATTAAAATAAACAGAATTTTAAATCGTAAAAACCAAAGGAAGAACTTAGATGGAGAATTTTCAGTTTGCAATCAATATTATTATTATTATTTTTATTAGATCATTATTATCATTATTTTATTATGTTATTATGTTATTATATATTATTTATCATATTATTAATGTTATTATTAATATCGATTCTACTATTCTAATTTAAATAAACAAACTTATAAATCGTAAAAACTAAAGGAAAAATTTAGCTGGAGAATTTTCAGTTTGCAATTAATATTCTTATCAGTGATTGTTGGTAAACAGAGCAAATGTCCTTTTATTTGTGAAAGGAGAATCATATTAAAGGTTCGCTTTATGGTATCAACGAACCTTTCAAGAAAATGTGGGGAAATCAGTGAGTTCGTGACTGGCAACATCGTCGTATCCAAATTAAAAGGAGTTCACGTAACTGACTTTTTTTATAATTAAAATATTAAATAATTAATAACCATTTATTTTTTATTATAATCCATTTTTCATAAATGAAATTCTCAGTTCTTACTCATCTCTAAAATTAAAAAGTCTCATTTAAATTATCACTTGCTCGCAGAATAATTTAAGCTTTCTTTCATTGTAAGTTTGTCCTAATTCTGCAACTAAAATTTCATCAATTCTCTTGAACAAACCAAAGTCATTCAGTATTCATTTGAAAAACCTTAATTACAATTCCAACAAAATTTTGAACTAGGAGAAAAATTTTATCAAAATTTTATTTCAGTGTCAATTTTGCTAATATGTTCTTTAGAAGGAAATAAATATGAAAACATTACTTGGCACAAAAAAAAGAGCTTTAATTAATTTTGGCCTGATTTTTCGGAAAGGTGTCAACATTTTAGGACGACTGAAAAATCCCGAAGAAGAAAATATTCAAAGTTGAAAATTCCCGAAACAAAATTGACGCCATTATAAAATAACCGACACTGTAAAATTGCTAAAATAGGAAAATTATCTAATTACAAAGTTCCGGAATATAAACAATTAAAAACTGATTTTTATAATGAACAAATGATAAAATAAAAAATCATCAAAATATGTGCATTAGATAAAAATATTATATTTTATTTATTATTTATTATTTGACCGAATCCATTTCAAATCAGACAGGACACAATCATTTTTACAAAGTTGTGAGTATTTGAAAGTTCAGGGTTCAATTTCAAAAAATACGAATCTTTTCTTTTAACCTTAATAACTTTTTACCTAATTAAGATATTTGAGTTTTATTTCCTTACTCTTGTGACAATAATTGTCGTCTTTCTAGATCCGCCAGAAAATTAAGAAAATGTAAAAAAATTAACAAAATAACGGTAATTTTTCTAAAAGTATCAAAAGTCGATTTTCTTAAAAATCCCACCTTTTTTACTAAAATTTATTTTCTGAATTGGTACTCAAATGGCAAACAAATCTTGTAAGTTTCATGCGAGCAAAACTATTTTTCTAGTCAAGAATAATTTGTTTCGAAAAATTGAATTTTTGTAGTTTTTACGAACAACGACAGATTTGACAAAATTCCAGGAGAAAACTTAGCTCATTTCGAAAAGTTCTACAAAAAATTCTTATAACTCTTTCATGATATCTTGCATCATTTGCGAGGAAAATTAGAAAATTCACTTTTCTGAAAAAAAAATTCTCGTGGCCACAAAAAAGGTTTGGCTCCCATAAAATTTACAGAATATCTTCCTTAGAGAAGTACAAATTTAACAAAAAAAAATGAAAAAAAATAAAAAGGTGACGTTTTTGAAAAAATCTACTTTTAATATTTTCAGAAAAACCACCGCTATTTTGTTAGTTTTCGAAATTTTGCTCATTATCCAGATGATTTCGAAAGATGACAATTAATCTCACCAGAGTCAGGAAAGAGAACTTGAATATCTTAATTGGGTTGAATTTTATAAAAGTTTGAAGAAAAAATGGTGTTTTTTAAAAAACAACCCAAATTTTCAAAAACTTATAACTTCGCAAAAATATTTTTTTTCTCGAAACGGTAAAATACGTGACGTCTTATTTCCTTTGAAAAACAACATATTTAAGAGGCGAATTATTTTGTGACTTGAAGTTGCACTGTCTGTATGATATGTAATAAATTCTGTCGTTTTTATTATTTAACAATTTTTTAATTGTTTAAATTTGAAAATTTTGTAATTAGGGAATTTCCCTGTGTCGGCAATTTCACAGTGACGGAAATTTTCTATTTCTAATATTTTCTTTTTCGGTAATTTTCCAGTGTCGAAAATTTTATTTTTGGGATTTTTCAGCTACCCCATTTTATTTTCGATTTATAATTACAGTTACCCTCATTTCGATAATTTGAAATTCCGGCAAAATAAAATTCTCGACAGTTTATAATAATATTATCAAATTTGAAAATTCTCGATAGTAGATAATTCCTGAAATAAAATTGTCAGCATTATAAAATATTCGACACTATAAAATCGCCAAAACAGGATAATTATCTATTTATAAAATTCCCGAATATAAACAATTGAGAAATATTTTCGATAATAAATAAATAATAACTGAAATAAAAAATATGTTCATCAGATAAAAGTATTATACTCTATTTATTATTCATTTTTTATATTTAACCATTTTTTAACTGTTTAAATTTGAAAATTTTGTAATTCGGGAATTTCCCTGTGTCGGGAATTTTACAGTGTCGAGTATTTTATAATGTCAGCAATCATTATTTCAGGAATTTTCTATTATCCTGGATTTCTAAATTCGGTAGTATAATAAACGGTGGAGAATATCATTATTCAAGAATTTTCCAATTCAGGAATTTCAACTTGTCAATTTTCTGATATCGGTAATTTTCTAATTCAAATATTTTCTTTTTCGGTAATTTACCAGTGTCGAAAATTTTATTTTTGACATTTTTCATTTGCCCCATTTTCATTTCGATTTCTAATCACAGTTACCCTCATTTCGATAATTTGAAATTCTCGCAAAATAAAATTCCCGACAGTTTATAATATTATCGAATTTGAAAATTCTCGATAGGAGATAATTCCTAAAATAAAATTGTCAGCATTATAAAATATCCGACACTATAAAATCGCCGAAACAGGATAATTATCTAATTATTCTAATTATAAAATTCCCGAATATAAACAATTAAGAAATAGTTTCAATAATAAATAAATAATAACCAAAATAAAAAATATGTTCATCAGATAAAACTATTTTACTCTATTTATTATTCATTATGTTTTATTTTGATATTTAACCATTTTTTAATTGTTTAAATTTGGGAATTTTATAATTCGAGAATTTCCCTGTATCGGCAATTTTACAGTGTCGGACATTTTATAATATCAGCAGTTATTTTTTCAGGAATTTCCTCTTATCGGGAATTTCGAATTTAGTAGTATCATGAATGGTCAGGAATATTATTATTCAAGAATTTTCCAATTCAGGAATTGCAAATTGTCGTCAATGTTCTGATGTCTGGAATTTTCTGTTTCTAATATTTTCTTTTTCGGTAATTTTCCAATTTCGGGAATTTTATTTTTCGGGGTTTTTCAGTCGCCCTTTTTTTTATTTTGATTCTTAATTATAGTTCTCTAATTCCGACAATTTGAAATTCCACAATTGCAAAATTCCTGACCGTTTATAATATTATCGAATTTGAAAATTCCTGAATATAAACAATTAAAAAATGGTTTTAATGATGAATAAATAATAAATAAAATAAAAAAAACATGTTCATCAGATAAAAGTATTTTATTTTACTCATTATTTATTATTTTATATTTTATTATTTAACAAATTTTTAATTGTTTAGATTTAAGAATTTTATAATTCGGGAATTCCCCTCTGTCGGTAATTTTACAGTGTCGGATATTTCCAATTCAGGAATTTTAAATTGTGGACAATTTTATAATTTCGGGAATTTTTTATTTCAAATATTTTGTTTTTTAAGAATTTTCCACTGTCGGAAATTTTGTTCTTTAGGATTTTTCGGCAAACCGTTTTAAAATTTGAACATAATTTTTCCGAAAAATCAAAATTCCGAGTGTTGAAAAATACCGAAAATATAGGTACTGACTAGCGAAAATATTTATTAACGAAATTGAAATATTCCGAAAGCGAAAATTAACGAAACTAGAAAAATGCAGAAATTTTGAATTACCGAAATTATTAAATTTCCGAAATTGTATAATTCCTCAAATTGTAAATTCTCGAAAATAGCAAACTCCCGAAATTTCAAATTCTTGAATATTTCAAAGTCCCGAAAAAAATATTTAAAAAATAAAAGTATGATATTTTGTATCTGTTAGAATAATATTTTTTTTATATATGGGAATTTGAAATTTCGGTATTTTGAAAATACGGGCTTTAAAATTTCGGGAATTTAATGCTTTCGGTGATTTAGAATTTCTGAATTTTTCTAGTTTCATTAAATTTCACTTTCAGAATATTTCAATTCCGTGAATAAATATTTTCGGTTATTTTATTTATCTTCGGTAATTTGAAATTTCGGAAAATTTCACTTTTCGCAAATTTTCTATTTTGGTAATTACTGTAGAATCACCTAACTTCGGACAATGGCCCAAACTTCGGACACTCATTTTTTTTTTACTTTTACATGAGCAAATAGTTTAAGAACAAAAAATTTTAGCCCAAAATCAGAAATAACGTAAGAAGCTAATTTTTTTTCCCACAAATAATCATAAATCCAAGAATAATATGTTTTCGAAGTTTGGGCTACTGTCCGAAATTAGATCATTCTCCGGTATATTTTCGGTATTTTTCAACATTCAGGATTTCGCTTCTTCGGCAAAATTATGTTGTCTGGAAATTAGTTCAAATTTGAAAAAATTTTTATTTTCCCGACTGTTTACTTTCCTTGCGTGGAATTTTGCATAATTATATAACTCTGGGCCGTTTTTGTATTTCGAATCGTTAAAATTTCTAGTTCTAATTCCACGGCTTTCAAATTACGTTAGAATTGTTTGGAAGTCTTTTTCGCCTATTTCACAAAATTTTCCAGAAAATTGTCGAGTAACATTGGAATCTATTAGGTATTCTAATACAAGTGAGAAATGATTTTTAATTATTTCGAACCTCTGGCCCAGGAAGGTGGGGGCTGCGACAGCACCGGTTATAAAAGACACCGCGCAAAAACAGGAAAGCAGTTCAGTGGTTGTTCATTGACTAGAACTCGTCCACTAAAACCGAAAAGTAGGTGATTTAAAAAAAAAAATTCTTACGAGGAAAATTTGGATTATAACTCAAAAGTTCACCGAAGAAGAGCAAAAAGTGATCGACAGTGCTAAACGTGCTTCAGTGCTAAACTTGGATATTATTTGACACTCAATTTCATTAGTTTTATCGAATATTCAATTTCACATTTCTTAAATAAAAACTTAAGAAGCTAAACTCATGATAAATCAAAATTTAGATTCTTTTTCAACGCCCTACATTTAAATTTAACTACTAAATTCTTGGCAATTAAAAAAACTAAGAAACCAGCGATCAAATTTGGACAATACACTCTTAAATGTCTCCATTTAAATTAAAAAAATAAATAAATAAAAAAAAGAAAGAAAAGGAAATTTGCGTTCTTTTTCTTTTTTATTTAAATTTTTTTTTTAAATTTGAATCGAGACATTCAAAAGTGTCTTGTCCAAATTTGATTCTTGGATTCTTGGTTTAATTTCCAATAATTTAGTAGTTAAACTCTCCCTATTTTAATAATTACAATTCTCTTATATATCTTTTTCCGCTCCTTTAAATTATTAATTTTGAAAAAGTGTTCTTAATATTTTATTCAGACGTGATTGTCGGATTACAATTCTTCAAATCAGATTGAAAATAAAAATGTTTTTTTTTTATTTTAGGCCCAATAAATTATTTTTTTAGTGATAAATAATTTTTAAAAATTTTTATTGCAGAATAAAAAAGAAAGATGTCTGCAGCAGGTCCGGAAGTGGTGGCTGGGTCGGTAGCTGCGGCCTCCGCCACCGGACTTTCGGCTACGATGGTATTTTTATCCCTTCTGGCCCCGGCTTTAATCCTTTACTACATTTACTTCAGAATTTCGAGGAGACACATGCTTGAACTTGCGGAAAAAATTCCTGGACCACCTGGACTTCCGATTGTTGGAAACGCACTTGAATTTATGGGAAGCTCTGATGGTATTTAAAAAATATATATTCATTTTAAAAAATCTAAAATCGTATTTACAAAAAATTATTTGATCAAATCTAAAATGGTAAAACCAAGGGAAAATTAAAGCAGATGGAATCGAATCGAAAAATAAATAATATTTTGAGTTTAATTTGTTTATCTTCAAGTATCAATATACCGATATTGAATTATTATTCAGACTATTGTGATATTATTTTCTATTTTGTTGCGGAATATTTTAAGAATTTGCAATAACCAAAATACAAAATATTTACGATATTTTAGATGGTACAATAATTTACTTCTGTGTTTATTTAAAACTAAAGGCAAGAAATTGCAATTTAAAGCGTTCCAGAATGAATAATTTGAAAATAAAATTAAAGAAATTAAATTCAGAATAAATCGAAATTTAAATTCTTTTTGAATATCCAGTATTTAAATTTTACTACGAAATTCTTGTAAATTAAAAAAACCAAGAATCCAAAGAATTATTTTGGACAACAAATATCTCCATTCAAATTTAAAATAAAAATGAGGAAAGTAATAGAAGGCAACCACCTCTCATTTCCCTTCTTTCTTTCTCTCTCTCATCTTTTTTATTGTTATTTATTTTTGAATGACAATAAACAAACATTTACAAAAATTTACCAACGTTTTGGTGTTCATTCAACACCCCTTTTAAAACAAATTTTTTTTAAAAATTCAATTCAAATTATTACTAATTAATAATTAGGCCTTTTTTGAAATTAAAAAAATTTATTTTTATTGTCTAAAAAAAGTAGGGAGGTAGGAAGGTATACCGAAACGTTGGTAGATTTCTGTAAATGTTTTTTTTATTGTAATTAAAAAAATATAAAAATAAAAAAAGACGAGAGAAAGAAAGGAGGAAGAGTACTTTGAGGTTGTTTTCTTTTTCCTTCCTCTGTTTTATATAAATTTTTTAGTTTTGAATGGAGTCATTCAAGAGAGTGTTGCCCAAATTTGATCGTTGAATTCAATTTCAAATTTGAAAAAATTGAATTTAGTTAAAATCCAAAAATGAATTTGAGATGGGATTTACAAAAAATTAGAAAGCCAAAAACTTGCTGTAATAATTTAATTAATCCAAGGACTGAATAAACCTGCACTAATTGAAATTAATAATAAATTCAGCTAGCTAGAAAATTTATCAACAATTCTTTAAATGGAATTTTAATATTTTTCTGAATTCATTTTTTTCAGCTATTTTCCGTAAATTCTACGAGAGGTCGTTCGAATTCGACCAAGTCATCAAGCTTTGGATTGGACCAAAACTTATTGTCTTCTTGGTCGACCCTCGAGACGTAGAAGTCATCTTATCCAGCAACGTTTACATCGACAAGTCCAGCGAATACAGATTTTTCAAGCCCTGGTTGGGTAATGGTCTCCTCATTTCCACCGGTAAGTTTTTTTATTTTTATTTTAATAAATACTATTAAATTACATTTAAGGAGACTTTAAAATAAATTCTCAAAATCTAACTGAAAAATTAGGAATTTCAACCCAAAGGGGCTTGCATATCAGGGCTTTCTTCTGATTATACTTCTGGGATGTCCTGCGATTATTTTGAGCCCAAAAAGAAAAAATCGCCGGAGCCCTTTTTGAGGAAACGCTATTTTTTATTTTTTTAAAGCTGTTAATCAACATATTTTCATGAAAATAAATTGAAAGTGAAATTTCATTGGCTTAAACCAGTCCACTTAGCATCCAAAGAAGTGCTGCAAAAGCTAAAAGTCTTACGAGAACTAAAACCCTTCAATAATTTTGAAAAATTATGAAAAAAATGGGAAAAAATTAGTTTTTTGACAATTGCTTCTTTCCACTTTCCCTCAGAATTCGATTTTGAGCGAATAATTTAAACAAAAAAACAAAAAAATTCTAGTTTTTTGTGAAATAACACATTTTCTATGCATATCTGGTAAAAATTTCCAGTAAATTAATAAAAGAAGAATCAAATTTGTGTAGATATGAAAAAAACATTGTTCTTACTCCAATAGCACCGAAATTATGGCCTTCTGAATATGGCCCTATTTTATGAAATTCTGTGTAACATCAATTTTTTAAATAAAATTTCTCTGTTTTCAAGATAACTCATTTCCTGAGCATTGCAGGTGAAAGTTGGCAGTAAATTAATTGAAGGTGACTTAATTTAAATTAGATCTAAAAAATGCTCTAGCTCTAATAGCGTCGAAATCATTTGATTAATTAAATTTTCTTTTTTCAATTTTAATTATAGCCTTCTAAAAATGACCCTTTTTATAGAATTTTTTTAAACATGTTCTTGCGTGATTTTCTGACTCATTGAGACACGCTCAGGAAATTTCATGAAAAAGGGTCATATTCAGCAGGCCATAATTTCGGTGCTATTAGTGCTAGATCAATGTTTTTTTACAGATATACTCAAAATTGAGTCTTCTTCAATTAATTTACTGGTATTTTTACCAGAGATGCATAGTAAATGTGTTATTTCACAAAAACATGAATTTTTTGTTTCCCGAGTAATAAATTTCCCGACATTGCATAATTTAACCGAATTTGAAAATTCTCGATAACAGATAACTCCCGCGATAAAGTTCCCGTTATTATAAAAAAAAACGCAACGCTACAAAATTTCCGACACAGAAAAATTTCCTAATTATATTATAAAATTCCCGACTCTGATCAATTAAAGAATCAGTTGAAATAAAATATTTTTTAAATTAATAAATAATTAAATAAAAAAAATGTTCATCCAAAAAATTATTCTATTTTATCATTTATTATTTTATTATTCAACCATTTTTTAGTTGTTTAGATTGAGGAATTTCCTTCTTTCGGAAATTTCACAGTGTCGGATATTTTATAATGTCGGCAATTTTGTTTCAGGAATTATCTATTATCGGGAATTTTCAAATTTGGTAATATTTTAAACTGTCGATAATTTTATTACTTGGGAATTTTCCAGTTCGGGAATTTTGAATTGACGTCAACATTCTTATTTCGGGAATTTTCTACTTCGAATATTATCTTTTTCAGCAATATTCCATTGTCAAGAATTTGATTTTTTAGGATTTTTTAGTCGTTCCATGTATTTATTATTAAAACAATTTTTTAGTTGTCTAGATTCGGCAATTTGATTTCAGGAATTACCTATTATCGAGAATTTTGAAATTCGATAAATATCTTCAACTATTGGGAATTTTAAATTGTCGGCAATTTTCCAGCATCGGGAATTTTATTTTTCGGAATTTTTCAGTCACTCCATAAAAATTAATAAAATATATAATAATGATAAAAATGAGGTATTTCAAAATTTAAGCTGAATTCTAGTAGTTTTAGAGGTGTGACTTACTTCTTCAATTAAATTTTAAAGACACTTTTTTTTATTATTTTAATCAATGATCAATATTCAGTGAGAGATCAGTAATCGCAGGTTTGACAATTCCCTGCACATTTATCGGCAATTTTCTAATTTCGGGAATTTTCTCCTTGGAATATTTTCTTTTTCGGCAATTTTCCAATGACAGGAATTTTATTTTTTGAAATTTCTCAGTCGTCTCATTTATTTATTATTAAGACAATTTTATAATTGTTTAGGTTCGGGAATTTTATAATTCGGAAACTTTCTTGTGTCGGCAATTTTGTAGTGTCGAATATTTTATAATCTCGCCAATTTTATTTCAGGAACTATCTATTATCGGGAATTTTCAAATTCGGTAATATCATAGACTGTCGGAAATTTTCCAGTTGGGGAATTTTTAATTGTCAACAATTTTCTAATTTCAGTAATTTTCTACTTCGAATATATTTTTGTTCGGCAATTTTACAGTGACGAGAATTTTAATTTTCTAAATTTCTCAGTCATCTCATTTATTTATTATGAAGATGATTTTTTAATTGGTTAGATTCGGGAATTTTATAATTCGGAAATTTTTCTATGTCGTTAATTTTGAGGAGTCGGATATTTTGTTATGTCACCAATTTTATTTCAGGAACTGTCTATAATGGAGAATTTTTAAATTCGGTAATATCATAAACTATTGGGAATTTTCCAATCTGGGAATTTAAAAATGTCAGCAATTTTCTAATTTCGGTAATTTTCTACTTCAAATATTTTTTTTGCCATTTTAAGTCGTCCCATTAGAAATTGAAATATATAATAACAATAAAAATGAGGTATTGAAAAATTTAATTTGGATTCTAGTAGTTTTAAATTTTAGAGGTGTGACTTACTTCCTCAATGAAATTATAAGGAATTTTTCTTCTGATGTTTTAATTAATGACCAATATTCAGTGAGATATCAATAATCGCAGGTTTGATGATTTCCTGCATATTTATTGAGGATAGTTGCAACACAAAATCTGGATTTGATAACAAGTTGTACATAATATTCAGGCAAATCTGTAGTAATTCCTTTTTCAGAGAGGAAGAGAGACTAATATTCTCCACCGTGATTTAATTTCACCACTTAAATTCGCCAATTACATGAGCAAAACGAACTTCAAATCAACGCTACTTTCTAGTGCGCTGATGATTTTATCTTCTTTTTTGAAGAGGAAATTATTATAATGTTTCTTAAAGAACGAAATGAAATCTACTTTCTCTGGGAAATTTTTTGTGTGCTAAAAAAGAAACACCCAAAAAGTTCACGAATCAAAAAAAGACTGTAAAAGTACCCACTTTTACGGCTCATTAGAGACAAATATAAATAAATGTGCAACATAAAGAAAAAAGAGGGAGAAAAAGAAAAAGTCAACCAAAACCAACCTCACACTATTTCTTCTGTCTTTTTATACTACTGGGGACCGACATGTTTTGAAGCCAATTTATACTTCATCAGGGGTAATTTATAGGAAAACTACAGTTATGAATAATGAAACATATATTAATCAAATTCAAATATCAGCTGAAGATAAAAATAAAGAATTTAATGTTAAATGTTGTTTGGTCAATTTTTCTATTTTCTTATTAAAATAAAAATCTTTAAGATCGAAATGAAATCTACTATATTATGCAAATTTTTTGTGAACCAAAAAAGAAACGCCCAAAAAGTTCACAAATAAAAAATAGACTTCGAAACTACCTACTTCACGGCTCATTAGAGACAAGTGTACGATAAATGTACAACAACAAAAAAAGAGGAAGAAAAAGAAAGAGTCAACCTTACCATCCTCTCACCCTTTCTTTTCTCCGTCTTTTCTATACTACTGGGGACCAACATGTTTCGAAGCCAATTTAGAGTTCCTCATCAAGGGTAATTTATAGAAAAACTATAGTTATTATTAATATTAATAAAACCTATTTTAATTAAATTCAAATATTACCTGTAAATAAAAATAAAGAATTTAATATCTTTTGGTAAATTTTTCAATTTTCTTATTAATATAAAAAATCTTTCAGATCGAAATAAAATCTAGTTTCTTATGAAAATTTTTTGTGTACCAAAAAATAAACACCCAAAAACCTCACAAATAAAAAATGGACTTCGAAACTACCAAGTTTTACGGCTCATTACAGACAAATGTACAATAAATGTACAACAAAAAAAAAGAGGGAGAAAAAAGAGAGAGACAACCATACCAGCCTCTCACTCTTCCTTTTTTTCCGTTTTTTTGTACTACTGGGGACCAACATGTTTCGAAGCCAAATTTAGACTTCCTCATTAGGAGTAATTTATAGGAAAACTATAGTTATAAATAATGAAATCTTAAATTCAAATATTACCTGAAAATAAAAATAAATAATTAAATATGAAATGTTGTTTGGTCAAATTCTCTATTTTCTTATTAATATAAAAATCTTCAAGATCAAAATGAAATCAATTTCCTTATGAAAATTTTTTATGCACTAAAAAAAAACACCCAGAAAGTTCACAAATCAAAAAAAGACTTCGAAACTATCCACTTTTACGGCTCACTAGAGACAAATGTACAATACATGTACTACAAAAAAAAGATGGAGAAAAAGGAAGAGACAACCATGCCAGCCTTTCACTCTTTCTCTTCTCCGTCTTTTTTATACCACTGGGGACCAACGTGTTTCGAAGCCAATTTATAGTTCCTTATCAAGGGTAATTTAAAAGAAAACTACAGTTATAATAATTGTTAAAACCTATTTAAATAAAATTCAAACATTACCCGTAAATAAAAATGAAGAATTTAATATCTTTTGCTCAATTTTTGTATTTTCTTATTAATATCAAAAATCTTTGAGATCGAGATGAAATCTACTTTCTTATGAAAATTTTTTGTGTACCAAAAAATAAATACCCAAAAAATTCACAAATAAAAAGTAGACTTCGAAACTACCAAGTTTTACGGCTCATTAGAGACAAATGTACAATAAATGTACAACAAAATGAAAAAAGAGGGAGAAAAAGAAAGAATCAACCACACCAACCTCTCACCCTTTCTTTTCTTCGTCTTTTCTATACTACTGTATTCAGTGAAATTATTCAAAGTTGGTGGAATGTAATGGATGCTATTGGAGGACCGGTGAAAAATATTAAATAATTTTTCAATCAGTAACAAACTGAGATTGGATGCATTACAGAAAGATTTATTGATAAAGTGCAAGATTCATGGGTTTTTCCAAAAAAGTTATTTTACATTAACAAAAAAGTAGAGTTTGAGTTTAAAAATGAAAGAAACAAAGAAACTTTTAATGAGTTTACAAATAAATTTAAGAAATCTATCTTGATTTGGTTCAAAAAGTTTGCCATGCACAGATACATAGAACTCTCTGGTGTTTTCTATTTTAGTACAGAAAAATGTTCATAACAATGTAGATTCCATTTCGACCGTAAAAATTATTGATATTAATATGGAAATAGAAAAGTTGACCAAACAACAATTTATATTAAATGCTTTATTTTTATTTTCAGGTAATATTTGAATTTAATTAATATATATTTCATTAATTATAACTGTAGTTTTTCTGTAAGTTACCCCTGATAAGGAAGTCTAAATTGGCTTTGAACTCAATTTATCAAAAGATATATATATATTTATTTAATATTTTATACTAATTTGAGGATGTTAGCAATTTATAGAAATGTGTTATTGTTTTAGGCTATTACCTTCTTCTATTTTGAAAAATGAAATAATCTGAATAGATTGGTTCTAAATCAACCTACTAATATAATGTTGTTTTTTTTAAATAGAGTAACAGGCACTGTTTGGAAGTAACGCTGTTTTTCTAAAGTAACAATTCTCGCTATATGTGATATCAAGCATAATGAAATTCAGTCAGAAGAAATTTATTTTTTATTTTTTTTAATTATGACCATCTTCAAATTCTGGTTTAAAGAAAATGAAAACACATTTCTGAATCATATTTCATAATCATTTCATATAATCCTACATCATACATATCATTCAATTCTATAGAATTGATACCAAAAAAACGAGAAACACTTTACAACTTTTATGAACAATTTTAACATTATTTTTGAAAATCGTAAATGCAATATTTCAATTTTTTGCTTTTTAATTTAGAAATCTAAATTTTTTACCTGATAGTGCGGTAAATTGGTCAAATTTATAATAATTTTATTCAGTTTTGTTTTATTTCATTAAATTTCATTATATTTCATTGTCTTCCTTCAAATTAGTTTCAATTAAAATAACTTCATCTTAAATTTACTCGAATTCCACTAAATTCAGTTTCATATTCGAATTTTTTAAGTTGAATCATTTATTTAAGTTTAGTTCTTTAAATTCAATTCTTTAAAAAGATATTGCACAAAAGGTCAACCCAAATTTTTCTGAAGAATTGGGCTTATGTAAGTGCGAAAATAAAACACTAAATTTAATCTTTATAAATAGAAATTTTTTAAAATTTCAATTTTATGGGTTCGGCAGAGGAGGTTTTTGGTTTTAGTTGGTATGCCTAGACCCGTCCTAGGAGATTCCAACACTACGTCTTTAAAAGATTTTGCCCTTTTTCCTCTTCATAAAAAAAAGAGGTTTTTTTATTTTATATGTTCAAATGGGAGATTTTTCATTAAAATGATTTTCAATTTTAAATTGTGACTTTTAAAAGAAAAATATATGAGGATAAAATATTTTTTTCCATGCTGCTTCGATTAATGTTCAGTACAGCAGGATCTATTTTCAGTGTTCAAATATTTCTTTCTAATAATGGGCTCGCAAAGAAACTATGTGTTGAATAAAGAAAAATGTAGTTCGCATCAATACAAAAATCTTTATTATTCTACTCGAACTTAAATATAATTTCCAGTTTCGAGAATACTTCTAGTAAAAAAATTTGAATTTTGGGAATTTAAAATGATTTTCAGTTTCGGGAGTTGATCGCACTGGCCTTGGGACTAAAGCAGTACATCCGTCTACCTGAGAGAATTATGCCCCATTTACAATCACAAATTAATCGCTCTTGCATTTGAAAATAATCAAGGAATAGTAATTTTGAGTAGATTTAGTATTCAATTGAAATTGGAATTGATTCGACTCCAATTAAAAGAAAGTAGGTATTTCCATATCAAAATCCCCCCATTTCCACAGGAGATCGACAGAAATTAACCCTTCGACTAAACCCTATTTACCACAATTACCCTGAATACCCCACTCTCAATAAGCCTTCAGGTAATGCCTGACGTATGTGTATTCAATCCTGTAGGTTTTTTTTAATCTCGAAAATCTTCTACCATCTGCAGCCGGATTTTTATCAGAAGTGCTCGCATTCGCCTGAAAATTTGCTCAGAGGAGTGGAAAACTGAAGAAAACCAAAACCCCTGAGGGCAGCCAGTTACCGACAGACGAGTTCGGATCTAGACATTCGATAGCCCCGAGTGTCCACACCATTCTCGGCGTGACCCCCCTTCCCCCGCTCGGAATTAATTAAAGGCAATGAAAAAACACGACTAAGCGAGAGTCACGAACGGTCACCCATCCAAGCGCTGACCGCTACCGTTTGTGCTTAACGTTTGAGATCTCGATGAATCGAGAATCACCACCCAGGTACTGCAGTCGGTTTTGGATCAGCTATTTTATCTACTTTTTATTTCAATTTATTCTTCTTTTGTCTTGCTTTGAATGGCTTCGAAAAAATTTTTTGGCATAAAAAGGAAAGAGCAACAAAGTAACGAGAAATGAATTTTCGTTCAGGACACGTAATATCCCTGGAAAGTGAATTATTGATGCCGACAGATTATGTAAAAGTAACCTTAGGCTCTAGACGCTGAATTGTATGTAGGAAGATAAGTCAGGCCAAATTAGCATATTTCGTTCATCTTCACACGAAAAGGTTATCCCGGTCGAATTTCGACTCTCGTGCTGAATGGCATTGAATTTTTTTTCATACTTAACGCTCCAATGGAGATAATTTCACTTCAGGGACATATTTTAATCTTCTTTTTTCTCCGATTTTTCATTTACATAACTGGATTTTAATGACAGCTTGAAGCAAGAGACTCTCATTTTTTCTATCAGACTTTTACATTTTTTTTTTACTTTAGTCAATAAAAATCCAATTTGATTAATAATAATTATCCTAAAATTCATTCATTCACTTTGTCCACATTGTAATTTTTGTTTCCACTTGAAATTGTTTCGATTGAATGGAAATTCTTTAGTTTGAATTGAAATAACCAATTCTCATCATGCTAGATCGACATAACAATAATTTTTATCTGACTTTAGGATCATTCAAAATTAGATGTAGTTTTTTGGGAGTTCGTTAAAAAAATTTACTAATTATGGCTACAGTTACTTCAAAAAAATATCTAATTCTTATTAAATTATAAGAATTTCCGGAGAATTAATCAACGCTTTCATTTTTACTGTTCGCAAATGAAAAATGAAAAATTGCAATTCTTCAAAATTGAATCATTTTTAATTTTGAATCTTTAAAATTGAACTATAAAAAAACATTTAAAACTGCACCATGTTCTATTTTACACATTGAATATTGAAGAATCTCCAGTTACAAATTTTCAGAATTGAAGAATTTTTCATTGTAAATCTTCAAAATTTAACTACATATTCCAAGAAACCGTTCCAAATTACATCATTTTAAACTCTAAACATTTCAAATTAATGAAGCTCCAATTGAAAATCATAAAAAGTGATTAACATTAAGTTATTAAGTTTTTATGTGATTGTAAATCCATAAAATTGACTAATTTCAATTTTATGTCATTAAAATTGAATGATTTTCAATTCTTAATCTTTAAAATAGAACAATTTTCAATCTTGAACTTTCAAAATTGAACTATTAAAAAAAAAGTTCAAAATTGCATCATTTTCTATTTTAAACATTGAATATTGAAGAGTCTTCAATTGCAAACATTCAGAATTGAAGAATTTTTCATTGTAAATCTTCAAAATTTAGCTACATATTTCCAGAAAACGCTCAAAATTACATCATTTTAAACTGTGAGCATTCCAAATTAATAAATACTTAATTGTAAATCTTAAAAATTGAATTTTCTTTTGAAAATCTGTGAGATTGAATAAATTTCAATTTTAAATGTTCAGAATTGAATATTTTTTAATTTTAAATCTCCAAATTCAAATAATTTTCAATTTTATATCTCCAAAAATGAACTATAAAAAAAACATTTGAAATTGCAGCATTTTCTATTTTACACGTTAAATATTGAAGAGTCTTCAATTACAAATATTAAAAATTGAATAATTTTCAATTTTAAATCTTCAAAATTGAATTATTTTGAATTCTACAACTTTAAAATTGAACTATTGAGAAAAACGTTCGAAATTGCATCATTTTCTATTCAGCACATTAAGTATTGAAAAGTCTTCAATTGCAAATATTCAGAATTGAAAAATCTTACAATGTAAATCTTCAAAACTGAATAATTTTCAATTTTAGATCTTCAAAATGAAATAATTCTCAATTTTAAATCTTCAAAATTAAACTATAAAAAAAAACATTCAAATTGCATCATTTTCTATTTTACACATTGAATATTGAAGAGTCTTCAATTACGAATATTCAGAATTGAAGAATTTCTTATTAAAAATCTTCAAAATTTAACTAAATATTCCAAGAGAACGTTTAAAACAAAAATCTTTAATTGAAAATCATGAAAAGTGATTAACTTCAAATTGCGAATCTATAAAATTAACTAATTTGAATTTTACATCTTCAAAATTGAATAATTTTCAGTTTTAAATATTAAAAATTTTAAATTTTAAATTTTAAATTTTCAAAATTACATAATTTTCAATTTTACATCTCCAAAATTGAACTATTAAAAAAAACCTTCAAAATTGGATCATTTTCTATTTAACACGTTAAATATTGAAGAGTCTTTATTTACAAATATTCAGAATTAAAGAATTTTTCATTGTAATTCTTCAAAATTTAACTACATATTCCAAGAAAATTTCAAACTGTAAACATTCCAAATTATTGAATCTTCAATTGAAAATCATAAGAAGTTATGAATTTCAAATGGCAAATTGTTAAAATTGAAAAATTTCAACTTGTAAATATTCAAGATTAAACTATTTTTAAAAAATGTTCAAAACCACACATCTTTAAAATATAAATCTTGAAAAGTGAATAATTTGGAATTCTATATTTTCAAAATTCAAGAATTTTATAATGTAACTCTTCAAAATTGTAGAACTTTGGTTTGTAAATCTTTAAAAGTCAAGAGTTTTTTATTTTGAAAATTTACAATAAAAAATTGTGCAAGTTTTAACATTTAAAATTAAACATTTGGTAATTTTGATGATTTAAATTTGAAACTTCTTCAATTTGGAAGATTTATAATTGAAAATTCTTGACTTTTGATCTTCAAAATCATCAAAATTCAAGAAGTTTCATTAATACTTGAAAATTCAATTGTTTTTTTTGCATATCACCAAAATTCAACAAAAAAAATCAAAATTGCATAATTTTAAGTTATACACATTCAACATTGAAGAATCTTCAATCGCAAGTCTTAATCAAGATAGACCTATTTCAAAAAGTTGTTCAAAATTTCATGATTTCAAATTATAAACATTGAAAATGGAACAAGCTGGCGATAAAAATTAAAAATATATGAAAGCCGATGTAGCTATTTGGAAATTTATTTTAATTTATGAATTTTTGAATGGCGATTAAAATAAGAATCAAGGTACACTCGTAGGCTCGCGCAGCGCTTTTTTTGTTAGTTGAGAATAATGAAATTAACAAATTGTAGGTCGGTATCAATTGAGTAGTCGATTGTATTCGATAAAATTCAAAAAATAAATTTCGAATATTTGAAATGTCGATTTATGTGATACTGGAAAGAATTAGATAATATTTTTATTGGCTTATTATTCATATCCTTATTTTAATTTTTTCTTTTAATTTATATCTGCGATGATAACGATGATTATAAATCCGTTGTTTTAAATTAAGTTTATAGAAAAATTAGCTTGTTATTATCAACGCTTTATAACGAAGGGTCAACGAAAACCCTGATGAAAGTTTCAGTAAGGAATTCATTCCGAATCATTCCGAATTATTCCGAAATCTGTATCCGAATCAATCCGAACCAATTCGAAAAAAGTTCTTGATTTTATTCGATCCAGATCGGTTCCAAATTAATCCGACTCAATTCGGTTCATTTCGAACTTCCAATCCGAATCAAGGCGAACCAATCTGAACCAAAATTTCGAAACGAATGAATCCAAAGGAATCCGAACTCGGATTGGTACATACTGAATTTTCAATCCGAATGAATCGGGATTCGGATTGAATGGGATTCATGTGGATTGGAAATCGATTTAGGTCAATTTGAGTCGGATTGATTTGGATTGAGTCAAATTAATTTTTAACCAATTTGAATCGAACAAAATTGAGAGCTTGTTTCGGACTCAGTTTCACATTGGTTCGGATTGATTCAGATTAGTTCGGATACAGATTTTGGAATAATTCGGATTGATTCGGAATGAATTTCTATCCGAAACTTTCGCCAGGGAAGACAGCGGTTGAAAATGCACAATTCTTTTCAACCAACTAACCGATTAAGATATTTCTCAATTTTTTACTAAATTATTCAACAATTAGAATTGAGTTCTAAAAAGAATCGTGCTTGGGAAAGAAAACTTTCGTGTCTGAAGCCATAAATTTAGAACTGCTTGTTACTACTCTTGGATATGCGAAGTCTCGAGCGAGGCACTTTCTTTGCATGAAATCTCTATATCTTATCGATAAGATCCGCAAGATAGGGAAGATACAAGGACAATATCACAGTTCCAGCTTCACACAAGATTGTATCCTCTTCATCTTGTGCGAAACTAGTTCAGGGACACTGATTATTCAATCAAACGAGTTTTATTTTTTGAATTATTCAATTTTATCAAATTCAAAATTAATTTTCTTGCTCATAAAAATTCGGAAGTCTTCAGTTTATACTCCAATTTCAGGTATAAGTATAATTTTATAAGGATAATTAATTATTTTTTAATTTCAATATTAGGTCCCATCTAAAAAGTGGTGTAACAATATGTCTCGAAAATCTCGCAATCATTGTTTTTGAAAACCTAACTGGTTTTACATTACTAGAAGCTGCTTCATATCTTAAATTTGAAATTTTAAAAACTAAATCTACAAATAATTCCTTCAAGTAAGAAAAATCATAGAAATCCTTATGCGAATTGTGAAACATTTATGCTTTTTAAAACTCTTACGCGCTTAAATTAAAACTTTCAAACTATCTAATAAATTATTGAAAATATTGTACGTGGTTTATGTTAGTGCTTTTTACCGGAAATATCAGCATTTTTAAATAAAAATTATCCTCAAGGTTCCCAGTTTTCAAGAATTTTAGGTTATATTGGCGTTTACACCGAAAGTGGGTTTTTTTTCGTTGGAAACTTGTATTTTTAATATCCTTTTACATCGAAAAATGGTATTTTCGAATGAAAATCTTCAAAATTTCAACAAGATTTAGAATCTTTTTACAATTTTGGATTATGTGAGTGTTTTTCGTTGGACATCGGTATTTTTAATGGAAAAAATTATATTTCAAAGAAGATTCACAATTTTTTAAAACTTTAGGTTATGTTAGCGTTTTACACTGGCAATCGATATCTTTAGTGAAAAAAATCATTAGATTTCAAAGAAGAATCATAATTTTAAAACAATTTGAGGTTGTGTTGTCGTTTTATATCGAAAATTGGTATTTTCAAATGAAAATAATTATAATTTGAACAAGATTTAGAATCTTTTCACAATTTTGGATTATGTTAGTGTTTTTCGTTGGAAATTGTTATTTTTAATAAAAAAATCGTATTTCAAAGAAGATTCATAACTTTTTAACGATTGGTGTTTTTCGTCGAAAATTGGTATTTTCAATTATTTAAAAAATCATAAAATTTTTCAGATCATCATTACTCTTCAGATTATTATTCAGAGTCATTAAATTCACCATTTTTGTCAAATTTTTTGTTTTGTTGGCGGCTTGTATCGGAAATTGATACTTTCAATAAAAAATCATTGGATTCCAAAGAAAATAAAATTTTTTAAAAACAATTTTAGGTTACGCTCGTTTTTTTCACCAGAAATCGATATAGATTTTAAAGAAGATTTACAATTATGGAGTAATTCTAGATTATGTTAACATTATGTTAACATTATGTATTAATTCTGAAGTTAAGATATCAGTTTTCATCAATAATCAAAAGTATTTTCTTTGCTTTTATTTTATATTATTTAAGATAATGAATGCTATGAAATAGAAAAATTTTGTATTAATATTAATTTTATATTTTAATTCAAAGGCGTTGGAACCAGGCCCTAAACTCAAAATTGAATTGCCTCATTTTACTCAGTAAATACTAGAATTACGTCTTTGTTAGATACTTAGGGCCTTCTCCTG
>JAUMHM010000071.1:28350701-28360946 GCA_032362435.1 Melikaiella ostensackeni | reverse complement strand
AATCGTGTGCAAAACTACGAATCTTGCCGACGTTTCGTGAACATTACAGTTCACTTCTTCAGGGCTAACCTGAAACTAACTAAGGAGATTTGGAGGTGGTGCGAGCAACGAGATTTATGGTCATACATCAGATCGGCTGACAATGTTGAAGCTGATAGAAAATCGAGGATTATCTCACAGGGAACAGAGTGGACTCTTTCTTCAGATGCTTTCAGGAAAATCAACAGTATCTTTGGAGACTTCGACATTGACCTCTTTGCTTCAAATATTAATGCAAAATGTTTCCGTTTTATTTCACGGTTTCCAGCTCCAGAAGCTGAGAGTGACGACGCATTTACACGCTCTTGGGAAAACGAAAACTTCTATGCTTTTTCTCCTTTTACGTTAGCCCTGAGAACCTTAAAAAGATAAAGGTTGACAAAGCAGACGGGGTCGTAGTTCTCCCGTTTTGGACTTCTCAACCGTTGTTCCCCTTGTTCAACCAATTGCGAACATCAGAACCAATTATTCTCGGTTTAAATGATAAATTGCTCTCTTCTCCTTGTAGCGAATTCCATCCCCTGTGGAGAAGCCTTACCTTAACAAACAATGACATTGATGAAGTTGAGTAACATTGTACAACAAGAGGATGCTATTTACATTAAAATAAGTGACACAGTCAAAACTTCAGGCGTCAACAGAAAACAGCCCTTACTGACTGTACCTTTTTTCAAGGATCAACTAGCTCTGTGCGTTGCTTCGACGCTTTTGAAATCCACCGAGAGAACGTCCAAATACCAGGTGGTACAGATCAAATATAAATCTCCTTGAGAAAGCCTCATGAGCCCTGCTCTGCCCAGACTTTGAGTAGGTGGATAAGGACGATCCTCTCAAAAAGCGGAATAGACACCAAAGTTTTCACGTCTTACAGCATTAAACATGCCGCTACATCTGCGGCTTTACGCAACGGCGTTTCCCTCGATGTCATTCGAAAGACGGCGTGTTGGTCCGACTCGTCAAAGGTCTTTGCCTTATTCTATTATCGCCCAGTTTTAGAGAAAAAAAATTTCGCTCAAAATGTTTTAAGCTGAAGGCGATATGATTCTTATTACGCTAAGAAACTTAGTTTTGTATTTTTCTTTCCCATACTTATACGATTGTGATAAGTTTTTCTGTGTTCTATTTTTCTTTTTGTTCAATTCTAAAGATCGTTATGTCTTAAGGCTTACCAATAAACGCATTCTTCAGTGTTTTTGAAATCAAAGATTATTTTTTCTTGAGTTATTTTCCAAGAAAGTAACCGAAATATCACCATTAAAACTTTAAACAACTACAAGTGATCTTGAGGACGAGAAACTTAAGTATAATTATACGATTAAACGAACTTATCTTAGTGAACTTCAGTCGTAATTATACGATGTGTCTCGTCCGAATACACGGAGAAAAGTAAACCGTAAACGTAACCGCCATCACCGTAATGGTTACTGCGACGACTGTAGACGTTACGCGGAGAAATTTTTTTAGTCGCTCCGCAGTGCCTTTCGCGGTGCACAACCGTGCCGTTACTTCTCACATTGTAACTTACTGCGCTAACCGAATCGGGAGCCGCAGTGTCTGGAACGGCCCTCGCCAGCACCTCTCCGATCATGGCAGTAATGGTTACTGCCAAAACCCGTTCCGTTTCTGTCAGTGCAGTTTTCACGGGCAGCTACGTAAAATCACAGCATACTTTTTTTTATCAGAGTTGCGATTCAAATGTTTACGATACGTTTAATAAACGATGTGTTGAAAAGTTATCGTGCAGTGCGAACACCATTCACATCATTTCAGTTTTCATTGGAAAACCGCATCGTATAAGTATTATTGAGGTAAGATTTGAAATTTTTTTTAAAATTACTGCGATGTTACTCCACGTGAAATAACCACGTGACAATTTCACGTGGACGTACCACGTGGAATTGAAACGTGTCACGCTGTATTATTACGTTGAATTACCATATGGTGATTTCACGTAGTAACTTTCCGCGACGATGAATTTCCGCGTGGAAATTGCACGTGGATATCATCGATGAAAACATAAATTCAAGTGAAAATAAATGGATATATATTCAATATTACTCAAGTTCATGAATCTATACATAAAAAAAAGAATAAATTCAATGTAAAAATATATTCAAGTTGTTTGATCCCCTTTCGTGTTAAACCGCGCACGCGCTGAAACGTTTCGGTTTTGGCGGTAACCATACTGCCAGAACTAGAGCGGTAACAGCTAGACAGTTAGAGCGGTTACGGTGGCAGTGAATAATTTTTACGTGTCACACCGTAACAGTTACGGTGCGTACCGAAACCACTCATGCCAAGGTACCGACGAGCACTGCTCACTGCAGACTCGAAAATTGCGCGTGACGAATACGGTGTTAGCAGTAGCCATTACGGTTTACTTTTCTCCGTGTATATCACTCTCTCCCTAGCCCCTTTTCTTTTTCGAGTTGGTTTTTTCCCTTACATGAACTATTTGATTCCGGGGATATTTCGCCTTTAAAATTAATGAAGATCGGGGCATGGTAGTGTGCGGAGCCTCCGTATGGCGGCAAAATATGAATTTCTTAAATTTATCCTTAAAATTTGTGGCCATAACCGAGTAGCTGGCGCTACTACAAGTGATCTATTCGGACGAGACACATCGTATAATTGCGATCGAACTTCACTAAGGTAAGTTCGTTTGATCGTATAAATTATGAACCTATTACATAATTTGAAAATCGAAAATAATCACAAAGTTTCAATCAGGCGTTTACATTTGTTTAACTACTAAGGCTTTCGAATTGAAACAGTTCAATTTTCATCGTCAAAACCTTTAAATTGTTTAATTTTTAACGGATTCAGAATCATCCTATAAAATCATTAACTAATTTATATTTACAGATGATCAACTTGAACATTTTTTTCATCAAAAATTTTAATTTTAAACGCTTTTAATTTTCAATTCTTCAAAACTGCATTTTAAAATTCTTTAAACTGAAAATGAACGCTTAAAAATGAAGACCTAAAATAGAAAATTTTTAAAGTAAAAGATTTCAGAATTACGCATAGTAAATTGAATGATTTCGTAATTGAAAAAGTTAACAACTAAAAGTAATATTAAAAGAAAATTGAAATTATTTTAAACTGCATTATATCATGCAATATGAAATATGGGATATTTTAAGTGATTGGATAGATTTTTCTTCTAAAATTTTGTGAAACTCCCGGTCAAATAATAAATTCACTGTCATTTCTCAGTTTCCCGGTCCAGCGACCACCCTGTATTAACCTAATTCAAATTGTCTTAATTGATTTTGAAATTCAGGGTCAGCCTGGACTAGCAACTCCCAATTTGGAATTCGCGGTTTCACTCTACAGTAGTTTAAACGCGATCGACGAATGCGATAAGGCGAGATGTGTTGCAGGAGTCTCGAAAGGTATTTATAAAAAAAAAAATAAAACAGAAAACGAAAAACAAGTAAAACTTGCCTCCGAACAGTAATTTGAAATCAATTATTTTCCGACAGGACAAGAAATTATGGAAAGTTACGTAAAATTAATAACAGACTCCGGCAAGAAAAATTCAGACGCGATACTGAAACTCTGTAAATGGAAAAACAGCCGAGAACCTTTTTGGCTTGATAAAAGAACGCATCAAGAAAGTTTCGAGAAAGGTACTTTTCCTAAAATAAAAAAAAAAATTAAAATCAAAACAATTTTTTTTAATAATTTTCAGATTCTCTCTACGAAATGGAGAATCAAGACTCATCAATATCGAAGGACGCATTTTTTTCATTATACCTACCAAGTAAAAAATCTTCAAAAATTGAAAGTCAAGAAGAGGAAGCTGAAAGTCAAAAAAATGAAACTCGAAGTCTGGAAGAAAGAGAAAATGCAGAAGAGATAATCAGAGAATGATAAACTAGATTATAATTCTACAGTGACGTGAAAATAAAATGAAACGAGCGAAAAGTCATGGACTTAACTGTATATTTGTGCAGCACCGTCAACAAAAATGATATAAAACTCGCGAAATACTTAACAGAAATGTCAGCGTTAAAGACTAAGATTAATACTACATAAAATTATATATAATTGAATTCGTGAGTTTTAAAGATATAAAACCAGTTTAAGAAATGTCTAGTGAAGCAAGAAATTGATTCAATACGAAACTAACACAACACGCTTACAACTTTGATGCAAGATTCCATTACTGTGAATTTCTTAAGTAGAATCACTTTTTAAGTAGTTGCGTTATCCCAATGTCAATAAAATAAATCTAAGTCTATTTCTATTTTAAACACAAAGTTATATTACAAACACAAAGCTCAAGAAATTAAATCAGATAAAGTCAAACTCCCTTTTTGATCTCGAGTATTAAACTTATCATTTTCTTTTTTTTTTGAAGGAATTTCAATTTATTTCCAATTTCCAGTCACCTGATTTTTGTAAAATCATACAAAAAAGATGACAATTTTAATTCCAAAAATAATTTTTCCTAATTAATAAACCTGATTCGAAAAATGTAACAAAACTCGATTGCACCAACGTTTTTGAGATTCGCGACTAACAAAACACTTATTTAAAAGTCATTTTCAAAACCGAAATAATAATGAATTATAAAATTAAAAAAAAAAGTCTAAATAATCGAATATTATCAAGCTTGACTCTATTAATTCCCCATTCAACAAACATAGAGAAATCACATTACTTACACTTTTATTACATGCATTTCAAGGGCGTACAAACACTTTGTACTTAATTACATACAATCGTAATCGCCTCTCCATTCTCGGTGTTTCAAATAAGATTCAATTCATCCCATCCCATATTTTCTTCCATTTCTTTTTTCATACGAAACACAAAAATTATAAACCAAGAAGTCGGAGTTGTGCAAGGATGCGATGATACTATTTACATCCAAAGTGGTAAATGAAAACGAATTTATAGAAGCAAATCTCTTAACTCTAGTTTGTTATTATTAACGGAAAAACTTGAGAATTCTTTTCAATCATTCCGCAATCCAGCAACCGAATCTGGTTATCATTAAACAACAAACAATTTCAGCTTTAGACTACTGTTTTTGAATAATCTACGTATATTTTTAAGGTGCATATATAATTATATATAATCATATATCATTACAGGTATATATAAAATCTTATCTTTCCCTCAAACGTCCAAGAACTTCACAGTCTAGATTCTAGAATTAATGTACAGAGAAAGACGAATCGCGTTTTAAACTCACAAGTTGGACTCATCCGTGTCCAAAGTTGGCATGTCGTCTCCATTTAAACCATCGTTGGATATTTCCTCAAGATCCTGTGACGGAAGGTAGGGAGTGGCTTTTACTGTCTCCTTTTCCACTTCCGTGGTCGCGAGATCAAAAACTTCTTGAAGAACTTCCGTCACTGCTTCTTCAGTCGGGTTTTCTTCCACTATTCTTGAAGTCTCAATATCTTTTGCGATTTCACTTGTGATGTCTACTGCGATTTCAGTTGCGATTTCAGATTCAATCTGAACTTCACCGATGATTTGGTCGACAACTTCACTGGGGTTCTCGACTTCTAGTCCATTTTCAACAACATCAGCGATTTCCTGAGGTAAGTGTTCAAAAAGGTTATCTGTGATCATTTCGTTTTCTGCAATTTCTTCAGTTTCTTGGATGATATTATCTGTAAAAGCATCAATTGTCTCGACTGGATTTTCAATAACTTGAGTGTCTTCTATTACTGCTTCTGTTGCCTTGTCAGGTTCATTATCTTCTATATTCGGATTCTCAACTTCGTCCCTTGTGGGTGTGGAATGTCGCGGAACTTGTTCTGAATCGTCTAATTCTTTAGAAGAAGATTCTTGTAAAGAGGCTGCTGCTGTTGATTCTTGCACCGTCGATTCTTTCAATAATTCTGTCTCTGCAATTTCTTCCTCTAAAGGTTCTTTTGCTATTTTTTCTTTCCCTGCAATTTCTTCCTCTGAAGGATCTTTTGCTGATTCTACCTTCTCTGCAGTGTCTTCCTCTAAAGGTTCTTTTTCTGATTCTTCTTTATCTGCAATTTCTTCCTCTAAAGGTTCTTTTGCCGATTCTTCTTTCTCTGCAATTTCTTCCTCCAAAGGTTTTTTTGCTGATTCTTCTTTCTCCGCAGTTTCTTCCTCTAAAGGTTCTTTTTCTAATTCTTCTTTCTCTGCAGACTCTTCCTTCTCAGCTTCTTTAGCTTCAAGATTTAATATCGGAACTTCTACAACACTTTCCTGCGAACTTCCAGTGTAGACGATCTTTAAATCTTCCTGGCTTCTTTCCTCAATCGATTCGATTTTCTCCTCTAGAACTTCCTTATCTACTTCTTCATCAGGGTCGACTGCGGAACTCGCCGAATCTGCAACTTCATCAATCACCTGAAGCTCTTCTCTCTGCAGAAGATCCTCAAGGTGCTCTCGATCTTCATCCTGGGATTGAGTATCTTCATCCTGGGATTGAGTATCTTCATCCTGAGGTTTTTCTTCCACAGTCTTAACTTCTGGAACCGGTTCCCCTTTATCAGGCGTTGATTTAGTAGCTTTGATTGATTTAGAATTATCTTTGATTTGTTCGGTTTTATCTTTGAATGGTTCGGCTTTATCTACGATTTCAGTTTTATCTTCCTCTACCGATTCTTTACCTTTCACTGATTCTCTCGTATCTTCTTTGCCTTTTTCAACTGCTTCTATCGTATCTTGAACCAATTCTCTATTTTCGAGAACCGATTCTTTTTCTTGAGGCTTTCCACCTTCTTCACTCTTATCCTCGGGCTCTTTACTTTCATCAACCTCCTCTCCTTTTTTCAAAGTAGCACCTTCAGCTTCCTCCGGTACGATAGACAATTTGTCACTCTGATCCTTCTCTTTAACAACCGCCCTCTCAAGAATAATTTTCAGAACCTTCAAATGCGATTCCTGATGCAGTTTATACTCCTTAATATCAATAACATCACTTCCACAAGCAGCACAAGTGAAGGAAGTTCGTTCAAAAAACTCTTCTTTCTTCGGCCGCCCTTTTCCTCTTTTAGCAACACTCGGTCTGGGAACAAATGGAGGACTTTTGAATTTTGGACTCTGCATCTTGCCTCTCCTTCCCTTTTTCACACTAGAAACCGAGGCATTCGAACTCACAGAAATAACAGAATTACTTCGCTCCCCCCTTTTTCGTTTGACGAGATCCTCAGGTTGGGAGGAATCTTCACTGTAAGCCGTTGACTCACTATCCTCTCGAATTCTCGTTTTTCGAACTGGCCGAGTAGATTTTGTAGCCTTAATGCTACTCACTGATTCAACAGAACTGCTTCTACTTCTCTTATTTTTCGGAACATCAGAGTCTGAACTCTGATTGCCATTTGCTCGTTTTAGCCTTTTAGTTGCAGGTTTTTCTACCGGAGCTGGTTTCTCAGACTTGGCTCTTTGCGGTCTTGTCGGTTTTTCAAACTGAGGTTTCTCTTTCTCAACTATTTCGACTTTCTCTTGCTTCTCCATTTTTCCACCTCTTTTGGGTCTTTCTGCTTTCTCAGTTTCAACTTTTTCAACCCTCTGGGCTATTGGTTTATCATCATCAGAAATTTCAATAACCTCGCTGACTTTGCGAGTTCTTTTCGAAATAGCACGAGGGGGTTCTTTTGCTTTGGAAACCTCTTTTGCTTTGGACACCTCTTTTGTTTTGTAAACATCTTTTGCTTGGGAAACCTCTTTTGTTTGGGAAACCTCTTTTGTTTGGGACACCTCTTTTGTTTGAGAAACATTTTTTGCTTGGGAAACATCTTTTGCTTGGGAAACATCTTTTGCTTGGGAAACCTCTTTTGCTTTGGAAACATCTTTTGCTTGGGAAACCTCTTTTGCTTTGGAAACTTCTTTTGCTTTGGGAGGTCGACCTTTTCTGGAAATTTCTGTTATCTTGGTTTCTGTTATCTTGGGAAGTGCCTTCATCTCGGGAAGTTGTTTTAGCTGCGCTTTTGTTTTTGTACTCGACCTGCTTTCGCTGCCGGAAGAACTCTCGTCGGTGATTGTGAAAACAAGTTTCCCATCTTCGGATTTGCTGACGCTGTAGAGTTTGGATTCCTGGGTCTTTGAAGTAGTTACAATGTCTTTTATGAACACTTTACACGTTTTTGGATCGATGTTATCACTCGCGTTCCTCTTGCGTTTATTCTTTCGGGTGTCCTTATCGGGATCCATTCGAATCCAGCAATCTTTACACACTGTGCGTCCCGTTCGGTGAATTCTAAACATATCCACGCCCTTTTCGGTTTCCATCTCGCACTCGTCGCAAAAGCGGTTCTTAGATTTTTTGTTGGCCTTGTCGCCGCTCATTTTTCCGGAACCTTCGCGCCCGCGTGCCATTGTGCTTGAGTCGCTATCCGTGTCCGAAGGTGTGTGTAAGTCGATCCTCGGACTCTTTATGCGTGTTGTCTTACGACGAACGATTGACGTCCTTGTCTGGAAAACAAAGTCAAGATCGTTGTGAATTTCAAAGACGGGAAAACATACATTCATAAATTCCTAACATTCTGGAATTTCAGAGCTCGGGCACACTTCAGAGATAAAAAAAGTGTCAATAGTGGCATACATTTTGAAAGAGTTTCTAAACCTAATTTATAGAAGTGCTATTTTGTTTCGTTACAGAAAAATGTAGAGACTTTCAGAGGAAGAGAAAAATATCATTAATAAAGAATAAACGTATAACATGAAACTAATTAAACTCTGGTTTGAAAATATTTGTAAAGATAATTTGAATCTTAAAAAATTAATTTCTACTTTACTAATTCCAATAAAATTAATAAAATTTTCTCCAAACACGATAAGTTTAATTTTGAAGTACTTTTAAATCCCAGGAATTTCTGCATACTTTGAATTGTTTAAAAATAAATTAACTTCCAATTTTACGGACACTTATATTTTTCAATGAAAAGAATGATCCACGTCTAAAATATTTCTTTCTAAAAAATTCAACCGATCAACTTGTATTATTTTGAAAATGAAGCTTTGCGGCCACCCTGTCGAAGCAAATCAAAAACGGAAAGGAAAAATCTTTTCCACATACTCATTTTTATGGATTTTAAATAATTTTTTCATGACACGCGCAACGAAAATTTGGCTTTCGCTGCCTCTTGAGCGATGTGAAAACGGCGGATTCTTGACAAATCGAAAAACAAATCAGCATGCGGGGCGAATAAAAATATCAGCTATAGATGCGAAAGCGATTTTCGTATGTCTTTGCGTTGACACGACTGAATGAATGTGTTGGAGTTACGCGCCCGCATGTCTCTGCTACTAACTTCACTATTGTAGCAACGCTGTCATTGTTTTATCGTTTTGTGAAACTAAAATCAGCATCGTCAAAAAAATTTTGCTATCCCTCAAGAGGCAGCGAAAGCCAAATTCATCCATATCATCCATATCAGGGTGGTGATTAAAAAATGAAAATCTAAATTTTCCAAAACATTACCAAAATTAAAAAAATGTTTATTGTAGAAAAAATGACTCTTTTGGATTCGAGTATATTAACATTTATTTTTAAAAAGTTGAAAAATGTTTTACCTTCAACTTAATTAGTTTAAATTAGAGAAACACGCCATCATTTCGTATTTTCAAAAAAAAATTTACTTATATTTTTCGTGAATTTTGACACTTTTAGTGATTTTCAAACTGCTATTACCAAGCACAAAAATTGTGTTTAAAAAAATCATATTTTTCTATTCTAATTTAAACTAAATAGATTTCAGGTAAAAATTATTTCGACTTTTTAGAAATCAATGTTAATCTAACCGCACCCAAAAAGTTATTTTTTTCATTAAAATAGAATAAATTCCCGTATTCAGCAAAAAATTGTTTCATAATTCTCAATTTTGTATTCGCACTTACTAACCTAAAATACTCCACAAAAATATTTTTTATACAATTTTTGCACACCTATACGATATTAGGTCCTAAACGTGATTAGGCCTGCGCATTAGTCACCGAAGGTCCATAAACTTGCACAGTAGCTGCCCAATGTACTTCAACCTGCGCAGTAGGTACCCGCAATACGGAGACCTGCGTATTAGTACCTAAATGTCATCAAAACTGCTCAGTAGTCACCGAGAGTCCTTAAACTTGCGCAGTAGTTGTGTAGTGTACTTCAACATGCGCAGTAGAATATATCGACCCCAAGTTTGTACTCTGGGTCTAAGGCTTTCCGGTCATGGGGCCTGACTCGACTGACTTGCACTCTCGTCCTTA
>JAUMHM010000071.1:28317213-28327990 GCA_032362435.1 Melikaiella ostensackeni | reverse complement strand
ACAAAACTGGGGATATCTTGAACTTAGCAGCTAACGTTTTGGTTTGCGCCGAAGTTCAGCGTGATCATAATACCTTATAAAGGATTCAATTTTTAAATATTTCATGGGATTTCAAAAGATTTCAAGGTATATAAAAAAATCTAAAATAATTGAAGGAATTTTAAAGGATTCCAGAAGATTTGAAAGAATTTCATACAGTTTGGAGGGATTTTAAAAAATTCTAAAAAATTTTTAAAGATTGGTCGGAATTGGGCAGATTTCTAAAAAAATTTAAATATTTTTATGGATTTCCAAATATTTCAAGGAATTTTAAGAGACACCAGAAGATTTGAAAGGATTTTATGAGGTTTGAAGGAATTCCAGCAAAATATTTCGAGGAATTTAAAGGGATTCTATGTTGTAGGAGAATTCAGAGCATTTCATGGGGTTTCAGAGAATTTCCGGAGATTTTAAGGCACTTAAAAAACTTTAGAGAAATTTCAAAGGATTCAAAAGATTTCATTAGATTTTAAGAAATTTCTAGGTATTAATAAGGAAATATAAGGAATTTCAAGGGATTTGACAAAAAAAAGATTGCAAGGGATTTCAAAAAATTAAAAATATTTGAAGGAATTTCGAAGGATTCCAAGAGATTTGAGAGGATTTTATGCGGTATCAAGGGATTTCAAATAATTATAAAGATTTCACGGGATTTTGTCAGATGTGGAGGGATTTAAAAAAAATTATATTTCAAGGGATTTCGAAATATTTCAAGGAATTTTGTAGTATTTCAAATTTTTTAAAACTTTTCAAAAAATTTCAAAGATTTCAAAGGGATAAAAAAAGAATTGAAAGGGATTCCAGGAGATTAAAAGAAATTTTATGGGGTTTCAAAATAATAAAAGAAAATTAATTGGAAGGGACTTTACAGGCTTTATCAGAAGTAGTAAATTTTCTTAATCAAATATAAATCCAAATTGGCGAGATTTTAAAAAAACATGATAATTTCAAGGAATATTAAGGGACTAGATGGGATTTCAAAAGATTTCAAGGAATTGAAAGAGAATTAAAAGTTTTTAAGGGACTTTCAGAGATTTGAAAAAATTCCAAGGGATACCAAAAAATTTAAAAAAATTTAAAGGAATCTTAAGGGATTCCAGAAAAATATAAAGGATTTTATGCGGTTTCAAGGGATTTCAAAAAATTCTAAAGATTTGGAGGGATTTAAAAGAATATATTTCAAGGGATTTCGAAATATTTCAGGGAATTTTAAGGCATTCCAGGAGATCGGAAAGGATTTTATGCGATTTAAACAGATTTCAAAAAAAATTTATAACTTCAAGGGATTTAGTGTAATTTCAAAAAAAAATTTTAATATTTCAAAAAATTCTAAAGATTTCAAGGGATTTTGTCGGATTTAGAGGGATTTCAACAAATGTTTAATATTTCAAAGAATTTCAAAACATTTCAGGACTTTAAGGGTTCTCAGGATATTGGAAAGCACTTTATGGTGTTTCGAGAGATTTAAAAAAATTATAATTTCAAGGAATTTTGTGTAATTTCAAATTTTTTTAAAATATTTCAAAAAATTCTAAAGATTTCAAGGGATTTTGTCGGATTTAGAGGAATTTCAACGAATGTTTAATATTTCAAAGAATTTCGAAATATTTCAGAGAACTTTAAGGGATTTCAGGCTATTGGAAAGCATTTTATGGAGTTTCAAGAGATTAAAAAAATGATAATTTCAAGGGATTTTCTGGAATTTCGTACCTATATTCACATATTAGATGACCCCAATGACAAGTGGCGCATAATGTACTGTTGTAAAGCACGCTTCAAATTTTTAATATTTCAAGGGATTTCGAAATATTTCAAAGAATATTAAGGGATTCCAGGACATTGGGAAAGATTTTATGGGGTTTCGAGAGATTTCAAATAAAATTTATAATTTCAAGGAATTTTGTGGAATTTCAATTTTTTTTCAATTCTAAATATTTCAACGGATTTTTTCGGATTTGGACCGATTTCTACAAATTTTTAATACTTGAAGGGATTTTGAAATATTTCGAAGAATTTTAAGGAATTCCGGGACATTGGAAAGGATTTAATAGAGATTTCAAACATAATTTATAATTTCAAGGAATTTTGTCGGATTTAGACGGATTTCAATTTTTTTTTTCAATATTTCAACGGATTTCGAAATATGTCACAGAATTTCAAGGGATTCCAGGACGTTGTAAAGGATTTTATGGGGTTTCAAGAGATTAAACAAAATAATTTCAAGGGATTTCAAAATATTTCAAGGAATTTCAAGAGATCCTAGGAGATCTGCAAGGATTTCATGATGTTTCAAGGAATTTCAAAGGATTTAATATAGGATTTCAACAATTTTATGGGTTTTCAATACATATATATATAAAGAAAGTTGAAGATTTCAGGGAATTCAAATGGATTTCAGAGGCTTGATAAAAAAATATTAAATTTTGTTAATTGAAATTTGAAAGGATTTCATAGTGTTTCAAGAGACTTCAAAAGATTTGATACGATTTTAAAAATTTCATGGATTATGTCAAAAGATATATTTTCAAAAAACAATTAAAAGATTTCAAGGAATTCAAATGTAATTCAGAGGCTTAATAAAAAAATATTAAATTTTCTTTCTTGTGAAGGACAAATTGAAAAATAAACTCTTCCTCATTCATGGGTATTAAAATTGTTATATACGCCCCTGACTCAGATTTCAGAAGTGGAATGTACCATACCGGAACTTCAACTTTAAATTTTCGACTTGTAAATCGATCTCGAATTGGAAAGAAAAAACAACGAAAAAAAAAGTGAAATGATGCCGTATATTGTCAAAATAAGCAATAGACTTGCGTAACTTTCTACTTATTTCTGAAACATTGTCAGTTGGTCAGAGTCATAAAAAAATAGAAGGTTTGAAGGGGATATTTAAAAATAATTGTACGAACCGCGTAGGCGATTTTCGCGATGCCGGCCGGTCTTTCTGGAGTGACTTCCGGTGTCTTTTCTGGATTTCGCATTTTAGAAAACACTGATGGCGGAAAGTATTTTCCGAGAATGAAGACGATGGGATCGATAGGCGCGATGATGGTTCTCGTCAGTGGTGCTAAACCTGCTAAAGTCAAACATTCACAAACAAACATGCGCGTTAAGCGTCGCAGGTTTGCGAATTTGACACCGGTGTGTCTGGGGTTGGGTGGGAGAAATCCAAGATGGCTGCACACCGAGGGCCAACCGTAATACCAATTGCATGAGACGAAACATTTTTTTTTTCTAGCTTGGAAAAAAATTGTTTTTCGCCAAACCGTATCAAGGTAATATTTTTTATTTTTCAAAAGCTATTCAATGAAAGAATAAAGTCCATATTTTTTGGTAACGATTTTATTATTCAATTGAGTAGCTTTTAGGATTACCAACACTCCGGTTTGCGCCCGGAGACTCCGGGTTTCGGGGATGATCCACGGGTGTCCGGGTTGAAAGTCCATTTCTCCGGGCTTAAGGTCAAACGGGTCTGAGCTTCATTTTTTAAGAATAGAAATTCATAACATTTCACATTTATCTTCTTCGAAAGATGCATGAAGATATTTAAATCATTCAAATATATTTGATGAATGCGTATTATAATTGAAAACACATGTGTGAGAGAGAAAAAAAGTTTGTTACTATTCAAGCCAATCGAGCTGACCACAGCAATTCATCATCGCGCACGCGTCAAAGTTGACATGTCAAAATGCATATGCGTTAATGAAAAAAATTATTTCTCGCTGTTATTCGGGTATAATTAGACAACGACAATAGTTTTCACTTAGAATTTTGCGAAAAACTTGAAAGTATTATTTTTTGTCTTCATCAAAACTTATCAAACTTAAGTCAAGTGCAACTCCTCAGAAAAGCCATATTGCAAGAGCAATATTCATGGAGAAGACCGAATAAGCACTTAAGCAGGTGGATAACAGAAAATATTTGAAAATTTTTCTGATCTATTTTGAAAAAATTGACTTATTTTTTACTTCTGTTTTCATAGCATGGAGAAAAAGACAGCAATTATGATAAATAGGGAGCTTAAGTCAAGAAGGGAAATTGAGAATAAGTATTCTAGTACCTGATTCTGTGTCGTCTAGTATTTTGTACCTTATACAGTTATTGATCTCAAAAAAGTTATTAGAAAGGTGCAACTTAAATTTTAATCAAAACGTTTTGCAAATGTATTCGGCAAAAAGTTTCAATTGTTATTTTTTGACAATGTATACTCCCCCTCCCCTCGCTTGTGATCGGATCTCCGGGTCGGACTTCAGACCGAGTTGGTAACCCTATAATAGCTTTTGAAATATAAAAAATAATATACGAGTACGCTAACGATGAAATAGCATTTTTTCTCAAGTTATACTTGGAAAAAAGTGATTTAAGAACATAAATAAATCCGGATAATATTTCTCATCTTTCAAAAGCTACTTAATTAAATCATAAAATGGATATATTTTCTCATTTTCTCAAAATAAATTTAGGAAAATGAGACATAGTATCCAAATACACTAATGGTCAAATATAATTTTTTTCCAAGTTATTAAAAAAATAAAGTTTTGTTTAATGCAACTGGTATTATTACTTGGCCCTCGGCGTGCGGCCATATTCACAGCTGACGTCACGACTTGAAATACCTAATTATCATTCGCAGGAATATATGCGCAAATTCAAAAATGGTTATCGTTAAATAATAGGTAAGAAATTTAAAAATTTGAAAAATATGATAGCTTTTATCGTGAGAAAGTATTATTAGATGATAACATGTTACAAGTATTATTAAAGAAGGGTATATTGAAGTTTATTATAATTATTTATCACCAAGTTTTTAATTTCTTATTACACTTGTGTTTAAAAGTTTAAAAATTCCGAAAACCTTTCAAATTATTAATAATCAAACAATTTTGATTTGTTCAAAGATTTAAAATTTATTATTATAATTTAAAACCGTACACTTTTCAGAACGGAAGTATTTAAAATTGAACAATTCAAAAATGACGTTTAAAGTCTTAAGATTGTGTGTGTAAAAATGTATATCTTTTAAAATTCGACTAATTCAAATTTTAAACAAAAAAAGAACATTTTTTAAAATCGAACAATTTTTTAATTTAAGATTATACCATACCCACCGATTGAATTTTTAATTAGTCTACTCATTTGAATTTGTTAAATGTAGAATTTTGAATTTGAATGATTAGATTTTTCAAACTATTAAACTGTAATTGTTGAATTTGGAACTTTTCAAGTTTAAAATTGTTTTCCTTTTTAGGCTTATTGAATTTAAAACTTCTAATTTGAAATAAAAATATAAAGCGCGAATTAGGAAATTTAGAATATAATATCAGATGATAATATGTAACAGGATATCATTAAAGAAGGTTGTATTGAGGTTTGTTATAATTATTTATCACAAAGTTTTTAAATTCTTATCACACTTTGGTTTAAAAGTTAAAATTTTTGAAGTTTCGAAAAACTTTCAAATTATTGATAATTAAGCAATCTTAATTTGTTTCAATATTTAAAATTTATTATTATAATTTAAAAACCGAACGCTTTGAAAACAGAAAATTAATCATTCAGTCATTTAAATTTGTTAAACGTAGCATTTTGAATTTTGAAAGTTTTAATTTGAATATTTTCATTAAAAAAAAAAATTATTCGGGCAGTTTTTGCAATTGTCAGTTTAGAAATTTTAATTCCTATTTGAAAGTATACCATATTAACCGAATGAATTTGAATTTAACCATTTAGTCATTTAAATTTGTTAAATGTAGCATTTTGAATTTTGAAAGTTTGAAAATATTTTCCTTTTTTAAACTAGTAGATTGTAATTGTCTAATTTGGAACTTTTAAAGTTTAAGATTGTTTTATTTTTTAGGCTTTTTGAATTTAAAACTTCTAATTTTAAATATATAAATATATGAAGTGCGAATTAGGTTGTGTATAACATATTATCAGATGATTATATGTTACAAGTATTATTAAAGAAGGTTGCATTGAAGTTTGTTATAATTATTTACTACAAAGTTTTTAAATTCTTACTACACTTTGGTTTAAAAGTTTTAAATTTTAAATTGATTAGTAATTGTTAGTATTTAAATTTTTGAAATTGACACGTTACAAAATTTTAATTCCTATTTGAAATTATACTATATTGATCGATTAAATATTAAATTAATCACTTAGTCCTTCGAATTTGTTAAATATAGAATTTTTAATTTTGTACGTTTGAGCTTTTCAGAATGAAAGTATTTTAAATTAATCAATTTAAAAACAAAGAGTTAAAAGTTTTAAAATTGTGTATGTGAAAAATTTGAATCCTTCAAAAATCGACTAGTTTAAATTTTAAACAATCAAAAAATATCAAGTTTTAGAGACGAGCAATTTTTAAAATTGTCAGCTTAGAAATTTTAATTCCTATTTGAAATCATACCATATTGACTGATTAAATTTTAAACTATTCTAGTATTTAAAGTTTTGAGTTTGAATATTTAAATTTTCAAACCTTTAGATTATAATTGTTAAATTTAGAATTTTCAGAATTGTGGTTCAGCTTGGCTAAATTTTACAAGATAAATTTTATTATCATTTTATAATCTTGAGATTTCCGTGTAGCCGATGAATTAAAGTTTCCTCAGGGAGAAAAAAACATATTTCAGAGTGACTTTTCATAATATGTTTCTATTATTAGGACGAAAAATAACACAACTTTTTGAACAACAAATTGACATTTTGACATTTATGCGAACACTGAACACTGACTGAACTGGCAGGTACCATATGAAGCGATATGAACTTGTTTTTAAATCAAAATATTTTTTAAAACATAGAACCAAAAATTTAAACTAAAATTCTCGTCTAATAGTTCTTCAGATTTAAATCTAAAACAAGGCGATCAGATTCAGAAATTAGTTTGTGATACAGTTTCCTCTAAGAATAGATAAATTACAATGCCGGAAACGCCGAAAATATTATTAGAAGTGGAAATCTAGAAAAAGATCGAGAAAACGTTAGAGTGACTTCTAGATAGTAGAGTAAAGATAAACTCTAATTGACATAAATTGCCTATAAAATATAAATATATTTGAACAAATATTTAATAATTATAATACATAGATTTGTATACAAATTCTAATTTATACAACTCTATAATTAAAAATAATTTTTACAATAATTTAAATAACAAATTCAAGTCACCAAAAATACTAAATTAATATCATAAATAAAGATAGAGTTTTTTTAAAAAGATTTTTCCAATGACCCATTCTTCTTCCACTTCACTGAATTCGTCTCTTCTGCGAATAAGAATTTTCCGCCCTCACCCTCAGATTCCATTCCACTTCCTAAACCTACTTTCCGGTGCTTCTAAATAAATTAGGGTAGAGTGGAAATTCGATTTGCGTTCTACTTAGGAAATTCTTATAAAATTTAGAATGTAAATGATTGAATGCAGCTTCACAATAACGAAAAATGTTTTTATTTTAAATTTAAATGCAAAGAGGATTATTCATGGACGTGTTAGTATATTGCGTATCAAAGGCGTAAAGTTGAAGATTGTCAATTTTTCGTCCATAATACATATGATATTTTCCGTCCATAACCTGCGGGCGCAAAAATCTACTTTGCGCCCGCTTCGTCTCCGGGCGGGAAAAAGGCACTTTGGGCACATTTTACATGCACGAAAAGGGATACTTTCGGTGCAGGTTAGACAAGAAAATTGTCACGTCCATGGGAAGAGTCCATGGGGGCACCGTCATAGGTTACATTCTGGCATGTGGAGGACCAAAGTGTGCCAGAGAAAAGAAGAAAGGAATAGGGGAAAGGAATTTGAAAATAGTCAGTTGGGGGGAAGATAAGTTAAGAGAATTTAGAGAAAAAATGGAAAACGAGGAGGTAGGAAACATGAAAGAGGGAGTAGACACATTGCTAGAAAATCTTAAAAGAGTGATTGTTAAGATAAGCGAGGAGGTGAGACCGAAAGAAGATGGAGAGGGGGGTAGGAGAGATTAGTGGGACGACGAATGCAGGGAAAGTAAAGACAGAATGAAGGAGAGTGTAAGAAAATAGAGGAAAGAGGAAATGAAGAAATGGGAATTCAACAGGAGAAAAACTACAAAAAGATCACCAGAGAATGTTGAGTGAAAAAAGACTGAATGCAGCTTAAAAATAACGAAAAATATTTTTATTTTCAATTTAAATGCAAAGAGGATGAGTCATGGACGTAATAATATATTGTGTATCTAGGGTGTAAAGTTGTGGATTCTTAATTGGTCGTCCATGATACACGCGATATTTTCCGCCCATAACCTGCATCTACAGTTGCCTTTGAGGGCATGTAAAGCGGGTGCAAAGTAGCGTTTTCCGCCCGAGGACTAGAGAAGCGGGCGAAAAAAGCTACTTTGCGCCCGCTTTGTCTCCGGGCGGAGAAAGCCACTTTGCGCACACTTTACATGCACAAGAAGGCATTCTTCGGTGCAGGTTGAACAAAAAAATGTTTACGTATATGGGATGAGTTTGTTAAGATTTATGTTTTAACACATTTACATAGATTACAATAATAATTTACATACAAACATATAAATATAATTTGAATAGAAAAAAATTCTTATTCAGACGCTTGATTCGTAAATAACTATTTGCATTATGGGCTTGCTTGGTGGTGGTGGTGCAGAAGCTGCAATATCCCGAAGAACAGCTTCGACAGCTTTTTCCCATTCTTGGTCCTTTGAATTTTCATTTCCGGTCCCACCACGTTTTAAACGCGGCATCGATATTACCGTGAGGACTCGCCTGGAACGAAAATAAATCTTAAGCACTTTGAATCCAAAATTAGAACGGCGGGAATAGTTCACACTCAATTTAGAACAATTGTAGAGTAACAAAGCCGAAAATAAATTAACCTTCGAGGCTGAAGGTTTACAAAAAATGATAGAAATTTCTACAACATTCCAGCAAGGGTATTATAAATTATTCCAGAATACTTTAAACAATTTTTGAACATTTTCAGAATGTTTAATACAATTATAAACTACTCTGTAAAATTCCAAAACATTTCGAAACATTGCCGAAAATTCTAGAAAATTTTATGGAACATCCTAGAATTTTATAGAAAGGTGCAAAATGTTTTAGAACATTCAAAAGCAGTTCTAAATATTCTAGAAAATTCCAGAACTTTTCATAATATTTCAGAAATTTTCCGAAATTCAAGAATATTCTGTTCTAGAACATTCTAGAATTTTGATAGAATTTTTGAAAAGGGAAAACGTACATTACGGAATATTCCATAGGGTTGACATAAAGGTTTTCTAGAACAAGAAAAATTCCAAATTTTGAAAAATACCGAAATAGAAAAATTGCGAAAAATGAAAATTTCAAAAATTATAAATTAACGAAAAAATTAAAACTACCCAAAATATTTGGGAGGGCTGAAAAATCCCGAAAAATGAAATTTTCGATAGTAGAATGTTTCCGAAATTAGAAAATTGTCGACAATTTAAGATCCCCGATTTGGGAAATTTCTGAATAAAAACATTTCTGACAGTTTATAATATCACCGAATTTTAAAATTCCTGACATAAAATTGCCGACATTATGAAATATCCGACACTAAAATTGCCGACACAGGGAAATTCCCGAAATATAAAATTCCCGAATATAAGCAATTACAAAATTGTAAATAATAAAATAAAAAATAATAAATAAAATACTTTTATTTGACGAACATATTTAGAACGGCTGACAAATCCCGAAAAATAAAAAAAGGCATTGGAAAATTCCCGAAAGAGAAAATATTCGAAATAGAAAATTCCCAAAATTAAAAAGTTGCCGACAAATTTATTTGAAGAATATATTTTTTATCTTATTATTTATTCATAATTAAAATAATTTTTTTATTGTTTATTTTCGAAAATTTTATAAGTCGGCAATTTCATAATGTCGAAAATTTTATTTTGGGAATTATCTATCATCGGGAATTTTATAATTTCGGGAATTTTCTATTTCGAAAACTTTCTTTTTCTTGAACTCTACAATGTCGGGACTTTATTTTGCGACATTTTTCAGTTGTCCCACATATTTTTAATTTTATTTATTATTTTTAATTTTATTATTTATTTATTATTTTTTGAATATTTCCTTTTTCCGAAATTTTACACTGTCGGAAATTTTATTTTCAGGATTATTCAGTGGTCCCGAATGTTTATTAACAAAACTTGAAATATTCCGAAAGTAAAAATTTGACGAAACCATAAAAAATCAAAAATGTCAAATTGCCGAAATTTTAAAACCCGAATTTTAAAAATCCCAAAATTTCAAATCCCCGAAATTAGTAAATTCCCGAAATTCCAAATTCCAAATTTACAAATTTCGAGAATTTAATAATTTCGGGAATTTCAAATTTCTGAACTTTTCTTGTTTCGGTAACTTTTACTGTCGGAATATACTACTTACTGTACTTTTATTTTTTTTGGTAATTTGAAATTTCTGAAATTTTCCTTCTTTGAACATTTTTTATACTGGTGATTATATTTTCGGTATTTTTTAACATTCGGGATTTTTATTTTTTGGAAAAATTATGTCACCCTATTCTATAACATTCCGAAACATTCCAGAATAATCTGGAAAGGTGGAAAATGTCCCAGAACATTCCAAAATATTTTATAGAAGTCCGGGAAAATGCCATATACGAGGTCTGTCCCAAAAGTATCCGACCTACCTCGATTTCTCGGCGCTTGATTTATTCTTCGTCATCCGG
>JAUMHM010000071.1:28290551-28303458 GCA_032362435.1 Melikaiella ostensackeni | reverse complement strand
GTGTACATGTATAATATACATGAAAAGTGTTGGTGTTGAAATACATCCCGACATATGTCCATATGCCGATAGAAATATATACATGCGCATGTATGTTTTAAAAACATATGTGAAGTATTACGTTTACGCGGTATTTTCTTTTGACAGTGTTTGTCGGTGTCCCAAATTGTTTACGTTCAGTCAGTCTGTTTATAGATTTTCACTTGAATAAAATTATGTTTGCATTAATTCTTGCCGCTGATTGGCCAATTCCCCTAGTGGAAAACGTAGCAGGTTTCCTGTCTCCATCTAGCAGAATCTAGCAGATTATCGGTCGAGCCCTAGCGGAATCCCACGGAACGACACTGGCAGCACTGCTCCTCTCTCTTTCATAGCATTCTATACTGTTCACGAAGTCAAATGCATTTTACTCCTAACCCTTCACCCCTAACCTTTGACCCTGATATATAAACCTTTATTTTTAATGCTTGGCCTATTACTCCCACATTTAGTCTCTGACCCTTGACCTGTGCTCCTAATCGATGAGCCTTAATTTTTACTTTTTATACCTCTGACATTTGACCCCTGACTTATGACGCCTCACCTTTGACATTTGACCCCTGACTTATAACGCCTCACCTTTGACATTTGACCCCTGACCATTGACTTTTACTTATGGTAATCCACCTGTAACACTTTCCCCCCGACTTATGACCCCTCACTTCTGACCTCTGACCTTTGGCCTTTGACTGAATTACAGAGAGAAGGTAAACTCCGAATTTCAAAAGAAAAAAAAGGAAAAGGCCACAAACTTGTCACTGAAAATGAGAAAAAACTTTTGATCTACGAGTACAAAGGTTTCCACTTTTCTAGAGAAACCCTCTAGCATATTTTATGTGAGCAGGAAATATTTTCTGGATAACAAAGGACCGAACAGAGGCAACGATTTCAATAGATGTCTGAGATTCAAACTCGAATATTTCTTTCCGGAAAATCTATCGCGAAAAAAGGTTGTCCCAGTTTTACCGTTACATATAGGAATAATGGTATGAGAGTGGATTCGGTGAGACGTGACAAGCTGCGTGGTTGCGCACAATCCAGCAAAATACTAAGTAGGTATAAATGAAAAGCGCTGAACATTGAATAGGAAAAGCATTTTTCGTTTTTGAATTCAAATTTACGTAATAATTTACTTGCTTTATTATCACTGAATTGTTTTCCTTCTTATCTATTGTCAAACAATTAGGGATGTTGAACGGGCAGTTAGGGAAGAGATAAGAGATATATATATATAGTTTTTGTACCTTTTTATAGCTGATATTCTTTAAAATACTTCCATTCCATACTTTCAAAAACATATGTTACAAATAAAAATTGTATTTTAAAAATACATATATTTGATATTATATCTACATATATTCATTTTTAGATTGATTTTTAGCCAATTTAATTGAATTTATATAAATTAGTTTTGTAATAATTTTATTATATTTTTCAATTTAAAAATTCTTATTCAATAAACTTCTTTTCAAGCTGCATTAAATTTTTTAAGGTAGGCTATTGGTAAAAATGTGGACTTTTTACATTTTTATTATAGGTATTCAAGGCTACTTTACGTGACGAATTTATAATGCTGAATAAAAACAAAAATAATGAATTTTCTGCGAGTATAACAAACGAGAAATTTAAATTTATTAATAGAGATGATGAATAGAAGATCAGAAATTGATTTCAAACAGGGACAAAAAATTTATGTTATTGGTTACATTCACGAAAGTGATAACAAAATTTAACATATCAAGGTTGAAGATATAACTTTTTTTTAATTTTAAAAAACTCCAAAAACTATTTTCATGGAAATTGTGGGAAAGTTATTGCAATTTTAGAAAATGGATACAAATGTTTGAAACTTTTGGAAACCTGTGGGAATTTCAAAACGCTGTAAAACTTGTGGATTTTTTTTATATTGATAAGAAAACTTTGGAAATGTTCAAAACTTTTAGAAACTTATGGGAATTTTTGAAAATTTAAATGGAAAATGGAAGTTTCTCAGGTTGTCGAGTTTTACTCAGGGACACAGGGTTGATAATTCTTATCACATTTAAGAAATAATGAATGATCTTTTCCCATCTTGGAGACCAAACTGCAGGAGGCTGTTGCCCTTCTCAATATATAAGACAAACTAATCATAACTCATTTGGTTCTGGCTTTGTCTCCAAAGTTTCCTTTGAATGACCGAAGTTTGGTGGGACTGACGTTATAATGGACACGCCACCTTATGAAGATTTAGCTGCTTAGTTTGGATATGACTTCATACTTGGAGGAAACATTTCTCGCATCAAGTTGGTAGTTGGGTGTATACTTTAGAAAATGAACAATACAAATAATGATGTAGCCTCGGATAGGACTGACACTTCTGCTGACAAAAGGCATGCCTTCGGAAAAGTTTCCGGCGATGAATGGAGATTAAGTGTTTGGAATGCTCAAGGTGTAAATGATCTTAACGAAAGGGAATCGCGGGAAACAATGCGCGTAAGGGAGGAAAATATTTTATATGTAGCAGAAACAAAGAAGAAGGGAAATGAGATAAGAAAGATAGAAACTGGACTAGAACATTGGTCAGGAGTAGATTATAAATCACATGGTAGCCAAGGAGTCGGTCTGATTATGAATGAAAGAGCAAAACAGCATGTCACAAAGTATGAATGTATATCTCCTAGATTATTATGGGTTGAAAAGGAAGCGCGAATCAGAATGCTATTTATTACTGCATGCTACGTTCCAGTTGATGGTGATAGTAGTGATGTAAAAGATACATTCTGGGACTCGTTAAATGATATTATAGGTACTTGCGATCCTGGGAAAGAATCATCATACACTGGAACCCCGGTTTAGAAACCCCCGGTTTAGGAATTCTAGAACTGCTGGCCCACGCAGTTTCTCAGTTCGCGGGACGAAAGACGGTGTTCAACCAAGCGTAATATTACGAAATAGTTCACACGTCCCTGATTGTTTATAGTTTGGAGAACCCCGAGATAGAAACAAAGGCCATTGAGAGTACTCCCGTCACGGTCTCTATAGGGGGGTTCGAGTGTACTTGGAGATAAAAATGACTGGGTTGGTGTGCAACGCGAAGGTACGGACAGGGTACTTTGTCATTTTGGAGACCCAAAAACGGACGGTAATGAGGAGAAATTGATTAGCTATGCTCAGAAAAAGGTTTGTTTATTACAAACACTTTGTTCAGCCATAAAATGAGCCACATGTATACTTGGTGCAGAGGCATCATCCCTTACTTATCCTTATCATAAAAATTCTTTGATCCCCGGTAGTGCAACAAGGCTAAAACCGAACGAGTTACGCTTACCCCGAAAGGGATTTGGCTTAATAATAATAAATTTTACTTAAAATTTCATAAGTTCTGAATGACAAATACTTAATATAAAAACATCTGTGTATGATAGAAATTTTCAAGAAAGTTTAAATACACCAGTGGTTTGCCTGGGAAAAAATTTATTGAATAAAATTATATTCAAATTCAATAAATTTGTCTAAAAGTTAATCTCATACTTATTTTTTTAAAATCATTTTAAAAAGTTGGGCGGACAGTTAGGAAGGCCGCGGGCATTTAGGGAGGTTGGGGCGGGCAGTTAGGGAGGAAGCAAGCTTTTAGGGAGGTCGAGCGGGTACTTTAGGAGGTTAATTGGGAATTTGAAGGGCTTGAGTGTGTAATGAGGGAGGTAGCGGACATTTAGGGAGGTTGGGCGGAGAGTTAGGGAGGTAGTGCACACTCAAGAAGCTAGCAGGCAATTAGGGAGGTAGGGTAGGCATTTAGGAAGTTTAGGCGGACAGTTAGGAACGTAGCAGGCATTTAGGAAGATTGGGCAATCAGTTAGGCCGATAGCGAAATTTGGGGACGATGGTCAAACAGTTCAAAAGGTAGCGGGATTTTAGGAAGGTTGGGTGGGCTTTAGGAAGGTAGTGGGCAGTTAGGGAGGTAGAGTAAGCATTTAGGAAGGTTGGGTGGACAGTTAGAAAGGTAGCGGGCATTTAGGGAGGTAGTGTGCAGTTAGAAAGGTAGCGGGCATTTAGGGATGTTGGGCGGGATGTTAGAAAGAAAGTTTGCAGTTAGGGAGGTAGGGTAAGCATTTAGAAAAGTTGAGCGGCCAATTAGGGAGGTAGCGGGCATTTATGGTGGTTGATCAAGCAGTTAGAAAGGTAGCGAGCATTTAGGGAGGTTGGGCGGGCATTTAGAGAGGTATTGTGCAGCTAAGAAGGTATCAGGCATTGAGAGAGGTGGGGTAGGCATTGAGGAAGGTTGGGCGGACGGTAAGGAAGGTATTGGGCATTTAGAGAGTTTGGGCGGGTAGTTAACGAGGTAGTGCGCAGTTAAGGAGGTAGCAGGCATTTAGGGAGGTAGGGTAGACATTTAGGATGGTTGGGCGGACAGTTAGAAAGGTAGCGGGCACTTAGGGCGGTTGGTCAGGCAGTTAGGAAGGTAGCGAGCATTTAAGGAAGTTGGGTCATTTAAGGTGAATAACTGAGCATTTGAGAAGCTTGGGCACATATTTATGGAGGCAACGGGCATCTAGAAGGGTTAGGCGGGTGTTTAGGAAAGTAGCAGACATTTAGGGAGTTAAGGTGAAATAGAAAGATTATAAAATAGTATTAATTATAAATACCAATGGTGGTCAAAACAGTGCTGGCAAAAAACACTGCTTGTAAAACACTCCACCTGTCAGTTTTCACAGGAGGTTTTTCTCCGTTTTTTAAATGCTCCTGGTCATTAATTTCAGCCACCAAGTTCACTAAAAGTCCAGCCTGCGCTGCTTCCTGAACTGCAGACTCATACGACTTTAGTTTCACATTTACCTATAAATTTTAGTTATTTAATTACTCGGATTTACTCAAAAAACCTTATTTTCTTAATTATGTATTTTTTGTTTTGTTTTCCTTACCAGTGTTGCCAAATTAGAAACATCGGTATTATTAACAATGGAACTGACGAACTGATACCTCTGCACTATCAAAGCATCTCTTAGCCTAGTTAAACGAGCTAATTCTGCTGGTAGTTCAATCGCTCGAAAAACCTACAAAAATAATAGAAAAATAAAAAAAATGAAATTAAAATTCAATCAGAGAAATCTCAGAAAAATTTTTTACCTTAAAAAATTAAACAATTAAAAAAAAGTTTTAATTCATGGAAAATAAATCAAACCTACAGTATTTTGGAATTTAAGACACTCAAAATTAAAGAATATCAGAATTCAGGTCAGAATGAAAAATTACAAAATTAATAATTTAATGTGACTGAAACAATCGAAGTTCGACTATTTCCCATGGGTCCACTTAAATAAATTTGTCTGAGGCTTCTGGTTCGATCACCGAAGTTAAGCAATTTCGAATTTTCAATTTCGAATATTGATCAATTTTATTTTGAAATTGAAAAGATCCAGTATTGAAAGTTTCAATCGGAAATAAAATTCAATTTTCATCTATTTCAATTTGAAATACTATAGATTAATTCCAAACGCTTTCAATTTAAGATCGTTCCGCAGTTAAGACTTTAATTTTAAAAAGTGTACAATTTTCAATGATTGACATTTATAAATAAAAAATTTATTTTGAATATGTTTCAAAAGGAAATTATTCAACGTTGAACGCCATCAATTCAAAATGGTTTAATTTCGAACACTTTCGAATTTCTAATTATTCAATTCTTAACACTTTTCATTCATAATTGTTGAATTATAATTAAACATGCTAAATCTTATATCATTAATTTCAAACGCTTTTAATTCAAAGTTTTTTTGTTTCAAGCGCCTTAAATCGGGCACTGTACACCTTTTTAATGGAACACTTTTCCTTTATCAAAAATGTTCAATTGCGTATTCCAATTTTAATTATTTGATTTTAAACGCATTTTATTTCAAAATTATTAAATTTTGAATGTTTTTAATTATGAATTAGTCCATTCTTAATTACTTCATTTCAAACGTTTTCAATTGAGAATTTCTTAACTTCAAATGCTTTCATTTTTAAGTTATTCAGTTTCGAATGCTTTTAATTAAAAATCTTCAACTTCAAAAGCTTTCATTTTGAAATAGTCCTAATTTAAAATAAGCTTGAATATAAAATTGTATTCTATTTTTAATGCTTTTGATTAACATTTTTGAAACGCAATTAAACACGCTAAATTTTTAATTATTAAATTTTAAATGCTTTTAATTTAATGTTTTTTTAAACGTTTTAAATTGGGAATTATACACTTTTGAATTGACGCTTTTAACTATCAATTAATGAATTTTTAATTTTTAATTTCAACCGATTCCAATGAACTTGTGTTGGAAACTTTGGAATCGTTTAAATTTGAAATAAGATTTAATGTAAAATTGTATTCTATTTTGAAAGCTTTAAATTCGAAATTTTGTCGTAAAAATTATTAAATTTTGAACGCTTTAATTAATGATTAGTCAATTTTTAATCAAATGAAATGTTTTATTTTTTTGTATTAATTTCAAAAGCTCCCATTTTTTAATTATTCAATTTCGCATGTTTTTAATTAAAAATCTTCAACTTCAAAAACATTCATTTTGAAGTCGTCCAAATTTAAAATAACGTTTAATCTGAATTAACATTTGAACGCTTTAAATTCGAAATGGCTGATTTAAAAATTATTTTAATTTTAGATTATTTAATATTAAACAATTTCAATTCAAAATTGTTTAACTTCAAACGCTTTCAATTTTTAATTCTACAATCCTTTACGCTTTCATTCAAAATTGTTGAATTACAATTAAACCCAATAAATTTAATTTTTCAATTGCATACGATTTCAATATTAATTGATTGATTTTGAACGCATCTTATTTCAAAATTATTGAATTTGGAACGCTATTAATTAATATTGAGTCCATTTTAAATTATTTAATTATTTAATTTAAAACGATTTCCATTCAGAATTGTTTAATTTCAAACGCTTTCTTTATTAAAATATTCAACTTCGAATGTTTTTAATTAAAAATTCGTCAATTTCAAAAGCTTTCATTTTGGTATCACCCAAAAACAAGTTTCAATAATTTAATTTTGAACGCTTTGAATTCGAAATTGTTGAACTGTAATCGATAAAAATTCTAGATTGTTTAAAATTGAACAATTTTAATTCAAAATAGTTCAATTTGAAATTACTTATTTTTAAAATTCAAAATCAGCTAGTGCTTCAATTTTTAAATTCTTCATTTTTTGATAAATTCTAAATTATTCAATTTCAAACGTTTTGATTTTGAATTTCAAACAAATTTTTTAAGTTAAAGGGAAAGCGGAAAAGGAAAAAAGAAACATGATAAGAAAACTCAACAAAATTCTAAACATCTTTTTTTTTTAATTTGGTTTTTTATCCAATTTCAAAGTCATTCAATTTTGAGCGCTTGTAATTATTAATTAATCAATTTTTATTTATTTTATTTCCAACGATTTCAATTAGGAATTTTTTGATTTCAAACGCTTTCATTTTTTAATTATTCAATTTTGAATGCTTTTAATTAACAATCTTCAACTGTAATTGATTAAAATTTTAGATTATTTAATGTTAAACAATTTCAATTCAAAATTGTTCAATTTCAAACGCGCTTTCAATTCTTCATCCTTCAATTTTTTTCGCTTTATATTTTAAATTGTTGAATTACAATTAAACCCGATGAATTACAAGTTATTTAATTTTAAACAATTTCAATTCAAAATAGTTTAATTTGAAATTATTTATTTTTTAAATCCAAAATCAGCTAGTGCTTAAATTTTTGAATTCTCTAGTTTTGAATAAATTCTAAATTATTCAATTGGAAACGATTTGAATTTGAATAACAGTTATCGCAGTTATAAAGATATATTTAAGATTTTTATCTTCACCTTCAAAATCTTTCATTTTGGAATTATTAGAATTTAAAATAAGGTTCAGTCTAAAATTGTATTTGAAATTAAAAATTGTTGAATAATGATTAAAATTTTAGATTATTTAATTTTGAAAAATTGCAGTTCGAAATTGTTGAATTTCAAATGCGCTTTCAATTCTTCATTCTTCAGTTCTTAACGCTTTTCATTCAAGATTTGTGAATTGCAATTAAACCCATTAAAATACGATTATTTAATTTTGAGCGCTTTTCATTTAAATTTTTATTTATCAAAATTTTACTTCAAAATTATTAAATTTTGAACGCTTTTAATTAATATTTAGTCAACTTCTAATTATTTAATTTGAAACGATTTTAATTCTGAATTGTTTCATTTCAGACGCTTTCATTTTTAAATTATTCAATTTTGAATGCTTTAAATTGGAAATTGTTGAATTATAATTGATTGTAATTTTGGATTATTCATTTTTGAAATTCTAAATCAGCTAGTGCTTTAATTTTCTAATTTTTAAATAATTAAATAAATAAAAATGAATTAAAAATTATAATATTTAGTCCATTTTTAATCATTTGATTTTAAACGATGTAATTCAAAATATTTAAATTTGAGACGATTAATTTTTGAAATTCTTCACTTGTGGATAAATTATTCAATTTGAAACGATTTAAATCTTTTTTTTTAATTCAAAATCAGGTAGGTAGTGCTTTAATTTTTAAATTCTTCATTTTTGGACGACTTAAAATTTAAATTATTTAATTTGAAACGATTTGAATGCATTTGAATTATTTATTTTAGAAATTCAAAATCAGCTGGTCCTTTAGTTATTAAATTCTTGATTTTTGGATAAATTCTAAATTATTCCATTTGAAACGATTTGAATTTATTTTAATTATTTACTTTTGAAATGCAGTCAGCTAGTGCTTTAATTTTTAAATTCTTCATTTTTAGATAAATTCTAAATTATTCCATTCGAAACGATTTGAATTTATTTACATTATTTATTTTTGAAATTCAAAATCAGCTTGTGCATTAATTTTTTAATTCTTCATTTTTGGATGAGTTCTAAATTATTCAATTTGAAACGATTTGAATTTGAAATTTTACCATTTTTTTCAAGTTAAAAAGGAAAGGGGAAAAGAAAAATGGAAACATAATGAGAAAAGTGAAGAAAATTTTTAATAAATATCTTTAAAAAGTGGAAAAAGGGTTTTTTAATTTGGTTTTTAATTAAATTTCAATTTCAATTTCCAGGAATTTGCATCGCATGAATAACAGTTGTCGCAGTTAGCAGCAGTGTTTAAACGAAATGAGTTTGTAAAATAAGAAAATCGTTGGTGGGCACAAAAATAGCCGTCGATCATTGGTTCGGAATCCATTGGTTTCAAGTGAATGAGGAACATTAGTGGTGAAACAATAATCGCCACTTTTCGAATGATGTTGTTACGTAACAGCGGGATGTTACGGAAAATCTAGAGTGGTACTTTGGATCCATGATGAACTGATTTTTCACAACATTCTCCACACTTAAAGTTGCTATTTATTTATAGTCCAAATCCCTTCTCAAAAACAAGAGAACCAGTCCAGAAATGTTTGACAACGAATTATATCAAATAATCTACAAGCATTCCGTTCGCAGTTAATACATTCTGTTTGCAGAGATGCCTTTGTTTTTTATTCCTGTCTTAAAATTATTTTTTCTATTTAAAGTTTAGAAATACATGAGGAAACATCCATCAACTACGTGGACAGTTTTTCTTTTGTTTAAGTAAAGACGAAAATAAAATTGTTATGAAGTTAAAGAGGACACAACGATATAAACAAAAGAAAAACTGTCCACGTAGCCTATGGACGCTCCCTAAATGTCAGAAATTGTTCAAATCCAATTGAAATTAAAGCCATAATGATTTATTAATTTATTATAAGACTGAATTTTTCCAAATTGAATAATTTAAAAATTGAAAGTGTTTCAAATTATACAATCTTGCAGTCAAAGTTCTCAAAATAATACTCAAAATTTTATCAATTTCAAGTTTTTGTTTTTCCAAATTGAGTAGAGTATTCTATCATTACGTCACACTCAGTCGATAATGTCAGATATAGTAAGACGATGTTATGGATGGAATCTAAAGCATGGTTTATGTGGAGTTTCGGTGGATTATCGTTTTCAGTACATGATTGGTGAAAAAATTGTGTTATAATTTCGCTTTTCAATTTCATATGATATTTTTCCAACTGTTGATTAGTATTTTCATGATTTGCGATTCCGCAGTCTAAAACAAAAAAATATAATATTCAAAATTTGTGGTTCGAGTGACGTTAGATCCATGGTTGCCATGATTCTCTCGTATGGAGCCCTGGGCACTTCAACCTTAAATTTTGGACATTATATTGTTTTCTGAGACATTCAAAAAACATAAATAAACCAAATACCAATTCACAGTTACAAAAATAATTTTTATACCTGAAAAGCAGAAAAATAGCACAGAAAAATAGCATAATTTTTTCACCAGTTAAGCACTGAAAACGATATTTCGCCGAAACTCCATATAAACAATGCTTCACATTCCACCACATGACATCTAGTATTCTGAAGAGTTTAAGAGCTCGGAAAAATTCTCATGAGCATGAGAATATGCTCCAGAATTTGTTCGACCTTTATGTGCCTTGAGAATTTAATGAGCATTCTTGAGCATTTTGAATTACGATTTACAAAATCGTTTCTTCCATTTTTATTAGATTTTAAAGCAAAAATGAGTTTCTGTTGACATTTTACGTTTTATTTCAAATTCCAATCGCCTAAATAACTAAAGTTATTAAAAAGATTCAAATAAAAATTACAGCATTTGAATTTCGCGCGAAAGTCTATCGCCTCAAATTAGAAAGAGCGCTAAATTCAAATTATAAAAGAAGTCCGAGTAATAGAAAACATATTTTTTACTTACAACAGTATATAATTTTAAATATATATATATATATATATACTTCGCTATAGAGTGCTCTTGTAAAAAATAAATGTATTAATCATAATATTTATTTGTTTAAACATTAAATGCTTTAAATTCTCTTAAATGCTCTATAAATTGTCTGATCGAGATTAAATGTTGAGCATATTCTCGAGATCATTTGCTGAACATAAATTCTTGGGCATTTAAGAAATTTAATGACATCGTTCTGCTATAATTGACATTATCGACTGAGTGTGACGTAATGATAGAATACCAGTGATAGTGATAGAATACCAGTAAATTTTTCCAACTACTGATTAGTATTTTCTCGATTTGGTATTTTGCAGTCTGACACAAAAAAAAATATACCCAAAATTTGAGGTTCGAGTGACGTTAGATTCATGGCTGCTAGGATTCTCTCATATGGACCCCTGAGCACTTCAACCTCAAATTTTGGACATTACATTGTTTTCATAAACATAAATAAAAATAAATAGACCAAATACCAATTCACAGTTGCAAAAACAATTTGTATACTTGTTTTGCAGAAAGATAGCACAATTTTCTCACCAGTTAAGCCAATTGGCGTCATAACACTAACGTACCTGTTGTCAGCGATAAGCACAGAATATACGTGTGGGTTATTGTAATTTGCCGGCAAGTGTTTTTTAGGTTATTATTCATAATAATATTTATTCAGCAATGACGTGCTCTCCTGCCAGTGTTCTGTAAGTTCTTTCACTCATTTCCGTTCTCCTGCTAAAGCAAAAAAACGTCTTTTAAAGTGGATAGCAGTAACTGGCAATGAGTATGTCACTCTTGAGTCTTCCGTTAGACGGAATCGTCGTTAAAAGTGTGTGTTATGGTGTTGAAAGTGTGTCTAATGACTATTAGCACTTTTCTAATGAATAATTATCACTTTTTTATGTTTTTCGACGCATTGTCAGAACAGCGTCCTTTAATTTACAATACGTTTGTGTGTGTGTCAGCATTGACGACACATTTCTTTGTGTTGTGGACAAATGTGGTGCCCCCAACGGACATTTACCGGTACTTCGTACCCAAGTCAACAAGAAAATTTGTCCCTCGAAAATGTATTGAGGCTTGGAGGGCCATCATACGTCACGCTCAGTCGATAATGTCTAATATAGTAGAATACGATATAATGTGGTGGAATCTAACGCCTTCTTCACGTGGAGTTTCGGTGAAAAATCATTTTTTGTGCATAAGTGGTCAGAAAATTACGCTCTCTGTTTTTTAAGTACAAAAACTATTTTTGCAACTGTGAATTGGTATTTTGTCTATTTATAATTTTTAAATCTCAGAAAACAATATAATGTTCAAAATTTAAGATTGAGTTGCCCAGGGTTCCATCACAGCGGATCTTGGCAGCCGTGGTTCTAACGTAACCCCAAACTCAAATTTTGGACATTATATATTTTTCTATCGTATTGGAAAATTATAAATTGAGAAAATAATAATCAGTAGTTAAAAAAATTTCATATAAAATAGAAACGAAAAAAGATAGCAAATTTTCTCACAACTTTTGCACTGAAGAAAGTTCTTCATTTCATTCAATGTAAATCGGTTAAAAATTAATCTGATTCAATCCGATTTAATCCGAATCAATCCGAACCAAATTTTCAATCTGAATGAAACCGAATCAATCTGAACTCGGATTGATATATACTGAATTTTCAATCCGAATGAACCCGAGTTCGAATTGAATCGGATTCATTCGGATTTAAAATTGGTCGAATTAAGTTTTTATCGATTTGGATCGAACAAAATTGAGAACTTTTTTCGGATTGGATCGGATTGATTGATTCAGATTGGCTCGGATTCAGATTTCGGAATAGTTCGGATTGGTTCGGGATGATTCGGAATGAATTCCTATCCGAAACTTTTGCCAGGGATGCTTTAAATTCCACCACATGCTATCGTCTTACTACATTTGACATTATCGCAGGGGCTAGGAGAGAACGGGAGGCTCCCGCCTCTCTCTCGCTCGTGGCTAGAGTGTGTATAGGGCAGGTCAATACGACTCTTCTCATAGCTCGAGTGAATAGCGTTTT